>BJEL01000035.1:1800000-2325715 GCA_019972355.1 Drosophila kohkoa
GTTGATTATGTGGAAATAGTATTTACACAATTGCCGCCTTATAAGTAGGAGACTATTTCCAGTTGATAGCTGATTACCATACGACGATGATGATGATGATGCAAGCGTGTGTTGAACTCCAACTAGCTCAAGTGACAAGCCATGAAATTATATTTTAATTTCATTATTAGAGACAGAAGTGTGCACTATCTGGGAAGCCGATTGATTTATGTATTTGTTTGTAAATTATGTAAATGTGTTTCTAAAGAAGCACGTATAAAAGTATTGAATAATAATAATATTTAGTCGGTTCGGCAAACTGTTAACGAGCTAACAACAAAATTTCATGCCTCATGACTTTTGGCAGTGATATTTATTCTATTTGGTATAAATTGTCACGGCCCTCGAGGCCAAGGCGTAGATACAAATTAGCCTCAACTTATTGGAGCTGAGAACTGAGCCGGTTTGAACTCGCCGTCGTCGTCTCATATCGTATTTTTGGTATCAATGATTTCATAAACAAGTTTTGCCTGCGGACTTCACGGTTATGCGTTAGACAAAAAATAATTCTGCACATACTCGTAGATATCTCTCATTGCCCAAAGATACGTACATACAAGTTTAAATGAATGCCTGCAATTATTTATGCGTCACACCCAATCGATTTCTATCCTAGGATAGCCTCCCAAGAGCCGGTGCCCGAGGCGTCTCCAATCTACAATTTACAATCTACAATGTCCAATCTCAGTGTTCGAGTTGAGATCAATGAAAATGTTTTATTGATGTGTTGTAGCTAATGTAATTTTGTATTGTTTAAATTATTGCCGCCTTGGTTGGAAATCATTATTTTTTATGTGCCAGCTTGACCGCCGGCGTTGCTCAGTTGATCGTTTACTCAACTGCTCAGTTGTTTTTGTTTTTTTTTTTAACGATTGTCATTTGTATTTTATATTTTTTCACGTTCATTACAAGTTGTTTTTTTTCAGAGACCCCGCTGAGTGTCGAACTACTGTGTCGGTAGTAAGTGAATAAGAGAGTTTTTAACAGAACTGCTGATCTCTGCCACTTGGCAGTATTTCCGGCTTGTCTTCTCTATAAATACTTAGTAATTAGCATCACTTTCTATCAATTAAAGAACTTGGGTTTACCTGCAGTTCAAACGAACTAAGAAGACAACTGATTAATTTCTTAGGAATCGTATGAATAAACCTTGACTCTTTCAGTTGCTTATCATCAATTACTTAATAAGTAAGAGTATTTTGCAGTCGGGTAATCCTCACTGCGGTAATCTGCTTTGCGAGACAGAATCTTGTGCTGAGTAAATATATATATATATATATATATGAGTAAGTACTCTAAATATATGTACATAAACATATTCAAGGCAGTTGATGATGATATTATTTTGTTTGCTTCATTAATAAACGCACTGAATAATCTAGGCCAACTCAGCTATTGAATACCCTGCAAGTCGAATGAAATTCTAAGAAACTTATCATCCAAAAGTATATTATGCTACAGAGTATTTACAAATTGTATAAGTTCTCCCTCATTGTATTCTATTTTTTTGACAAATTACGTCTTATCTTCGGAGCAGCAGCTTTTGTTGAGCTATTTATTATTATGCACACGGCAGATAAGATGACAGTCAGAGAATTCCAGCAGCAACCGAAGCATCTTCAAATCAGAGCAAATCATAAAAACCAAGACCCAAGATGAACAACAAAATATTTACATGTGCAGCTTTACTTTTGGCACTCACTGTGGCTGAGTCCAACGCCAATTTGTGGGACGATATTACCGATAAATTTGTAAGTCTGATGAATATTGATTCACATTTAGAACAAAATTTTAAACCTTCGATGTGTTGGTTTTTTACAGGACGACATGGTTGATTACATAAAAGACTTATTCTCTTAAACAAACTACAAACAGTGCCAAACATTAACGAAAACAAATTAAAAACATGTAAACAATAAACAAATAAAGTGAACTACAATCGTTTATGGACTGCTATATCTTCAGGAAGATCAAAAGAGATTTGAGTGCTGCTCTTACTAATTGACAACAAATTGACACGCTGTGTTTTATTGTCAAGTGAAGTTTAATGAATCTATTTACAAGAGTATCCAATCGTTGACATCGCGCAGATAATTGCTTTTTCCTGTTTAAGTATTTAATTTGATTGAGTTCTCTAAAGAAAGTTGTGTAGTTTTTTAAAAATGCTTGCCAGCCTTTTTTTGATAGTTTACAAACAGTCGCAAGAGGCAAGAGTGTGAAAGACATTCCCATTTCCATTTTTAGTGACGTCCCGTTTTTTTTTGGGGTCATTTCAATCAGCACCTGTCACACGGTGCCTGCGTTGGCGTGTGAAGAATATCGTGCTGTCGAGTTATGTCTAGACTCTACACTCTCCACTCTCCACTGTACACTCTGTGGACGACGTCGGAGCGGTTTACAGAGTTGTTGAAAATTAATTAAAAGAAATTGCTTTTGCCGCAAGGCGTCGGCTGTTGAAAATGTTTCCTAGAACAACATTCGACACTTTCGCTCGTTGGGTTTCTTTCCATAGTTTGCATGCCACCACCACGATCGATAAACGATAAACGAACGATCGTAGCCCGTTGCAATCATAATTTATGCGATTCGGCGCACTTTATGACAGGCTAACAAATTTCCTGCTGCCGCCCCATGTGGTCAGCAAAAAAAAAAACGGCGGCCAGCGAGATACAAGATACAAACGCCAAAGGCGCTTGCCATCAAGGCCGGCAAAAACAAAAAACGCTCTTTACAGAATGGCGCATAAAAAAAAAACAAAATACATTATGCCTGCCAAATGCCACGAGGCGCATAATCGAAAACAGAATACACTGAAGCCTGACGTCTGACGCCGTTTGTTCGGCTCGTAAATTATGATATAGTCGTTGGCTGACTGCTCTGAGGAGGCGGGGAGGGGTGAGCCTAGGCATAAATATAGTATTCAAGCGAGATTGCAATCGGCGGCTGGACATGACGCAGCCTGGCGCTGGCAAAGGTGAGCAACAAACTCGAGCTATTATCATCCCAGTCATGATCAACGCTTGACCTGCCCACCCACAGTCGTTGGACTCTATTTTTTTTTGCCAGCTCAGCTTAGCTGAGATCTGTTGAGCTCAACTCACGCCGTAATTTGTCAGCTATCTCAATGTCCGATCGCACGTTTGCATCATTGCACAAGCATTTTGCTAAGTAGTGGCTGATTACAGCTAACAACAACAAAGCCGACAGCTGAATGTTACTGGCGTATATACATATGTATATATGTACTCGTATGTATATGAAAAACTCAGTCGACATTTGGCTAACGCTTTGTGCCTTGGGGCGTATGCGCAATTTGCATCTGCCAATGTTGTTGATGCGATGACGCCGCATCCCAATTGCATTTGTTCGCTATTTCCTTTCGCTTTTTAGCTCTACACACATCTCAGCACATCTGTATACCCATTGTCAGTTGATTTGTAGGGTATAACAAACATGTGCAAGTAGTTAGCAAATTAATTAAAGAGGAATAAGTTTGATTGAGATAATTCTGACAGCAAATGTCATTTGCGTATAATTGATCGACTCAAAGTGTAGTTATAAATACTTTTGGGTTCTTTGATGTTTACGTCCAAGCTACTAAAATTTAACTTTAACTGAAATTCGGCAATAAAAACTGACAATAAGTCAATTAGAGAAGTGTATGTCAATATTTTTAGAGCTCTCTTTAAAACTAGTCTACTACTTATTTTATTGTAGTTCATTTTTTTGAAATAGCTCAGAAGTTCAACACAAAGAAAACGAACTATTCGTACATAAAGTTCATTTAGTTCGCTCGTTCATTTAGTTTCATAAGTGATTCTTAGTAAGAATTTCTTACTCTAGTAATTTTCAATATTATTTGAGTCAGTTCAATTTGAATTCATTTAGTTCGTTTCTCATCCATTATTGTTCGAATTTTGGTGATATCATTCTCTACAATTTATACTTTTGAAAACTACATATTTTATTCCAAAATAATATGTCATCAAAGATCATGCTGAGGCAAACTGACTAAAATTGAATTCAGTGATAATGAGACTCAAAAGTACTAAAAAAAAAAACGAACGACTTAAAAGAATGAACGATCTATGAAACGATGCGAGAAGTAGATTCAACTGATTTATAAAACTAAGGATCTAAACGAACGAAAATAGTCCCAAATTCTACTGAACTATATGAATGACCTCAGTCTGTGAATGAGTTTAGTTTGCGTTCAATTAGTTCGTTGCTATTCCATTGTTGTTCCTATAAGGAAATTCACATAATATTATTATTTTAATTCAATATTTATTTTCAATATTTATTTTAAATTTTAGTTATTGTTTTAAGAATTTGATTGGCTTAATTTTGGACTAAAAATATATATTAACATATTATATGTCATCAAACATCATGCTGATAGAAACTGACTACCATTTAATCGAACGATATCGGCACTCTAAGAAACTAAACGAACAAGAGACCTAAATGAACGATCTGAACTGTAAATTATTTATTCGTTCAGTTCAGTGAATCGTTCGTTCAAACTTATTCTGAAAGATACGACAGCTCTATTGTGAATAATACTGGGTATGCCAGAAGTTGGGTATGCCAATTGAGCGTACAATACGCTTCGCTTTGCCCGTTTTGCCGCCAATTAATAAACATTTACGCTATTGCATTGATTACCCGCCAGCGATAAGTTGAAGCGACTTTTAAGACCTGGGCGTATTGAGTTTCGTAATTGAATTTCAAATTTCAAATGCACGCTGGAGAAAGTAAGTCGCAGATTTCATTGAAAGGCCAAAGCAGACATCGACATTGCCTACAACAACAACAGCGACTAATGCAAAAAAAATGCTCTTTGTTGGCTTTTAATTTATTTTTTGTGCTTTGTGCCCACTTTTTATGAGCCAGTCGTGAGCGCATAAACAGAAACGAAAACACGAAAAATAACTTGAAACAATTTCCGAGTTTAAAATTGATGATTTGTTGCTGCGCAATTGTCCAGAGCTCTGCTCCAAGTTTGTCAAGCAGGTGGAACACTTCTAAAAACGACAAAAATATATGCAAATATTTGGAGGCCAAGCCGGATTGGTGACGACTTGTAAACAATTCTAACGCCAGTCGGCTTTACTCATAAGAGAAATAGTTTCGCTTTGGGGATCTGAGATCGTATTTGTGTCATATGCAAACGAGGCACCCCGAGAGAACTTCAACACGAAACTGAAATTCGATAGCCCAAAAATAGCAACTATGTGATGTGTAAATAATGAGTTGCGATCGTCTTGAATACTGTTGACAGTTCACAGTAAGCCCACAAAAAAAAACTGAAAACTCGTTTCAAGCAGTGGCGTAGGACAAAGGGATTATGTCGGTGTATCAAATAACAGACAATTTACAATCCAAATTATATGGAACAATCCTACTGATCGACACTTGAAATAGGCATATATCATTTTCAAAACCCTTTAACGGATACTTTTGGCACTCTATTGTTGGTCGACAGCATCCATAAACATCAAAGTGCAGACAGGTACTTGAATATAATCATCGGTCACTTGACCGCAACAAAAAAAAAAACAAAAAAAAGCCACAGGCAAAACTATGAAACAATTTTTGTTCAACACTTAAGATCACGCCTGCAAATTTCAATTGGCCTAAAGCATTATAATTATGCCATTACGATTACGAACGTATAGTACAATGGGCCAAACCAAGCAACCAACCTTCAATGGGTCTACACTGAAGTGGCAACATTTGCCGTTTGCCGTTTGCCGTTGTACAAATTATAATTGGACATTAAGCTGATGCCGGAGTGGCATTCCGACACATCCAGACAATAGACAATGAGTCAACAAGAAGCTAACACAATTGGCAACAACGGAAGTTGTCTCCAAGGCTGCTCATTTCATTCATCCAAAAACTCGTCTTCAATTACCGAGCGAGTACTTTGCAAAAAATTGTGCTGTGAAATCGTATTAGCGTAAAACCAAAAATATCGCATAACAACTGTTGCATACGAAATGAGTTTCGATATGAATATATAATCGCCATCTTTTCAGATTTTCAGATTTACTCGCATCACCAGCTGCCCACAAAAATCTGAAACTGCCACTTAGCAACTTTCCCACAATGTATCAGAATTCAGCAAGTGCTGCATCCATTTAAACTCAAATGTATTTCGCATCTTATAAATATACAAAATGCAATCAGCCAGTTAAATGGAAAAATTAAATTATATAACATTCGGGACTTTGCAATGCTCTGAAATTTGAATAATTCGGAAGATAAGAATGTCTTCTTAGAATTCATCTTTACTATGTAAAGCCTTTAAATATAAAAATAATTCAATAAAATGTAATTACTTTACAGTTTATATAACTCAAAGGATTTGTAAGTTTTCTTTTTCTTTGTAGAGTCATAATCTATTAAAAATGAAACACTGTAGTAGAACTTTTAAAACCTTCATCTAATTTGTTATAATTCAATTTATGCAACTTTTATATAACTCAAACGATTTTTTAATTTATTTTTCTTACATAAAATACACTGCAACAAACATATATTCATATTCTAAGAAGAACTTTTAAATCCTCTAAATTATTTTGAATTTTATACAACCCAAATGAATTTGTATTTATTTATTAATTCTTTGTTTATATAATAAGCACTTCAACTGAAAAATACTTTTTAAAAATAAACTAAAAGAACATAAATACAATGCAAAACTTTTAAACCTTCGAACATATTTGTTCAAATTTCATTATTCCAATTTTGATATACCTTAAATTTTAAATGTCTTTGTCTGTATAATAAACACATCGACTCCGAAAAATACTCTGCAAGAAGAACAACTGCAACAGTTTCGGTTGGCAACTGCATAAATCAAAAGCTCCGATTACCGGGACGGGACGAAACTGCAAAGCAATGGAAAACGTATTCTTCAACAATGAAACTGATGATGGAACCGGCTTTGGCATAATAACAGAGCCCAGACCCAAAACCAAGCATCGACATCATCGTCGGGGCAGAAGGGAGAACCAAGAACATCTTGCAGCGTGACTGGATAAAATGCCACACAGAGCCCGAAAGACGGAGATCAAAACTTCGAGACCCAATGGAGCAGAAGGCATTGGCGAGACATCTTCCCAAGTTCCCAAGTTTTCAATCGTCGCCGGTCGGCGCCGGCGAAATTCAAACAAATCGCTCAAACAATGCTACAACGAACACAGATGAAAACAAAACACGACAAACAGAGCTCGTAGAAAGAGAAGGAGGGAGAGAACACAAAAAATAATAACAAAAATAATGCTTTCAAAGCACTTTTTTGACACGACTTGTGCAACTTAGTTTCTATTGTTGTTTGACTTCGAATTTCGTTTGCTGAGATATTATGCGTTTAAGCTTGGTTAAGATTTCACATAATTGATTAGAAAAACGTGTGCATTTATGTAAATATGTCTAAGCTTAAGTGTGTGAAGAATGGTATTTGAAAATGCATTAGCATTTTATAATGCGATAATTAATGTATTTACCTATATAACCCTGAATTCAAAAACATTTGGCAACTACTCGTGAAAATAGCAAAAAAAAAAAAAAAAAAGAAAACAGGGATATAAATTAAGAATTATCATTTAATAGTAGTTTACATTTAATTAAATTATCTTACAAAATAAATAAAAATAAATTAATTAAAATAAAACACGCTACCCTTAATAATAAATCAGCAATTTTGAAAAAATATTTAAAACTATATAAAAAATAAAAAAAAATAAATAAAATTATTTTGTTACCATAAAGTGAATTACTACGACTCTTACAATCTTAAGTTGATAAAGTTGATAAAATTCAATAGTTACCAAAATCAAATTAATAAATTGTAAAGTGCACAATAATATTATGTAACATGCTTCTCAAAAAAAAATAAATAAATAAACAACTTGGTATAAAATAGTAAAAAAATTTTATGTTTTCAATAGAAGAAAAGCACAAATATAAAGTGATAATTAACACCCTCGTAACTAAATCAAAAAAAGAATAACTCTGTTTACATTACTAAAAGGACATACAATCCTAAATTTAATTTACAAAACTCTAAATAGTCACCAAAATAAATAATAAAATTGTAAAGTGTACAATAATATTATATACAATGCTCCAATTGGGTATAATATAGTATAATTTTTAATGTTAAGTTAAATCTTAAGTTTATTTGCGAAAACCCAAAAAGTCATTAACATTAAATAATTAAATTGTCTTACAATAATATAACATGCTTCAAAAAATATCAAATAAACATTTTTGTTTATTTTTTATCGTTTCCAATTGCAGTAAAGTTTAAAATAACAGACCTTAACATAACTTGCAAATAAAACATAAAATGTATAATTTTGCCGCCATGTTGTGAATTACTTAAACTCATTTCACGTATATTTATTTTTAATTTGTAGTATTTTTTGTTTTATTCAGTATTTTTGTTTTCCAATTAGAACATAATTAGCTGGAAAAAATCCTTGGGTTTTTCGCCAAGTGTAATTTATGACGGAAAATTTTAAAAAACGTTTTTCTCTGAACATTGTAATGGACTACTGTGCTTGTGCTATGACTTGGCTTTGGTGTTCATATTTTGGCTAATGACTGACACTAACAAAAAATTAAAAAAAAAATGAGTGGCCACAAAAACAGCTAAAAAAGTGGTTGCAGCAAATGTTGTTGTTGTGGCTGTTGTTGTGTTAACTTGACTGGCGCACAAATTTGTTCACATTATGTTTAATGTAGTTTTTTTTTTCTTCTGGTCTGTGTGTTTATTTAAGTTTATTATTATGGCCTTTTTGCACTGTCGGACATTTATAGCTGCGGCTTGCTTGTTTATTATTTTGTGTTTGTTTATTTTGTTAGCCAAGTTCACATCAAGCAATACTCCTGCTCGAGGGTCAGCAATCGCTGTTGTTGCTGTTGTTGTTCTCATTGTTGTTTCTTAATACAGTTGTTCAGAGGCGTGGCAAATGGCCTGTGAATGGTTTGATGGATATCCGAACAGCCAAGTAAACCAGACAGACAAACAGACAGAAAAGCTGCTGCTGCTGCATTGCTCAACCACTTTAAGCCTATTAAAAGCTGAGCGACACGCTGGCAATGTGCAACACCAGCCACTTCGTTTATAAAAGATACTTTTTGAAAACTATGCCACATAACAAAGCTCATGAAAATGAAGAAAAAAATGCTCTTTTACTTGCAATGTGCGATCGACAAATTGCCAAATAACCGAGTACAAAAACCAATACCCCAACACATTGCTAAAGTCCGAAGCTGAAGCTGAAGCCAAAGCCACAGATCATCAAAGTAGCCGCCGCCACTGAATAGGAAGAAAAGTGAGTGACAGTGGGCAACAGCATACAAAAAAAGTGATTTACTGCATACAATATACCAAATTAGTATACCTATAAAATACTAAAGTAAATCACAATCTAGTCTAGATTTCTTACTTGCTTTTAAGTTGAATAGATTTAAGAAACAGAAAATAAAAATTTGGTAATTTTCTCTACATTTACAATCAGAAGAAGTTTTTAAAAATTTAAGCTAATATGAATTTGAAAGCAAATTAAAAAAATCATAATTCAAAATTATCCAAATTGATTAACCATTGCAAATCAAGTATTATAGATAAAAAATAATTAAGTATTTAGCGAAAAATCTTCCCAGGCATTTTAGATATTAAATCAGTTAAGAATGATAAATATTCCGCATCAAAACTAATCTATTGACCATCCCAAATTATATAATGGTATTCAAGTTTTAAAATATACGTTCAAAACTACAAAAAAAAAAAAACACAAATTTAATTTGAATTTGAAATAAAATAAATCAGCAAAATTGATTGACCATTGCAAATCGACAACTGAGAAATATTATAAATAAAGAATCATTAAGCATACAGTGAAAGGTTTTATTTATCGAATATTTCGCATTAAATCTTATCTATAGTCCAGTAAATATTATAGATAAAAAATCATTAGTATTCAGTGAAAGATCTAAGATATTGAATAATTTAAGAAAAATGGAAGGTAATGATAAATATAATATGTCAAAGCTAATCTATTGTCCAGTCCATATTTTATAATGGTATTCAAGTTTTAAAATGTATGTCCAATAAAAACAGAAATTTTTTTTTTGAATTTAAAATAAAATTAAATAAATCACTCTACGAAATGGATTGACCATTGCAAATTGACAAATGGCAAACAGTAGAGATAACAAAATCATTAGTATTCAGTGAAAGATCTAAGATATTAAATAATTTATGAAAAATGTAAGGAAATAATGAAATATTTCGCATCAAAGCTATTCTATTGTCCAGCCCAAAATTATATAATTGTATTCAAGTCTTCTACACTCGCAACAAACTGTTAATTTATAGTCAACTTTTAGATAAAGCGAAAGATAAAGAATTTTTATAGAATTTGAAATATTTGCTGACATTTTCTGGCAACGATAAGCATCGCAAAATAATTCAAATCTTTGTATTCTAAGAAGATATGCAAAGAATTTGTTATGCTGTGGGTTGCTTGCAAAATTCATGAGTTTTATGGTCACATTAAGTGCGAAGTTAACCCATTGTGACCCCTTGTCTGGCATTAGCACGCGATCCATGCCCCCGTCAAGCACCTTTTGGCTTGAAATTGTTTGCGTGCCGCATTTTGCTTATTATTTTGATGCTGTTGTTGCTGATTTATACCGTCGGCTACTTAAGCAAACATGCAACATTTGCCTCGCCAGCTAAAGTATCTCTGAGATACGCGGCAGCCAGGCTTATTAAAATGCAATCAGCGCAGGAAGCTGTCGATACGTTTGTGTGTGTGTGTGTGGTTGTTTGTGAATGATACTTAATGCTGGTTTTGACCATAAGGCGCAGTTGGTCCAAACCGCCTTCAAAACTATGCGCGGCATTTGTGTCAAACACGCGACCCAGTCGCAAGCCATCCTTAGCTTGCCCGGCAAACAATTGTTGACAGCTAAGCGGCAATAAACAACAACCAGTTGCAAGTTGGCTGCCCGCTGTTGTCGCTGTTGCTGCTGTTGCATGTTGCCAAAACCGTCGCTTGCCATTGCACCAAATTGGCAACTGGCTTAGAAAGTCACCAACCAACCGACCAACAGTTGCTGAAAGAAAGTCAAATGCCAAGCAGCTACTTACATGTTGCTGTTGCAGTTGCAGTTGCTGCTGTGTTGCTATGTTGCTGTGACTGTCGATCTTGCTGTTTGCTGATGCTGCAATTGTTGCTGAGGTGCGCTTTAATTAACAGCTGCAGGGCAAGGTCTTTGCAACATTGGACATTGCATCTTTAGTTTGACTGATTGGCGAACTTTAGTTAGACAGCTTGACGACGTTGTCGTTGCTGTTGCTGATGTTTTTGCCTATCGGCAACTTTTGTTTCTTTTGATATCTTCGATTGCACTTCTCGACGTGCTGTTGTCGTTAGCTTGTCGTCGTCGTCGTTGCTGTTGCTGTTGTTGTTGTTGTTTGTTGCCAGTTGCCAGTTGCATGTTAATTAAGCGCGCCTTGACTGCATTTGCCTCCACATTCTGCTGCTGAGTTGCCGTAGTTCACTGCAATGTATAAATGTTGTGGTTATTTGCTGCTCATGTTTCGTTATGCTGAGCAGGCAGCATTATGCCTAACATTTGTTTTATGTCAGCTTGATGAGCAGTTCAAGTATCTATTAGATAAATTACTTTAAGCTATGAACTTCATGACTCGCGAGACGTGAGCATGAATATCATAAAGTCAAGCAACAGACAGTTATATAAAATATATGCACGAAACTATATTCAAAATGATACTTTGCTTGAAACACACATATTTTTAAGAAACTACTACCCTTTAAATTAATATTGTATATATGTTTATTCAAATTTCAAATTAAGCATAAAACTTTATTTATCTATGTTCGAAAATATTTCAAGATTTCTTCGACATTAAAATTTACATATATTCCAACTAAAATATTCTAATTTTGGAAGCTTGTCTAATTGGCAAGTTTATGTTCTCTATAGAATTCAGTGGGATCTCACAAATATAGTAAATAAACTTGACAAAATCTTTTTCAAATATCATCTATCGCTAAATACATATATATAACATTGTAAATTCTATTTGAAAATCGGAATTCTAAAAAAAATTGACCTTGTTAAGCTTTGTTAACAATTTCACAATTAGAACAATTATGGTAAGAATTTTGTTGAGGCTGCGATTAGCAAAGATTTAAACACTACAAGGTTTTCAATCAATAGGCAAATGCAACCCACACAAAGAATCAAGTATTATTATTTTTTTTGTTTTGTATAATTTCTGCGTTGGTGTCTAAGTCAGGTATTTCTTTTAAGCCAAATTCAATGTCTGATAGCAATTAAAGAGAGAATCAACAAAATTCCCCATCGAAACCAAACTAAGCAAAAAATTTATCGGTTTGTGATTTTGGCTTTACGGTCAAGTCATAAAGATCGAAAAGGCACATGATATACTCGTAAAACACAACACTTGAGAATGGCGTGGGTTTGCTTTTAGTGCAGAACTCAATGAGGTAGTTTGAAGCGGTTTCCAGCTTCAGCTTCAGCTCTATGAGGAGAAGCTTGGCATTAACGCATTATGGAGCATCTTCCACGAATCCACTGCAAAAATTTCCACTAGTCATTGCAGGTGTCTGTCGACTGTGGCTCCAAGAATTTTCATGACTGAGATGAGTTATCAGACTTCTAATGCATTTTTAATGATTTAATTCTCATCTTTGAATTTTCTTTTAATTGAACTTTATTCTTGATTGTTATGTGCATTACAATTAATATTGGTTGTGTGTTTTTTGAGGTTTGTTTTTACGCATCGACGCACCTGTTTCACTCTTGGCTGCTCTTAAAAGCACAACAAAAGCAGCTGCCGCAAATTAGAAGCGCCAAAACGTTTTACAACAAATGCACAGACACAGTTTCTGTTGCATTTTTTTCCCACACACACGAATCACAACAAACCGAAACCGAAATCGTAATCGAAACGGAAACCGAACTCCGAGAACCGAGAAACGAAATCCGAAATCCAAGAAAACAAGCGAAATTTGATGTTGCAAGCGACGCGCACGAATCGAAACTGTTGCAGCCAGGCGACGAGAAGCTGCAGCTAGCTGATGCTGTTGATCTCACAGACACACTCCCTCGCTCTCCTACACACACACACACACACACACACGCACGCAAACACTTCCAGTGTTCTCAACTCTCTCAATCTCTCTCGCGCTCTCACTCTCTCGCAAACTCCACGAAAAAAAAGTTCTGACTCGTAAAAACAATAAACAAAATGCTGAACGCGCGTCGCGCTTTGCGTTCTGTTTTGTTTGCCGTTGTTGTTAGCTGGCCGCGCTGCCCACAACTGAGCGCCAGGTGCGACACTCAACAGAGCCGCAGTCGCAGCTTGGGCGCTTGCTGTCGTCGTAGAAAGCAGCGACGCGTCCGTCGCTGTCTGCTGAGCGCAGCCGTAGTCGGAACAGTTGTTGTAGTTGGCTTCAATGGGTTAACTCGTCGCTGTTGTTGTTGTTTGTTATTGCTTATTACCCGTTTTGCTGTGCATGCTCCGTTGTGTTTCGCACGGCGAGCACGACTGCCTACACTTGGAGAAATTACTGCAGGAAATAAGTTTTGAACTGTGGACAAACTGTTACTACATCGAAATACACTTTCAATTTGATATTATTACTAACAATTTTATTAAGTGCTTCACTTTTTCTTCCGCTTTCACAATTAAATTGAATTTTATTTATTATTGACATCGACAACATAAATTAAATTTCATTTTGAATTGCAAAATTAACTTCAGCAATAAATTCAAATCAACATTAGGAATGTATGAAAAATTCTCAAAAGTCCATAAAGTTAATTTAAATCTCGTTAACAGTATATTGTATTATTTTTACGTTCTTAGCTTTGTCAACTATAAATTTCATCCATAAACATTAGTTCACGCCAACTTTCAAATGAAACTTCATTTCGCAGAATTTCGAATCGGGTTTATTCCCTGTTTTCATTAATCGTTAAGCTTTAATCACAAATAAAACTAGATTAAAATCACATTAATTCAGTGAAAACAATGAAGAACAAGTTATGCTTGTAAATGTTAAAAACCAAGGCGTCTAAAGAGCAGTTAGCAGCCCATCATAGCATTCAACATTTACATGTGTAATAAAAACAGGTCCTAGAACGGGACAGACCTCAAACCTATAAAAGTGAGTACCTGATTAAAATTAAAAAAAGAGACACGCCGTTCGTTCTTAGCGTTCATCACTGACAAAAGTAGCAGAAACATGGAGATACAGTGAAAAGAACTACGCATTTATTGTCATGGGTGTCATGCTGAGCATTAATGTCCATGAGAGATAAGAGAAGCGGTATGTCGACAACATCGATTGTTTATGCTGGCTAAACAAGGATCATATACAAATTATTTTTTTAATTTAATTTAGGAATTACTTAATGGACTACTGAATATTCATTATTTGACAATAATTCATTTTGTAAATACAAGTATTGTAGCTCCTTATAATCCGGGACCGTAAATAATGATTACTGTTGCAAGTTTTAAATAAAATGAAATTAATCACATAAAACAGAAATGATTTACCCTTTTACTACGATCTAACAAGATGTTTTAATTTCAGACGCTTATAATTTTTCTCATCAATCATTCTCAATTATTATTTTTAACAAATGTATAAAAACATAAGGATTCTTCGTCTGATAATATTGCATTCCATAAATATTATCATTATTCATTTTGTCTTGGGACCCCTGCCTCTAAAAAAAAAAAATAATTTTATATTTACTGAAACTGAAATCCGAGAATATGAAAAAAGAGTTAAAATTCTAGGGGTTTCTACTTGTCATTACAAATTTCCTTACTTCTTTCCCTAACTCTCTCTGACATACCTATGCAAATGAGTTTACTTACATTCAGGTAGACGAAGTCCTAGGGTTCCTTTCTTTTTATCGCACGTAGTGCTGTGCGTGCCAAGCTTGGCATCTTTAAGGGATACAAGAGCTGTTCGTCAAAACAAACAAAACGGCAAAAGAGAATGAACCGGAGGCTGAGTAATGTGACATTGGACCATGTGAATGGCCATTATATGAATGAATATGGGCTCTCGCGGCACAGATAGCAATACGTGTTTCTTTTGCAGGACTGAGACTGACTTGCCCAGTGCTGTCCCATAAATTCAGCCGAGTTGATTGTGTTTGACTTTAAGGCACTTTGTGGCATAAATCACAGGACTGCAAGCAATGCCAAAGACTCCAGAGACTAGAGACTGACTGACCCGCGGGTTAATTGCTGACAATTTCCAGAGGCAGGCAGCCAAAAAAAAAAAAAAGTGCAAAAAATGTACAGAAAACAAAATATGCATGAAGAAAAGGAAGACGGCTTAGAGAGACGTCTTAGCCAGGTTTAAGTTTGCTCACTACACCGATTTTAATCTTTATTTATAGGCCTCAACATGCGTGTACGAGTGTGAATTTCTGTATGTTTGTGTGTGTGTGTGTGTGTGTAAGTGTGCGTGTCCAATGACTTTTGGGTTGCAACTACCATTTGGCATTGGCACGGTAACAAGACAAGAAAACGCAGACAGACAGAGCCAGATCATCAATAAGCAGCTGCCGGCTGCACATGCGCCTCATTCCCGTTCCCAATCCCATTCCCCCTTCCAATCCCAGTTTCAGTTCCAATCTTCCAATCGCCCAGTCGCCCATTAACGAGCACAAGGAGCAGACCAAATGCGATTTGCAACTCGTCGTTGCTGTGTTGTTGTGCTTGTTGTTGTTGTTAGTGTTTGCCATTGGCAAGCTAACGAAGTTGACAACTTGATGACATTTGATCTCTTGGCTTGCGCAAAAACAACACTATGTCTAGGAGCCAAAGCCAAAACCGCAAATGACAGCGATGATCAGATGAGACGATCCGCCGCGAAGCAACTCGACGATCAGGCGATCGGTCAAGTTGGTTTCATTTCGATCTAGGCACGCACACTCCAGTCTGAATGGAGAAAAATAGGAATAGGATGAATAGGCTTAAACTCAACGGAATGCATCAAGTTAAAGACAGTTAATAGCATTGCAATAAAATCTATTAAATGGTAATTTTTTTTTTATTCTGTTTATTTACAATCTATTCAATTGATAATAAGTAAATTTTATAGGGGGTATATACAGAAGGTTTTACATTTATGGGGAATCTTAAATGGTAATTTAAAGTATATCTTTCGATAAATAAATGAAATAAAAGCTTAATTGCTACCCATAGGGTAGAAGGGTATTATAACTTTGTGCCGACAGGAAATGTATGTAACAGGTGGAAGGAGGCATATCCGACCCCATAAAGTATATATATTCTTGATCAGCATCAATAGTCGAGACGATCAAGCCTTGTCCGTCTGTCTGAAACACTGGATCTCAGAGACTATAAGAGATAGAGCTATAATTTTTTCGACAGCATTTGTCATGTTTGCACGCAAATCAAGTTTGTTTCACTTCCGCCCCCGCAAATCAAAAAGATCGATTAACAAGCGCAATTTGAAAGCTAGAATTTTGGTGTATACAATAATAACAATAGTATTTATGATTTCCGAAAATTTGATTACGATCAGATAAAAATTGTGGAAGGTATTAAAGAAATACTTTTGTATGGGCAAAAACGCCTACTTACTAGGGGTCTTAGTTTCTTTGACCGACAATCTGGTATATTGGTATATTGGTTTATTTTGAAAATAATACCGCAATATTTTGCTTTTATTCAAAATGGTTAGCGGGTATCCTACAGTCGAGTGTGCTCGACTTTCTTAGTTGTTTTAAAACTTAATTATTGTTTTAAACATTTTATTAGATTCATTTTGGACTGACAATGTTATCAACATATACAATATGTCACCAAATGTCATGCTAATAGAAACTGACTAAAAAAATTAAACGACCTAAAAGAATGAGCAACCTGAACTGAAAACTATTCACTCTTTCGCTCAGTGAATCGTTCCTTCGAACTAGTTTTGTTTTGACTGCGTGTGGAGAGCAATATTGGTCTGTGATTCGATTCTTGTTTTTGGAGAGGAAATCGCGCATCGAAATTAAAGAGCGCTTGGATGCTGTGGCGTCACTATCGCATGATAACTTTATTATCGTGTAGTACATTCTCGTAGACGACTACTGTCGAAATTTCAGCCGAATCGGACTCGCAGTTTTGTTTTGACTGCGTGTGGAATCGGACGTGTCCGCGGATTTTAGAAAAATATAGAAAGAGCGGTATCGCTTTTTTGGAAGGGAAATCGCGCAGCGAAATCAAAGAGAGCTTGGATGCTGTGTACGATGCCTCTTGTCCTTCGATGGTGACCGTCAAAAATTGATTTACCGAGTTTCAACGAGTACGTAAGTCGGTTTTTGATGAGCCAAGTCCAGGTGCCCCGGCTACCACGGAAGATAATGTGACAAAAATCCACGATCACGTATTGGCAGACCGCTGATTGAAGATGCGCGAGATAGCTGAGACAGTAGACATCTCAAAATACCGCCTGGGTCATATCCTGCGATGCTCACTCCGGACATCCAACGCAACCGTGAGACCAATTCAGAGCAGTGACCGAATTGGTCGAATTGGGCTACGAAGTGCTACTTTATCCACCATATTCTCCGTTTCAAGAAGACTTTCCAAACTTGAAAAAGTCTCTCGCTGGACAGAAATTTGCTTGGAATGAGGAGGTCGTCACCGCCACAGAGCCCTTTTTTGCAGAACTCGAGAAAAGGCTTTTTTTTTCAAACGGGTTAAAGAAATTGGAGCATCGATGGGTCAAGTGTATCGAGCTAAAAATCAGATTATGTTGAGAAATAAATCGTTACTTTTCCAAAATTTTCGTTTTTCTTTTGGAGGCTGAGTACTTATCGGACCACCCTCGTACTAAAACTTTCATAAAATTAAATTTACATAATTTAACTAACCAATATCAGAATTAAGTTTATTAATTTTGATTACTTTATTTATTTAATTTATTTTGTTTGTTATTCATTTTATTGAACTTACATTATTTATTGTAAGTATTTTGTTCTATTTTATTAAATTTGTTATGTTATTTCATTTCATTAATATTATTTCACTTTATTTAATTTACAACAAAACAGTATTTGCACTACATCAACACATTGTAAACTCAATAAAATATATTTTATAAAATCATTAAGGCAAAAAATCAAAAACAAGTATGCAAAATAATGTGTGTAGTAATAACGTAATAAAAATGAAAAATTAAAGCACACATATTAAGGTCTTAAATTATATTTAAAATAAAAGCTATTCGTACTGAAATTCCAGGAATTCTCCCAACATACCCTAGAAAATCAAGAGATATTCTTACATACCAAAGCCACTTGAGGTTGACACCGATATCGAACTTAAAGTCAATGTCGAGTTCAAGTCGAAGTACAAAGCTTTTGTGGTTTTCTCTGCGCAGACGAGAGATGCCAAGTGGTAGACCACCAACAAGTGCCCAGACTGTAATCTCAAGAGTGTGAAATACAAGAGAATTTGTTTTGCAAATTTACCATATTTATTCGTCATATCAAAAAGGTAAAACCCATACAAAAGGTGAGCTCTACGACAAATGCAAACTTAACTGCAAAGGGGCCAAAGCAGCTACAAATTGAATTGAAGGAATTCGATTTAGACTAGTATTTTCATATATAGTACACTATATAAGGATTAAGTGACTTTAAAGTTTGGCTTTCGCGGCAGCTGCTGCGGCCTTTTCGAGCTTCTCCGCTTCGTCGAGCTGCAGCTGCTCCTTCGAGGGCAAAAGATTTCCCGCAGCAAAGATGTTGCGCGGATCAAGATGCTGTTTAGCCGCTGAATAGAGAGCTGAACCCGTCTCCGTGACTGCATTGCGATACCAATGACTACGCAGTTTGCCCACTCCATGATGATGCGACAGGGAGCCACCGCAGGCAAGAATCTCCTCACGAGCACTGTGCTCAATGGACTCAAAGACGCCAACAGGATCCGAAATGGTCGGCGAACGGAAGCCGAAGTAAAAGTAAATGCAGGCGCCGGCATCGTAGGTCTGTGTCACCCGACACGAGATCGTGTAATGCGAAATGTTATGCTTGTAACATTCCTGCAAAATCATAAAAATTAGCATAATGTTTTACAAACTGCACGACTTTTGCTGCTTACCGAAGCAACTCGTTTCTTGACACAGCGACACAACATGCTGCAGCGATCCCAGGGCACAGATGTCTCAAATGATTCGGCCACAATACCCTGATGCATGGCAAAGTCCTGCAAGGCGAATAAAATCGAATGGAGAATGGTGAGTCATCTACGTAAACAGGCAACACCCTCACCCTCAACTCACCCTAACGTAGGCAACGACAAAGGTGAAGAGGTAACCCCGCTCGCCATTCTGACCACCTGCCGGAAATCCTTTGTAGCGTGCTGCGATCTCATTGATCAGCGCCTCCTGACGCTGCACATCCTTGAGCTCGCCCTCGAAGAGCAGCGTGGCGGCACAAATGTGCTCCAGATCTATACCCTTCCAGCTGGTCACATAGCGCTGCTTGAGCGCGTCCACACAGCTGGCCAGCCAGCTCTTCTCGGGCTTTAACGACTGACCGAGCACAAACTGCTCGTTGTCCATCAGCCGCACCGATGCGGGCTGGCAACGACGTAACGCCACCTCACGCATAAACCGAATGCCCTGTTCAAAGTCCGGGAACACCAAGGATCCGTAGCGCTGTACTGGTGGCAAAGGGCGCACCTTCAGCACCACCTCCGTGATGACACCCAGTGTGCCCTCGGAGCCGAGTATGACATGATTGAAGTCCGGTCCGCAACTCACCCGCGGCGCACTGCATTCCCGCTCCAGGGTGCCCGAGGGCGTCACCATGCGCACTCGCACCACCAGATCCTCGATGTTGCCGTAGACGTTCTTCTTCATGCCTGAGGCACGGGTGGCCACCCAGCCGCCAAGGGTGCTGAACTCGTACGAATCTGGCTCGTGACCCACTGTGAGGCCAAGATCGCGTAGCACACGCTCCAGATCCTGACCCACAACACCCGATTCAAAACAGACGGTGAGGTTCTCGCGATTCAGCCAGAGCATGCGATTCATTTGTGATGTGTCCAGCACACAAATCATACGCTCCTCACCCTGCGGACAGGTGACGGCACCCGAGACGCTCGTTCCGCCGCCGTAGGGCAACAGCATCACGTTGTGCTTGTGCGCCAGCCTGACCAGCTGGACAACCTCGTCGTGACAGCGGGGCCACACCACCAGATCGGGTATGCGTTGGAATTTATTGTTCCACAGACTGTAGATATCCCGCAGTGTCTGGCCATGACAACGCACCAGACGATCGACACCATCAAGAGAGTGTTCCACCTTGCTCACACCACGCAGCTCGTTCAGGAACGGAGCATTCTGCACGGGCTTGGGGTAGGTTTGCGGCAGCTGTGGATACGCCTTGTTGGGATCGAATTCCAGGTCGAATTTGCTCTTCGCCCATTTGGTGAATGTTGGCAACTCGCAACCGTCCAGGGGGTATCTGAAATTAGGGATGTAAACATCGGATGAGCATGTGGTATGAAAAGGGTGCAATGTAGGGGTTGCTGTCTAATGCGAATTCATTTACTATATTGGCGGGTGTTCAATAATTCGTTCCAGCCTGTTCATTTCATGTTCAATTTGTTCACTTATTGTATCTGATGATCAATGCACCCCGAAGTAATTAAGAAATTAATAGACAGCAGATAGAGGACCAATTTAAGCGATCATATATAAATAATATTCAATTTAACTTAGACTAATTTATAAGGCAAATACATTCTCAAAATCGTGTACTGTTTTCCTTTCATTGTTTTCCTTTAATTTATTAATTCCAAGTAGAAAAGTCTAAATTGGTCTGAACTTTTTATTTAACTTATTTTAAAAAGGTTCAGTTTTAAAAATGTCATTAATTTATTTTAAAGCAGACGTATACAATTGCCTCAGCAGCTTCCCAATCCAAACAATATTGAAAATAATCAAACATTCTTAGAAATTATTCATTTATGTATTTCAGATTAGTGTTTTATATATAAACCAACTAACATACTTAAGTCTAAAATATTATATATAATAATAAGTTATAATTGAATACTAATTTAAATTTTAATTCAAATATATTCAAATAATTAATGTTCGTCAATAGATAGAAATATAAATTAATAAAAAATTTCCTTTTTAACCTTTTTCCATAGTAACGAACTCTAACATTTAAATTATTCCGAGTTCCCTCTGAATTTTACTGGATCAGAGTGTTCTAATTTAATAATAATTTGCTCTTCAAGAGAACAAGTCGCTTTAAACAAATTAAATACTCACTTTGTGCCTTTAAAGCAGATGATGCCCTCCTGTTCATAGAACGCAGAATCGTTATATCCCCAGCCGTACCACTTGAGCGACTCCTGACTGATAAGAATGAAAGAAATAACGACAATTGAATGAGAATGACAACCCTGGTGAACTACAGGTGCGAAATTGTGCTCACCGCTTCTTCGGTATGACGCTCTCCACGTGCCGCGAGAGGCGCGTGTCCAGCACCAGGGATGTGCCTTCGGGCGGTGGCTCCGGAATTTGTGTGGTCACCTTATTGCGCTTGATTGACATTACGTTGAACAATTCGAATTATCACTTATCACAATAATGCAAAATAACTTTTGGCTAAAGAGTGTTGTTATTATTATTGCACACAGCCCCGTTTATCTTAACGAACGAAAAAAATCGATATTTTTGTGTTATTTTGTTGTTGATGATATTTGGCTTTTCTATTATGTCCTCAATTGAAACTACTCGGCTTGCTATGTTAACACAATTACAGTTCGATTCATTGATAATTTAAGTTTTCTTCAAATATGTACTTTTACGATTGACGAACTTTGTTTACTAGCCCCTTGTACTTTGTGCCTATAACTAAATTTAAATATGAATTCCACTAAACAATTTTTTTTTGCGGCAGCTGCTGCACGCGTTTTGGTTTCGGTTTCTCTACCACGAATGACAACGACCCACGGGGCGACATAGACCGAGAGCGCGAAAGAGAGTGCAAGAGAGAGCAAGAGAATTGTCAGCCCCCAGATGAGGCGCCTTTCTTGGGGGATGGGGCGGAGCGAAACGGTTGCAAACGGTTATAAAACGGTTGTCAACGACTGCGAACGAAACGGTTCGCAATCGAATCGAAAAACGTAGCAATCAATGAATTACATTTTTGAACATCCAGTTTTACTATGAAAACGTTTTGCCATGAAATCATTTCACAACAAAATTCAGAACGCACTGTTTGGCTTGACAAAATTTCCTTCGAAATATTTGTTAATTCCCCATAAATTTTGTTACCCGCTCTTGACCATAGGTTTTCAAAATGCCTGGCAAGAAGAAAGTCGTTGCCAAGAAAACAGCAGCCACGGCTGCGGCAAAAGTAAATATTGGCAGCACTGCAGGAGCACCAGCGGTTGCAGTGGTTTCAGAGAAGACTGAAGCCACAGCCATTAAGAAAGCCAAGACTAAGAGCAAGTCTAAAACCAAGAGCAAATAGAGACAACGAGGGAGTGGTATTGAAATTTTAAAAATTTTCAAGGTACAACGTATGATGATAGCAATGACACATAGTTTATTCCAATCTATTTCACAGCAAACAAAAACACAAATGCCCAGTAAAAAGTGGAGCTAACGGTTTACACCTTTCAAGGTTGAAACTTAACTGGAACTAATATGAACTCTTACTTCCAGTTAAAAATAGGTTTTACCAGTTCTAAACCACTCTAGGAAAAGGGATTTTATGAAGTACAAGCACACACTGCAAAGCAATATTTTTTATCAAATTAACTGAAATAAAAAAAATGACATCTAACCGTTTCGCTCTTGATGCTCTCATTATTGTGCTCTCTCGGGCCGAGTTGCCGGCTCTTTTGTTTATGTGGGGTGGATGTCTCACCAGGAGTATTAGGGGGTGGTGGTTGGTAAAACGGGGATGTTCCTCATTCTCGGTGAGTCATGAATCATGTGTAACGGTCACATCAATTAGATTCCAATGGGATTCGGCGATAGGTGACTTTAATTATAGAAAATCAGGGGTATAGTCCTCCAATTGGTCGACCCACTTTACATACATAGTTTCAAACTTTAAATGCGTATTGCCGCATATCTAATTCAATGGTGGTGAAAATATAACAGCTGCTTGTTAATTTTTAATTCATATTGACACGCTTTTTTTGTGTGTACTTATTATGACGGCAAGTACAGATTTGATTTACGGTTATTGTTTGCTGTGGGAAAACGCTAAAAATACTTTTTTTTATGTTGTGCCAATTACGTGGTGAAAGATTATCTTTGTTGGCATAACTCAAATGTGATGTAATCGTTTGTATTTGAAACTTATTCCAAGTCGATTACACTTATCGGTGAAGCATTTGCACAATTATCGAATTTCTGAACTTCACTTTAAACGTTATCGAAGAGCTAAAGCGGCGAATAGGTAAATTTTTCGACTGCAGCGCACGGCTTTAAAAACAAAACTGAACTCCCAAAAGGCAAATGCATTTCACATTTGTCTCGTTGTCTCGTCGCTTTTAGCTGTCAGTAAACTTTTTGTCTCTTACAAAATCCAGCAACAAAAAGCTATGTTTATTATGTGCTTATTTACACTTCACTATACAATTTTACAATTGTTTGAAGTGTAAATTCGTAAAGGGGACACGTGAAACGGAAAGTGGTATTTGTATAATTTTCGCACTACTAAAGCTCTTACCATTCCGTCGATCAGTTCAAAGTTTGTCCAAGTTTTTTCATTTTATTTATTTATTGCCACTTGACTGGAAATTTGCATTTAGTTGTTTGCTTAAATACTCGAAACGCTCAATTTGCACTTCCTTCTACAGTATGTTGATTTAACTGGTTCGCTTCATTTGCAGAATATTACGCATTCAGGAAGTTAAAATAGCAAATATAAATATACATATAAAACAAGATTAGCTGCAACTTGCGAATAATTTGTCAATGTCATTTGAAATTTAACTGTTTCTAATTGGAGCCATCTGTTGGCAAAATTATGAACTACTCTCTTAATTTCAATCGTTTGCAACCCCTTGAATTATATGAGTGAATTTAGACATGTAGTAATATGAATTTATTATAGTAACTGTTAAAGACATTCTTGAATTATAATTCTATAATATTAGAATTAATTTTTTTGGGAACCTCTTCAGTGTGCTGTTATTAACAGCAGTCGGAATGTTATGCGCTGCCAATCGATGAGCCACTGAGAAGTAACGATATCAAGGAACTAAATGAACGATCCAGTTCACTGCTGTTCATTGATTTGAACTTATTCCGAACTCACTTAACACAGCTCTGCTCCACAAATTGTCATCTTCAACGTGAAAAACATTAAAGAAAACGCAAATTAGTCGAAAATCGCAATATAAAATACATAAAGTGAGCTAAGATACATAGATATAAGTAGAGTAGAGGCTTGCAAGGTGCCGGCTACGTAGCAAACGGCTCCATGCAGACGTAGCCTCATTATTGTTTGTGTATTTACATATGAATGTGTGTGTGTGCGTGTGTGACTGTTGGAACAATAACAAGCCAACAAAATGCCAATGAATTGTAACGGAACAGCGTTCAATGCGGCCGCTGTCTTTGTGCCGCTGCAGCAGCAGAAGCAGCGATGAATCATAGGTGAGTTATGCGACTTGCTTTGAGTGTCGCCCAAACTCGCTGACAGAGTGTGCATATGTATATTCTGTATGGATGTGTGTGTATGTTAATTCGCAGTCCGCAATAATCGTAACAACAACAACAACAATATCAACGGCCGTGCCTTAATATCGAACGTAGAGCAATAAAAAAAAACAAACAAATACAAGCAAACGAAACGTTGGTAAAATGCCGCTGCTGTCCAAATGTTTTCCTTGCTTCAAATTTAAACGTGAGGAGGTCATAGACAAGCTGGACTACAGCAACACCCCGCTCCAAGATGCCTTTCCCGAGGTCTGGCAACACGAGCGCACACTCGAGGAGCTGCACTTGAGCAATGCAAGGGTAAGTAAACAATATTCCCGTTAATCTAATCTAATCTAACTGACCAACGTATCTATTTCTATTGCCAGCTGCAAACGCTTCCGCCGCAGCTCTTCTATTGCCAAGGATTGCGTGTCCTGCAAGTGAACAGCAATAATCTGGAGAGCATACCACAGGCCATCGGCTCACTACGCCAACTGCAGCACTTGGATCTGAACCGCAATCGTGAGTCACACCCAAATATAGATCCATTCATCTTTAACTGACTCTTCTTTATCGCCTTTTGCTTGCAGTTATTGTCAGTGTTCCGGAGGAGATCAAAGCGTGCAAGCATCTGACTCATTTGGACCTCAGCTGCAACAGTCTGCAACGATTGCCGGATGCCATCACGTCGCTGATATCACTGCAGGAGCTGCTGTTGAATGAGACCTACTTGGAGTTTTTGCCAGCCAACTTTGGGCGCTTGGTCAATCTGCGCATCTTGGAGGTGCGTCTCAACAATCTCATCACATTGCCCAAGTCCATGGTGCGATTGATAAGCCTACAGCGGCTGGACATTGGCGGCAATGAGTTTACCGAGTTGGTATGCAATTGAATATTCTAGCTCCTGGACAAATTTAATGACACCGTCTCTTCACAGCCTGAAGTCATTGGCGAGCTGAAATCACTGCGGGAACTGTGGATCGATTTCAATCAAATTCGACGCGTTTCGCCAAATATTGGCAAACTGCGTGAACTGCAGCATTTTGAGGCCAATGGCAATCTGCTGGATGCGCTGCCCAATGAACTGAGCAATTGGCGCAATGTTGAGGTGTTATCCGTGTGCTCCAACAATCTGGAAGCATTCCCCTTTAGCGTGGGCATGCTCAAGTCGCTAGTCACCTTCAAGTGCGAGTCAAACGGTCTCACTGAGCTGCCGGACAGCATAAGCTACCTGGAACAGCTGGAGGAGTTGGTGCTCAGCCACAACAAGCTGATGCGTTTACCCAACACTATTGGCTCCTTGGTGAAACTGCGCTTCCTCTTTGCCGATGACAATCAACTACGCCAGCTGCCCGACGAGCTCTGCAGCTGCAGCCAATTGAGCGTTCTCAGCGTGGCCAACAATCAGCTATCAGCATTGCCACAAAATATTGGCCATCTGTCCAAACTGAAGGTGCTTAATGTAGTTAATAACTACATTAATGCGCTGCCAGTTTCAATGCTGAGTCTGGTGAATCTCACATCGCTGTGGCTAAGCGACAATCAATCGCAGCCCCTGGTCCCACTACAGTACTTGGATGCGAGCAACAAAACGCAGCTGACGTGCTTCATGCTGCCCCAAGTCACATTCAAGATGCAGGCACAGCAGCAGCAACAACAGGTGCAGGAGCAATACGAATTCGTCTATGCCAACAATCATCAGCAGCAGCAACAGCCACAGCAGCCATCGAGTCCATCGCGTCGCATTTGCTTTGCCGAGGAGGCGACCATATTGAGTGCTGGTAACAGCAGCTCTGTCGCCCCACAACCCGCGCCCAGCTACACCAGCCAACCCAGCAGCTATGTGGCAGCACCGCCACACACACCAGAGCAACTGCCTGCCGGCAGTTCGGTGCGTTTGATGCGCTCACCAACGCCGTATCCCAAGGAGCTGCGGCAAATGGCCAAATACATGCGGCAAGCGCAGGCGGCGAATGCGGCAGCAGGCGGGGCGAGTGAAGTGCGCGAGGCGCGTGTTGTGGTGCCCAATGGCCAGGTGGCCATGCCACACTGTGATAGCAATCAGGACGCTGTGGATCATGCCACAGCAAGTGCAATATATGGCGTTGCGACCAGCGATCCAGCGCACATCTATGGCGTCTACCAGCAGCCGCTTCCCCAGGTGCAGCCAACAACGCAGGAGTATTATGGACTGCCGCTGGTCAATTACGATGCCCAATATCAGCAGCTGTATGTGGATGCCAATGCCATGCCGTTGCCCACGACGCATTTGTCAAATGGCGACCAGAGTTACGAACTGCAGCCGCTGCAGCCTCAAACAGTTGTGGCGCCACCTCGCATGGAGCCACCGCCTTATCATATAGCGCGTGTGTACACAAAGAAGACGCCCGAGGATCTGACACTCTATGAGTCCATGCGTCAGCGTAAGCAGCAGCAGCAGATGCAGCAACAACAACAGCCACCAATGTCGCCTACACAATCGCTGTACGAGCAGAGCAATAGCTATCAAGATGCGCTCAATAGTAATTTCAAGACAACAGCAATTGGCGCCCAAACGGAAGAGCTTGACTATCAGAACAACATCAACAGCAGCGAGCATATTGATTTGCCTCCGCCACCGGCGGCAGATGACGAAGAGCAACAGCAGGAAACAGAGATGGCCATGGAAATGGACGATACGTTATCACAGCATTCATTGAACTCCACAGCGACCAACAACACATCCAAGGGCAGCAATAAGAAATCCACATGGATCTTTGGGGTGCACAAGAATCCCACTGTGAAGCAGGTGACCCTCAAATGGGAGAACAGCATTGGCTTTGATGTGGCCGAACTGCTAAATCAGGTGCGTATACTGCAATGCCTCAGAAAAGAGTATTTGGCTTACTTATTGCAATCGCTTTTCATCTTTTCTCAGGTGGGCATCTTTGTAAGTGCAATTACCCCCAATTCGAGTGCCGCGCGACTGCTGAGCCTGAACGATAAATTATTGGAAATCGACGGCTATGACCTGACCAATGCCAATCTGAGCGATGCCAAACGTGTGCTGCTTAACTGCGGCACAGTTATAAATATAATGCTGTCACGAAAGTGATATCAAGTTTATAGCACTTCCCCCACAATCCACTCCGAACCGAGACCGAAGACTTTTGCGCATTTTTTCTAAAGCAATTTAAAATAACGCTAATATAAATCAACCTACCATTAGCATTTAGCAAAAACAGCATTTTCAAGCCATAGACATCCTTTGCACTGGCGCCATAAATGCTTTTCTTTGACTCAACATTATCTACTCCTATCACGAAACAATATTATCAATCTTCCAGTTGTTGCATTTCATTTAGTTATCATCTATTTCAACTGTCATTTTATTAATGTATGTTACGTAGTGGACTTCTATGTACTACTGAGTTCTGTTTATTTTGGGTTTAAACACATTCTTCATTCATACGAAACACAAGTATTTTAAGTATTCGAAATCTAATTTAAGTCATATAAATTTCCTAACTATATAAGTAGTGCTCTAAAAGCCTTTAAAAAACACGAAAAGAAAAAAAAAAAACATATTTAAGCTTGTTACATGAAGTTGATATAACCTGATGACTTGATGAAATTATGTTTATTAGGTAATATGTTAAGGAATAATGAGGTTTCAGTTATAGATTGTTAAAATATGGACCAGTATTCGATTGGTATTGAAAGTGAAGCAATATTATTATTTCTGTGTATTCGAATTGATCATTAATCTCATGAATTCATTAAATATATTTATTTGTATCAAACTTGATAGTTTACTTAAATCATGTACAACATATTAATAATGTGGTTTTGACCCTCTTTAAGTTTATGTTTAATCCCAACGTTGTGCTCTTTTTTTTCAACAGCCAGTGTAATTCATAGTATACATCTAAAAATAGAAATCTAATAATAAATAGTGCAATTAGCGTTGATTATACGTACATACAATTACGAGTACCATATAGACAGCATTTACAAACATAATCGCACATGCATTTACTGCATGTGTGGTGTTCTTATAGGATTTACATACATACATAATAACTTAATAATAATATGAAATTTACGAGCGTATATACATACATATAACAAATATTTATATATTTACAACTCGCCTATTTTACGCCCAGCGTTGTTCAAATTTGTTCCAAAATTAATTAGTTTAAAGTTTAACAAAGATATTAGCTGTTTATGTGAGTTGTTATGGTGCATACAATACAAAATACAAATGCTTCGAGTATATTAAACAATATACAATTTATGTAACATGTAATCTATATTTAATGTCTAATGTCTACCATATATATCAATCGATCGATCAATCATTTTTCTATGACAAATTGTTGAATTCTCATACCATTGGCGTTGTGAACAGTATTATTATTTAGCTGGTTATTAATGGTGAATTGTGCTAAAGTTGAACATTGCTATTTCTATATTATACATTTACAATACAATTTACATCCATTCAATCACAAACACACACACACACAAATTTATCTATTGTAAGGCGCACACAAATATAATTCGAAAATTGAATTTCGTTTCTATGCGCTGCTAACAAATCGCCCAGAGACAAAAAACAAAACGAATCATGAAAGAAAATAATAAATAAACACACAACTTTTCACTTGAGCTGGCCTTTTGTCATTTCGTCTTGTTTGCGATTTAATCTTACAGCAAAAAACAAAGCTCCTTGAGCTTCTTTGATTAATGTCCACTTCCTATGCTTAGCTCACTTCGATGGTTTTTTTCTGTTTCTCTATTTCTTATCGGCAGGCAATTATCTAAGCAAATTAATTGTCACCAAGGAAAAGGCCCACAACATGAAAAATACGGACAAAAACTACGCCTTGTGATTAAAGTATACACGAAAGGATAAAAACAATTTTGTTTTTATTTTCTATTATGTTTAATAAAATCTTTGTGTAATTCTAACACATGGTCAATTAGTCTTCGATTTTCTGCTTCTAAACACTCTGAGACTACTTCGCGCATATAATTATCGGTATTATTGTAATACTCTTGTCCAATTTTCTTTCTTAAAGGCAGCTCCAGAACATTGTATGATATCCAATTTTCTTCCTTAAGCCGTTCTTTAACGTGTATCATTACGGCCTTCGCACTAAGTGTGTGGCCACAAATAACCCAACCAGTGGGAAAGCAATTAACTGGATTGCAAAAGAATTTATAGCGCCGAGGTCGATTTGGTGTTCTATCACAAAGCACTCCAAATTGTTCTAGTAAATCCCAGTTATCGTGAGCTTTGATGGGTGTGCGAACTCCAACTAAGATTAATGCTGAATGTTTTTCAAAATCTTTTTTAAAATTCTGTTTGTCAGGTTCTTTGATCTTTCCTTCTGGATCCTCAATGGCCAAGACGTTAGACGTCATTCTGAGAGCTGCTGGAAGCAATATGTTTTTGTATATTGAAAAAAATTGTATAACAGAGTTAAGTTTTACCTTAATTAGTATTTCCTTAAATAAAAATAGAGAGAAATATATTTGTTTTGTTTTCTTTTAAAGTTGTAAACAAACTGCAAATTTCGCTCAGCTGATTCATGGCTTATATCTTAATAGAGAGCTTTGTGATTGGCAAAAGCTTTCCGTCGATGATTTCATACTCAACATCTGATGTTCATTTTATCTTTTAAATTTGTATGCAATTTCTAATGGCTTACAGAAATTTGTCTTAAACGAAACATAAACAAATTGATTAATTTAAAAAACAAACATTGATTAATTTAACTACTTTATTTTCTCCTTTTATTTTCATTCATATAAGCTCTATGCAAGCTTAACACATATTTAAACAGTCTAGTTCCATCTGTATCTATTGCATCTGATACTACTTTCTGAATAAACATATCACTGTTATAATGTTCTTTACACTCTCTTATCTTGAGCGGCGTTTGTATCACATTCTCCGATATCCAATTTTCCTCATTTAAACGCTTTTTAACTTCCTGCAGAACTGCAGCACCATCAATCACAGGCCCACTTATCATGGTCCCCGGCACACACTTTCCTGGCTTTGTAAAGTGAAAGGAATATCGTCTTGGCTTATTATCTTCCTTGACGCTCTTCGCTTCGAATCTTCGCACCGTATTCCAATCTTCGACTACTTCGATGGGACTGCGAGTGCCCAGCAAGAGATAACCCAAGTGTTTCCTAAAATCAGCTTGGAGATTTTGTTGATACAAGTATTTTGATGTTTCCGGTTCCTTGGGCATGTCTTCATCGGGATCTCCGATAGCCAACACTTTTATTTTTGAAACAACTAAAAGAGTTTTTGTAAATAATTATATGTTGATTTAATATATATGATGTATTTATTTTTATTTACTTGTATCTTCTTCTGTTGTTAGCTTGTCCATTGTTTGTTTACAGAAATTAACAAACCAGCTGATTTCTAAACTGTATCAATACTTTTCGTGACTGTTGAAAGCTTCAGGTTGCCGGCAACTAAATACACTACACATAATGAAATTCAGATAATTTCACAAGGAAAAGCTCAAAAGCTCATTTATTTTGAATATTTCAATTGTTAGTGCTTACTTAAATACTCTTAAATGCAAATATGTAAAAATTATTATCTAAATATTATTAATTTATTGTTTCTTATTTTTCACATAATCCCTGTGTAAGTGCAACAAGTATCGAAATAGTTTACTTTTTTGTGAATTCAGCGCAACGGACACTACATGCTGAATGTATTGATCACAGTGGTAATATTCTTTGCTATGATGTGTTTTGAAAGGCGTTTCTATCGCATTTTCGGATACCCAATTCTCTTCCTTCAGTTGTTTTCTAACTACATCCATAACTTCCCTTCCACAAAGAGCGGGTCCATTTATTATAGTTCCAGGTGGCGAGGAATTTCCTTTAAAACAATGAAAGCTGTAGCGTCTCACATGATTGCCTTTCTCGTGCACCGAAGCTCCAAACCGCCAAACAATATCCCAATCGTCGATAACATCAATGGGGCTACGAGTTCCTACTAGTAGATAACCCAAATGGGATTTAAAATCTTCCCGGAAATTGTAACGATCGTACTTTGATATACGCTTATTGTCGGTTGAACTTTCCTCTGAATCTCCAATAGCCAAGACTTTAGTTTTCGACGTTACTGCTGACATTGCAGTAGATGAATCTTATAAATTTACATAATAATAAAATTGTATAATTCATAAGAATAATTTATTAATTATTTAATCAGCTTTACCTTTATCGTGTTCTGTATTAACGCTTTCCATAATGTTGTCTGTTTGATTTTTGTTTGTCTGACACAGCTGAGTGTTGCCGTAGCTTGTGAATGACAAAAGCTTTCGATAGGTTGGCATTTTAACACACTACACATAATGAAATACAAATTATTTCACAAGAAAAGCTTGAAAGTTTTGACTGATGTTTGTTTATGTTTTGTAGTTGTGCACAGCTGTTCCAATGGAAAACAAACCAAAATCTACAACGAAGACAACATCGACGGAAGATGAGATGCAATGTAACAATCAATCAATAAATTGTAATGTACTTGCTATAGGAGATCTAGAAGCGATCGTAAAATCGCCAAAACTGAAGAGCTGCAATTTTAACAAAGACTTTGAGACGCATTTGAATCGTCTTGTTAATGAAAATTCAAAGCCAAATAAATGTGACAAATATATTGAGTATCAGTTTAAAGTTAAAAGTGTGCAAGTAAATAATCAAACGCAACATTATTATTTTAACTATCAAGACTCCGACAACGGAAATATTGTTTGGGCTCGCACAGTGGTAGATGCAAAAACTATGCTTCGAACTGTGAAAAGACATCTCAGAACGGAAAACTGGATTTCCGACAATGTACTGGAAATATCGTTTAATAATAAATCTCATTTTAATCTACGCCGATCCGACGGCTATATTGTAACTAAAGTCTTTGAATGCCTACGAGAACACGACAGGAAAATAGTTAAATTTATTCGCTATTTGCATCAACAACATAAAAACACAAAATTGTAATATTAGAATAAACCATTTACTATTAAATAAACTTATTAATTTATATATAAAAAAAGACTCAGTTACTTATGTTTTTATAGCCCGAATAGAAATAAATTATGAATGGAATTATAATCTTACCCATCGCACAGCTGATGGCTAATTTTGTGGTTGGGCAAGTTTACAATCTTCCCAAACAATTTCACCAAGCAAAAGCTTCAAAGCTCTTTTTAAAGCTTACTGTGTGTTTATAAATTTGTCAGCAGTTCACTTGGACGATTAGTGTGAAGAGTTGTAGTTCATTAAAATATAAATAAATATTACAAATAATGGAAAATTGTGCAATGGATTCCGATGCAAATGAATGTTTAACGCCTAAGAACAATATTTTGGCTATTGGAGATCAATTCCCAAGAAATCCACATAAGAAAAGAGATAGAGCAAAACGTGATTTTAATTCGGCGGTCACAAAAAGATTATCGCAACTTGTCATGGGTGATCCAAATGTAATTGCTGAGGATAAGTTCGTTATGGATGAGATATATTTGAGAATCGTTAAAGTCGACGATCTGACCCAGCATTATGTGTTTAGCATTAATAATAACATGACCGATGAGTGGATGTCTCATGTTCAGATAATTGATGTCAAGTCCGTTTTTCGTGCTATAAAAAAGAAACTCAGCAACGAGAAATGGATTTCAGAATATGTGATGGAAAGAACCTTTGACAACAAAGACACCAAACGTTGTAAGGTCGACGATATGGTTTACCAAGCAAAGAGTGACAGTATTAAGGAACAAAGAAGGCAAATATTTAACTATGTTTGCTTTCTGCAACAGGAATTTCGGAAGCAGAGGAAGCTGTAAATTGACTCGATTTTAAAATTAAAGCGATAGTAATAGATTGTAATTTATAATTAATGGCACTAATTGTAAAATAAACTTAATAAACTATTGTACATATGATGAATAATTACATGATTATATTATATTTTTAGAGTTTTCCAATTTCTTTAATTATTTTACTGAATCATATCATTTATATGACAATGTATATTTAATTCACTGTTCATTTATAAGAACATTGTAAATTTCTCAAATTTTCCAAATTAATATACCATAAATACTGAAAATATGATAAATATTTGGTATATTAATATATTTCATTTAAAATATACCATAAAGTATAAAATATATACCAGATTGTCAAACAAATACTTGCTATATACAATTATTTCATAAAAAACTTTCAGGAATCATAAATATAAAAGAAATGTATTTAGTAGATAAAAACTCAACTGTGCTTTTCTTGTTTGTTTGTGTTTAGATTGCCTACCACACAGCTGATTAAAATGGTAATGATGACTAATTTTGTGATTGGACAAGCTTACATTCTTCCCATAGCGAAATACCAACAATTTCACCAACCAAAAGCTTAAAAGCTTTCTGTTTGTTTATAAATTTGTCAGCAGTTTACATGGACTTGCACTGCGAAGAGTTCGTGTCATATTTGTGGCTTACTGAAATTTAAATTAATTTTACAAAAATGGAAAATACTGCAATAGATTCCGGTACAAACGGACCTTCAACATCTAAAAACAAGATTTTGGCTATTGGCGATCCAAGAATACGAAGAAACCCAAACAAGAAAAAAGAAATAACCAAACGTGATTTCAATGCGGAGTTCACAAAACGATTATCTCAACTTGTCATGGGTGATCCGAATGTGATTGCTGAGGAGAAGTTCGTTATGGAAGATTTTCTAATTAATATTATTAAAGTAGACGATTTGACCAAGCATTATGTATTCAGCATTAATAAGACAACCGATGCCTGCATTTCCTATGGCCGTACAATTGACGCCAAGTCCGTTCTTCGTGCTACAAAGAAGAAACTAAGCAATGAGAAATGGATTTCAGAGAATGTGATGGAAAGAACCTGTCGAAAGAAAGACGCTAATCATTTTATGGTCGACAATACCGTTTACCAAGCAAAGAGCGAAAGTCTTGATGAACAAGTAAAGCAAATAGTTAACTATGTTTGCTTTTTGCAACAGGAATTTGTGAAGCAGAGGAAGTTGTAAATTGACTAGATTTTAAAATTAAAACGATAGAAATATAATTAATTTATTTAATGTAATTTATAATTATTTGCACTATCTGTAAAGTAATAATAAAGTATAAATAAAGTATTATATTATGTATAATTACATTATTATATTATATTTTTATAGTTTTCCAATGTCAAAAATTATTTTACAGAATCATATCATTTTTCTGACATTATTTATTTAATTCACTATATGTACATACACGAATCGATTGCAAAACAGCGCAGTGTGAATTTCTCAAATTTAACAAATTAATATACCAAATATACTTAAAATATACCGATTATTTGGTATATTAATACATTTAATTTAGAATATACCATAAAGCACAAAATATGTCAGATTATCAACCAAAGACTTTTGCCATATATGTACATTTATTTATTAAATAACTTTTAAAATTTTTATTTTATGGCAACCGAATTTTCAGGAATACTAAATATAAAATAAATGTATTTAGTAATTAATATCATATACACAAACACTGAACTGTGCTTTTCTTGTTTGTTTGTGCTTAGATTACTTGCCACACAGCTGATTAAAATGGTAATGATGACCAATTTTGTGATTGGACAAGCTTACATTCTTCCCATAACGAAATACGAACAATTTCACATACCAAAAGCTTAAAAGCTTGCAGTTTGTTTATAACTTTGTCAGCAGTTCACTTGGACTTGCACTGTGAAGATTTCATGTCATATTTGTGGTTTACTGAAATATAATTAAATAAAATGAAAAATTCTGCTATGGATTCCGTTACAAACAAACCTTCAACATCTAAAAACAATATTTTGGCTATTGGCGATCCAAGAATACGAAGAAACCCAAACAAGAAAAAAGAAAGAACAAAATGTGAATTCAAATCGGAGTTCACAAAACGATTATCTCATCTTGTAATGGGTGATCCGAATGTGATCGCTGAGGATAAGTTCGTTATAGAAAATCTTGTGATGAGTGTTATTAAAGTAGACGATCTAACCCAGCATTATGTGTTCAAAATTAATAAGATAACCGATGCCTGCACTTATTATAGCCTCACAGTTGACGCTAAGTCCGTCCTTCGTTCTACTAAGAAGAAACTCAGCAATGAGAAATGGATTTCAGAGAATGTGATGGAGAGAACCTGTCAAAAGAAAGATGCTAAGCATTTTATGATCGATAATACTGTTTACCAAGCAAAGAACGAAAGTCTTAATGAACAAGTCCAGAAAATAGTCAACTATGTTTGCTTTTTGCAGCAAGAATTTCTGAAGCAGAGGATGTCTTAAATTGACTAGATTTTAAAATAAAAATGATAATAAATTGTAATTCGTAAACTGCAAATACAATAAAATACATTTTTGAATTATTTATATTTACATGTTTCTTTTATTAAAGTATGCTTCATAAATTATGCAAAATTTATGTGACACATTCAATTCAGCGTGTTACACTGATAACGAAATACTTTTATATTTAGTAGTGTGCCATTTTTTATGCCCATCAAATGTTGGTTCTGTAGACGTAAACAAAATAATTTTTTTTTTCATAGTATGTAAATTGTAAATTCTGTAAAATAACAGAACATACCACATTTTTTCTGTAAAGAATTTTAATAATTAACCATAAACTTTGACTAACATTGAAAGACCTGGAACTTAATTAAATTTCCGCAAATAAAATAAAATAAACTATATTATTCTTTTGTAGTATGCAAATTATTTTGATTTTCTTTATTTACATAATCAATAACTTTTGTCTAACATATTCAAGTAATTCGTTAGCACTAGAAGACGTTCCATCAAATGTAATTTGTAGTGTGATTTGTTATGTAAAGTGGAACTATTTCTAATTTCTCTAATTGTAAAGAAAATAAATTAATATACAATAAAACATTCTTATCTTATGTAGTACGTTAATAGCAGAATAATATAGAACAATATTTTTTAATAATTCACCATAGAAGTTCATTGACATTGAACTTAATTATAATTTTAAATTAAAGTAACTAACTCAAAGTAATGAAATTGCACACAAAATAAAGGGTTAGATTTTAATTCCTTTATTGTAGCATGCTAATTTCAATATTATTTTATTGAATATGCAACATTCCTTTGCCACATTCCAATAATTTATATTCATTTCATAAACGTTCGCTGACATTCAAAGAGTTTGCACATCATAGTAATTTGTAATTAAATTTCTGCAAATAGAACAAAACACAAAATACATTGTAGTATGACAAAATTTCAAATATTTTGTTACAGAATGTACAACATTTATGTGACAAACCAATCAAACAATTCATTGAATTAAGTATGATAAAATTTCATATATTTTGTTACAGAATGTACAACATTTATCTGACAAGCTAATCAAAGAAATCATTCACTTAGGATGACTTTCTCATGTGGTCGTACCATAGACATAAATTAAAATTTGAAATGTTTGGAACTAACTAAAGTACTGTAATTTTTAACAAAATAAATTAATAAAATTAATTGTCTTCATTATTTTTCAGAGTAACATATCACTTGTATTTCTTACTTATTCATATAAATCACCATTAACGTTTGCTGACATTCAAAGACTTCCGAACAGTTCTGATGTGGACTTAGCTGCCGCATATTGCATCTTCTGCAGTTGCAAATCCGTGGATCGCAGTGTTTTCGCATTGTGTGGCAAAAAGGAGAGTGTCAACATTCATTTGTTGTTGCAAAGCGTGTCAGTTATGTTATATGACTAAGTATCTGTATCTGTAAGATACACACTACTATACATGTATTTGTTGTACTCTCTCTCCCTCGCATATGTAATATGCGAAGCGGGCGGTAGAGAAGTAATTACGCGAACACACGTTCACAGAAAGAGAGAGAGAGAGAGAGGGAGAATGACGCTTTGAATTGCTTCCACTCTGCCGCCTGTCAGCTGCCAGTTGGGGGCCTTGTCCTTGTCATGTTTCGCTTCGTTATCTCCATGGACTCTTGTTGCTGTTGCTTTTGATATAGTTGTTGTTTATATTGCCGATTTGGGGGCAAGCAAAAGCGGTAACAACTATACAATAACTACGGCAAAAGTACATACAGTCGCGCTTTGCTGAAAGCGGCTTGAAACGGCGCTTTGCATTGACCTTCGCGTGTGGTAAATGTAGCTTTTTTGTTATTTTCTCTTTCTATTATACGCCCCCACACCACACACCAAACACCCACACATACAGAGAGAGAGACATTCGCACACCAACACAATCGAAGTGCTAAGAATATTCGTCAAGGCCCAAATTTGACATATGATGTGCCTAGAGCTCCGCTGTGTGCCAAATACATTTATCAATACTTGTTTTTTTGGCGAATTGAAATACAAAACTAACGCAAACTGTCACACTATCCTAACCGTCTATCCATCTATCTAACTCGCCGCTTTGTTTACCCGTCTCTGCCTCGCGCCGCCCTGTAACCTCATCGTCGTAAGCGGTCATTAGCATTTTTGGCGTGTATTTATGGCCGCAAAATATTACGCCATAAACATGACAGCCCAAACAAAATGCGACAAATTTGCGACGCCCAGGAGCAGGGAGAGAGAGAGAGAGAGATAGAGAGAGGAGATGGCGACAAGAAGCGTATGTTGCCTGCCTTAAATTTATTCCAGCCAGCCGCGAGCAATATAATTGTCACATTTATATGTGAGCACAAGGAGGAGGAGGAGGAGGAGAAGAAGCGAGTGATTGGAGGGAGGTCAGCCAATTGATGTGACCAAAGGAAAAGTGTTGTCTTACGCTCAATTTGAGTTTCGATTGCAATCATGTCGAGTAGCAGCTATAAAGATGACTTCAGGATACTCTAACCCCTCAAAACAAAACTGTTTTGAAAATAAATTTAAATTCGAACGACATTCGTTTTGTTATGATGGATGATTGCGTATACGTAATTTATGGGCTAAGTTTTGCGTGGTGCGTGCGTTGCCGACGTCGACGCCGAAGCCTTTGCTCGAGTTATGCTACCCCTTGGCTACACAGCCATAACAATTGCATACTTGTCGGCGCTTGGGGCTGCTCAAAAACTAAAGTTTATTTTTATGCTCGACGACGGCGACTGCGACTGCGACATGTGTGCAAATGTTAGCACACAGCCAACACACACATACGAAGAAAGAGAGTGTGCTCAGAAGTGGGGCTTAACCATACACACACTGACACACACACACGTAATGTGTGTACCAATACACACGCACACACTTGAAGCGAAACAAATCAACTCTGTTTTGGCGCCATGCGGCGCTCTAACTATGACGATGGCTATGGCTATAGTTGTAGCTATAGCTGTAGCTGTAGCTGTGGCTCTGCACTTTTTCTAGCCACAACAGAAAGAGCCATCGACAACGCAACTCGACCAGAAGCAGACCCAAACTCAACCTCAAACCCCAAACCCAAGCGCTACTAGCACTGAGGCCACTTCACTACACACTACTTGCCACACTACACACAACGACTATACACAAATTCTTTCTTCAGTTCCTTTCGCCATTATTGTGTGTGTTGTTTAGTGTGCCATTGACGCTGAATGCTGACGGTTCGTCGTCGTCGTAGTCGCTGTCGCTGTCGCTATCGTTGGCGTCGCATTTCCGTTGCCGTTAAAACGCGTCGCCATATATGTATATAAATAAAATAAAATACATGAAGCGTGTGAATTGGGCTTAAATCAAAGGTGTCTCTGTCAATGGTGTTAAATGCGAATGTTAATGAGATTAAACACTGCGTTCTTTTCTATTACCATCATTTGTGCTGATTTCTAGTTTTTCTAGTACTCACATTTCGCTGTTGCATTGTGTAATCTGATAATCTGAAACGCCGAACGCGCCGCGTTCGCTGTTGCATTTTTAATGCAATAACTAAATTGCTATTTACCGCAATCGATTTTCATTGGCGGCCACCTGACGGCAACAACAGCAACAGCGGCAAGCGAGCAATGTCCTTTCTCTCGCCACTGCTGCGCCTAGAGAACTTGTCCACGGAGCCTATCATGAGTCTGGATCATGTGCCCGAGGCTCAGCGCTACAACAAAGACAACATTGTCGCCCAATGGTGTGCTCCCATCAATGGCAAGGTGCTGTCAAATACATCAACGAAAAAAACGAAAAAGAAAAACCAAAACAAAAAAAAATACCACATTTCATTTCACATTCATCCCAGATTGATTAACATTTAATTAACTTTCACTGCGCCTAGATGTATCGCATCGAACTGGAACATGGCACCACCAGTGGACGTCGCATGATTTGGGTCAATGGTCGGGTAAGTGCTCAATATATGTACTCAAATGTGAAATGCTCTCTGTACAGTGCGGTACTCTAAAATTATACCAATTATGGACAATATTCTTGTTTACGTTCGAGGAAAACGTTGTCTTTAGACTGCGCTTCAGATTTATTATAAATTCAACAATAATTAATCAAACTTCTAAATGCACAAACTCAGGCAATTAAATTTATTAGTCAATTAAAAGAATAATTCCTCAGAATGTTATGTTGTTGTCTTTAGACTGAGCTCTAGATTTATTATAAATTTAATATAATTATTCAAAGTTCTAATTGGTCGAACTTTTCTTAGGGAAATTAGGTTTAATTATCTATTAAATCAATTAATCATCGGAATTTTATGAATTCCATTCTCATTCGACGAAAATGTTATCTTTAAACTGAGCTGTAGATTTATTACAAATTCAACAATAATTAATCAAAGTTCTAAATGCACAAACTTTTTCAGTCAAATTAGATATAATAATTTTTTTAATGAATTAATCCTCAGAATATTTTTTATTAATAATAATTTTGTTCGACGTAAATATTATTTTTAGACTTAGCAAAGTGCAGCTATAAATTTATTATTATTTCAACAATAGTGAATAAAAGTTCTGTATTCTACTAAATTAATTGAACGATTTGTTAACTGATTATTAGTCGCATATAAGGAGATAAAATATATTACAAAATAACAAAAATAAAGCATTAAATTTAGTAAACAGATGAATATTTAAACAACATTTATAAATACTATTCTTTTTCAAATAAAATTAGTAAAAATTGTAAACACACTTAAGTCAATAATTTATTTATTCAAACAATTTCATTAAAACATATTTGTTATCTAAAATAAAAAGAATTATCGGTGAACAAAAATAAATTTCATCTAAGCAAAATCTTATAAAATAAATAATATTGTTAAAAACACACATTTCCAGTAAAAAAAATAATCTGAAATAATATTGAACATAAGAAAAGGTTATAGCTCTGGATTAACACTCAATTAAGAGCTAAGATTAATTTTAAGAACTTTTTCTGTTTTACGATAAAATATGGAATTTTGCCCCTTTTTTGCATTTTTATCTTAAACCAGAAAATATCTGAAAAAAAAATTCCAAAATCATGCTTAGCTCCATATAATATGCTAATCAAAAGCTATAAGATTCATCTTTACTCAAAATAAAAAATAATTGGTATATGTTTTTCACTATCTAATTCTTTCAATATTAAAATACTTTCATCAGAGAATTAACCATATATTGGCTTTAAAATAAAATTAAATCAAAGTAAAATTTATTAACAAATATTATCGACATCTTTTTAAAAACATCCCAAAACAATAATATTTAAATTATAATTAAATAAATTATAGCTTTAAAATGAAGTCTAAACAAAGTTGAATCTGACAACTAGTAAATCCATTTTCGTTCAACGACTTTCTAATTAGGAATTAACATATGCTTAAATTATCAAATTTCTTAAATTGCAAAATTATTGGCCTACATTTTCCATTACTTAAATGCTGTTTAAGCAACTACAAGGTCACACAACAATATTGGGTTTCGCTACATTAGGTTTGATTGAGCATTAAACGTCAAAAGTTCCACTAAATGACTTGCAGATTATCTGTGCAATTTATCAAAACTAAATCGTGTTTTCAAACTGCCTTTACCTCCTCATCCATTATGGAGCATGTCTTTTGCAATTTTAATAGCCCCGCCTCTTGATAATTGCAATTGCAGGAGGTGCTCCGTCGTGATTGGATGTTCAAGCTGGTGGGCGAGGATACGTTCAGCATTGAACAGGCGCGCTGCATTATACGAGTGGATCCTGCACCAGGTTTCAAGTACGAGTATTTACTCTACATAGATGGAAAGCCGCATGCCCAGTACACTGAGGAACTGACACGTCAGTATCGCCTTTGGCTGTACACTTGTGGCTCGAGTCAAACGGACGAAGCGGATGCGCCTCAGGAATATCGCATAATGCTCAAGCTGGACACACTCAGTCTGTATGTGAACGACGAACTGCGTGAGGAGACGGTGGGTTCAAGTGAAGAAGAGAAAGGGAAAAGAAACAGCCTTTCACTTTTGTATTTTTCTAGGCTGCATTCGTTCACGGAGGCACAGACACGAGCTTTGTGCTCAACGAGACCAAATTTGTGCTGCAAGCGCGATCGAGTGGCAACAAGCATGACGGGATTGTCCACACACTGCTGGCCAATGATGAGTTGGTGCCCGAGGCAAAGATTCAACAGATTATGCAGGAACCCGTCTCTATATTGCAGACGAACTGAACAAAGCGGACACATTTGCATTTGTTACTCATATAATATTATTAGCGTAGATTCTTAATAAAAAACTGAAACTGAAAACTTTGAATACGAAATACTTTTCATTCGCATTTCTCCCACACATAATTAAGAAAACTGTATTTAGTTTTACTTACACAATAGTTTATTCGTTTGTTTATATGCATAATTGTAACGCAAGTTGTTTACGTTCTCAATTTCGTTTGACATTTTGCTAGCATTCAAAGTACTCAAAGTGCATAAAGTATACGTATAAAAACATTCAAACACAATAATTGAAAAACAGCAGTATGAAAAAAGTCGCAGAAACAGACGTACAATAGTGTTATGTATAATTAAACTAAGTTTCCTTTTTCATCATCTTAAAAAAATAGTATAAATTTAGTAGAAATTCTAGAAATTAATTTTGTTTCTGGCTCTAAACTGTGTTTATGTGTAACTGGAGAACTTTTCGAATAATATATTCCGCTGACTGACTGTAACTACATTTTTTGTTTTCTCTTCTCTTTACAATAAAAATGTGCATTCTAAATATGATTAATGTGTTAGTATGTACGTATGTATGCATGTATGTATGTAGGTATATAAATTATGTTATGTACTATGTTAGGTATTTAATTGATTGTTTGCTATTATTTCTTTGTGTTTAATCAAAAACTGTTTTTTCTTCCTTCAAATGTTTCATAATTTTAAATTGCTTATGTGTTGTCACTTTGAATACATTAACAATTAACATTTTCTTTTGTTTTTCATTAATTTATTTATCATATACGCGATTCATTTCAAAAATTTTGTAAATACTTAAAAACACAATTTGTTTATAATTGTCATTAAGGTTAAAGCAACACAATGATATTTTTGTTTGTTAACACTAATTTAATTCTGTCTTCGTTATCGATTTCAATTATTAATATGTCTACTCATTTAAGGGTTATAAAAACATAATTTACAGTTTTATTTTTAGATATATATTTATCTTGCTTTATATATTTGTATATTTGTTTTTTCAACTGTCATCAATTTAAAACTTCGAATTGGAACAATTTTCTAGTAATCAATAATCTAAACAATGATCGAGGACAGTGAGAATAATCATAATTTTATTGCTTGTTGGAAAATTTAATGTTTAATTACTTATACCGATACAATAATTTAACAACTTTTCATTTGTATAGTAAGTACAATGTGGAATGTGTTGGACAACGTAATGTTTCTAATACTTAACAAAATCAAATATATATATTGCCAATAGACGGATGTGTGATCTCTTGTTTTCGTTTTATCATTTTGTATAACAACACAGAAAATACAAAAATTGCAGATTTTCTAATAATATTATTAATCATTCTTTATGCACGATTTATCGCTCGTGCAATCAAATATTTTGATAAGTATTTTTTTCACTTTTGATAATTTTGCCAGTTAAATCATTATTACTATACTTTACTTTAATGCATTTTCTGCTTACACACATATTTATCATTTGTTTCTGTTGCTTTTAAAAACCATTCTGCCCACTAATACTAACACACATACATTTTACACATCATTACGCTCTTAAATATAATGGATTTCCATTTCCTTATCTTGTTTTGTGTTTTTTTTTTTGTCTCGTGTTTCTATCTTTTTGTAGTAAAATTAAATGTCTTGCTTTTAAATATTTAAAAATTATATCTATATATATTTTTGTATGTATAATTTTGTTGTAGATTTAATAGCTTAAAAATTGTTGTATCTTTTGCATACTATTATTTTTTTTTCTTCTTTTTGGGTGTCTTTTTTAACGTTGTTGTTGCTGAAAAGTCTTGCATTGAGTTTTGAAATTGTTGTTGCTGTTGTTGTTGTTGTTGCTTCGGCATGCATAGAATTCGCCTAGCTAGATGTCTAGGTGCTTAAATAGTAAAGTAATCGTTTGTAGTTTAGTGTAATACTCGCAACTTGTGACAGTTTTTTGGTATGAAAGTAGTTCTATTTTCCTTAATTTTTGTTTTCTTTTTTTTTCATCGTTTTTTTTTGTTTTAGTCAATTTTAATATAGAAGATTATAATTGTATTTAATTGTTGTTGTAATTAGTATTTAAAGTTTTTGTTTTTGTTGCTTTTGCTTTTGCTAGTTGTTGTTGCTGTCTGTTAGCAGTTGCTCTTGTTGTTGTTATCTGTATCTAATTCGTTATTTTAATTAGTTCAATGGAAGGCAAAACATGTGCTGCAGTAGACTTTTATTATTATTTGCTTGCATTTGATTATTATGATTGTTATTGTTACCATTATGATGATGTTGCTGCTGCTGTTGCTGCTGCTGGTGCTGTTGTTGCTGTTGCTGTGGGTATGGATGATATTGCTGGCCCTGTGGCTGCTGTTGCTGCTGTTGGCGATAATGTTGCTGCTGGCTTATGTTGTTATTGGTATTGGCTGCGCCTCCCGCGCTATTCAAATGCAAGAGGCTTAGATCATCAGCCACGGAATCATAATCACTGGAATCCTCACCATAGAGCTGCAAGCAATTTGAATTTTTAAATATATAATTTTCACTTTTAATGTACTAATGTGGGTGAAGTAAGGTAGGTAAAGTAAATTTGTTGTAAAATAAAAAATTTGTATTTTTTCTACTAAATCAATTTCATCTCCTGCAAAGTAATCTCCTCCCGATAAAATATACTAATGCAAACGTTTTATCAAAACCTCGTAACATGTGAAATAATCCCTTTCCAATATTGTCATCAGCACCTTTTTTGATTCAGGTTTTATGTCCTCATTCGACTCGAAACAAGTTTCTCAAAGTATTTTCTTAAGTTTTAGTAGTAGCCAGAAGTTGCACGAAGCCAAATCAGGAAAATAAGGAGGTTGCGGTTCGACATGAGTTGAATTTTTGGCGAAATGGTCACAAAGAATATAACTGCACAAATTGAGCGCTTTCGGTACCAAACGAAATGTGAATTTTCGTTGGTCCAAAACCATTCAAAATGATTTTTACACATCCTACTGATATTCCGATTATATCAGTAAGGTCTTTAACATTTAACCAACGATTTTTTACATCTATTTCATTCACTTCCTCCGTCCGGAGCGCTTCAAGTCTTCAACACGATCCCGAGCCTCTATGAAGTCTTTGTATCACTTATAAAAATTTTTCGGTGACATGGTAGAATGAGCAAAAGCTTTCAGCAACATCCTCAAACTTTAGTCTGCTAACAAAATTTGATGGAACTTCTTTGCACGGTTTAATCAGACATGGGAAAAATCGAATGCTCTTTTGATCGTTTGATTAAAACTAACTAACTATTGATAGTGACACTAACATGAAATTTCGCATCGATGTCTTTTACAGTCCTGCCAACAAAAGAAACTAAGAACTAACTTGCAATGCTAAACCCGCGAAGTTTAAAATTAACTCTACTCTTGACGTCTTACCCACAGTAGTAAAGATTTACTTACACGCATATTATACGGATGCAAGTCACATGTCTCGTGGTGTCAGACGCAATCCTCCAGTGACATTAGCAAGGGATTTACATACTCAAAGCCCTCGAATTCCGATTGATCGATGTTGTCAATGACATGACTGTGATGGAGAGAAGAAATTTTATTAGTAATTATCATTTCAATCAGTTTATCAACCTGTTGAGAGTCGAAGAGAAAGAAAAAAATTGACATAAGAGAAAGAACTTACTCATCATCGGGTGTCAGCTGCACCGGTTCACCGGTAAACTCGATCGGGAAATTAGCCAGATCGCGATCTGAGTCTAAGCGTGGCTTAAATGGTGGCGAAACCTGTTTGCGTTCGAGCTGCATGAGGTTGAAATTGGATGTGCAGGCGTGTTTTTGAATGTTTTTGTGTCGGGTCGTATTGTGTGGTGTGTTGTGTATATTTCAATTCGATGCAGGATATATGCAAAGATAGTAAAAATAAAATGGTTATAGCTAAACCAAATACTGCCAGCCAATTTAGCCAAAGAAAACATAAATAGCAATTTCAAGAGGCTGTGGACACACAATTAAAATGCATGTTGTGTGTATTGATGATAATGATGATAGAAATAGAAAAGAGCGAGCTGTGTTTCGAAAGGTAATAAACAGAGGGGTTCAGGTGGCTGAAGGAGGGGTCAACAATGTGGCTGAAGTACGAACATTACCTGCTGCTGTTAGTCTGACTTCTAATTCACTTTTATTATATTTTATTTTAAAAGGGACACTTTTTCTTTTTTAGGGGGGATTTGTCTCATGCTTGTCGTTGTAGTACAATTAGAACAAAATAACCAAAAGCTAAAATTCGTTTTTGTTTTTTTTTTTCGTTTTCTTTGACACAAAACTTACGGATCATCTGGCGTTAATTCAGCCGGTTCTCTGGTAAATTGATCGTCAAAGTTTGTTGTCATATACGGATCGCCAGGATCCAGGGTTGGTATATAAGGCGGTTGTACCTCTTTTTGTGCAATCTTTGCATACACAAAAAAACACACAAGTTTATACAATATCAAATGGTAATAGATAGCAGAGCAACATCGATAAGAAATACATAAGATAATTCATTATTTAAGAGCAAACATCAAGTAAAATATAAAACAATTGAAAGCGCTGAACTTTGAATAGCATTTTTGATATTTAACGATGAAATCAAGGCAGTATATGTAGGTGTAGGAATAATTTCTATATAATGCCAATTAATCAAAATAAAATAAAGAATGCAATTTTGAAGAAGCGCATTAAGAGGAGTTTATAAATCAGATCCTGTCGATAAACTTATCAACTAACACTTTCTCTTTTCACTAGCTGAATGAATATAAGAGCTGTGCTATATATAGATTGGATTACTACAAATAGTATTATCATCATCATTATTATCAACAAACACACACACACACACACGGATATCGTTGGCCTGGCACTTACCATCTCCCAGTCGATGACTTTGAAGAACGGATGATTCACAATATCCATGAAGGCGGACTCACGATGGCAGCCCAAGCGATCAGCGGGATTCTTGTTGAGGAAACCTTTCAATACCGAAGCAGCCTTAACGCTCAGCGAACGCGGTATGCGTATAGTCTTCTCCAAAATCACTTGGAACAGATAATCTTCAGTGTTCTACAGTAAATAAAGAAAGCCATTAGAAATAATACTCTCGAAAGATATTTAATTACTCACCTGATCTGGATTTTCAGAGGCGCCGGCAATGTCGAATGGACTGCGTCCAGCTAACATCTCGTAGAGCAGGACACCCAATGCCCACCAGTCCACAGAGAAGCCATAGTCCTCGCCGCGTAGAATCTCGGGTGCAATGTAGTTGGGAGTACCGCAGAATGTGGAGGTTGTGTCACCCGGCCGAATGCCTTCCTTGCACATGCCGTAATCGGTGAGCTTGATGTGCCCCTCATGATCGAGCAGCACATTGTCGAGCTTCAGATCCCGATAGATGATGCCCTTCTCATGCAAGAAGTTCAGCGCCAAACTGATCTCAGCGGCATAGAAGCGAGCATGTTCCTCGGGCAGGCGGCGTTGCCGTTGCATGTGATACATCAAATCGCCGCCACGCACAAACTCAATGACGAAGAACAAGCGCGAAGGGGTTTGGAAGCATGAATGCAAACCGACCAGGAACGGATGATTCGAGGCCGTCTCAAACACATGCTTCTCTGTCTGCACCCAGTCAATGTCCTCGTCATCGGTGACCAGCGCCTTCTTGATCACCTTCATCGCATAGATGCGACGCGTACGTCGCAGTTCCACCATCAGCACCTTCGCATAGCTGCCGCGTCCAATGACGCGTATTAACTCAAAGTCGTTCAACGAATACTGGCGCTGTGTGGCCGGCTCCAGGGAATCCTCAGGAGGCGGCGGCACCACAATGTGCGCATGTTCGTGCGTGTCGTACGCCTCGCTGGTACCGCCCACCGCCTCGTAGGGCAACGGTGGCAACGGCACCGGCATCGGGTCGCTGGCCTCCTCAGCTCGCTCCTTGACCAGCGGCTCTGGCTGATCCGTGCAGTGCTTCTGCACTAGCTTATGACACTTTTTGTGCACCAGCAGCTTGCACTGTATGCACTTGAAACCCTGTCGTCCCAGACCCCAGATCCGATCCTGGCAATAGGCACAGAAAGCGCGCTACAATAAGGTAGAGGAAAAAGAGTTTTAATAGTTGCATAGTTTCATATAATCAATTTAGAAAGCCCTAGTAAAGTGGACACGACTGTGACTGCAAACAAAAATTGTAATCAAACTTTTCTACCATTAAGCTCAATGCGTCATAAGAAGACTTTTGGTTTTTCATTTTTCAATCAAATTCAAGTGACGTCACCGAAGTACATTTTTATCTACAATACGTAAAAAGGCGCAATACCCAAAAAAATGTTTGATTCAAATATAATTGATTTTTCATTCTATTGAAATTTTGAACAAATTTTAAAGAATCTTTATATAAATTACTAATATTTTGTATCATGTATTAGGGTAATTCCATGACGGAATTTGTCCCGTGCGAAACTCTTTACAGTGAAAATAACATAAACTGAAACAATTTTACAAATTAAAAATCTGCAAAATTCTTATATTTTTTTAATAAATAAGATTTTATACAATTTTGATTCTAAACACCGATACTACATTAAAAATATACTGCAATTGTACAAATAAAAGATATACTATTTCTTGCAGAAGTGGCATAGAAAGCGTTAACCTGACTCTGTAGCAGGAAAAAATACCATTGATACTTGGCTTCCATAATATTTAATATAGTAAATGAATCAGGAATCGTTAATTGTATTGTATGTTTCAAAACTCGATTTAATGTACATACATATTTGTATTAAATGCACTCAGAAATTATTCTTAAAAACATATTTAATATTATCAAAGCTGTTTTTCTGAATGTATATTTCCTCAAAAGTACACTTTATGTATCTAAATTTAAGAAATATGAATACCTCAATTATATTTACACATTTAACGTGACTTTCTGCTAAATTTTCTCTATATTCCCCTAATCAAACTAACAAAATCATTTGACAACACTTTTCGCAACACTTTGTTTGACTGCCCTAATTCCACTGTGCAATGTATCTACTATATGTATATGTATCTAACAGATACCATGTGTACACATGTTTTGCTACTTACGCGATTGAAACGCTTTGCCTGGAAAATGTGTCCATTGACGCGATACAATTTTCGCCAGCGACGCGCTCCTCTTCTGTAGATGCTGCCTAAAGGGAGAGAGACAAAGATGCGGAAGTTGGATTAATTATGTTGATGAAAAGACAAAGACAGCTACTTACGATCTTCGCCATCGCATGACAAACCGGGCGCTTGAGGAACATTCGGAAATACTGCAAATATAGAAAATGAATAAAGACGCATTAATAGAGAATATCAATATGAATGTCGTATATAGCGGGGAATTGATTTTAGATTCAATTTACTGTCATGCTTACGGCCAGTTGGTTTGCCCATGGCGAGGCCTGGCCTTATCAATTTAATTGCCAAGCAATGTGATTTTGGTGCTGTATATTGTATTTTTGTGTGTTATATTTTACTTATAAACGGATTTCTGCCCAGCCACATTTGCCGTGGATTCTTGTTGTGTTTGTTGTGTGTGGCTTGTTAACATGTCAAAACCAACTCCATGACTGAGACTGCGGCCCACGAATGAAAGGCGTTCGAGTCTCTTATCTCTGCAGCGTGGCCACGCACCACATACAAAACACAAACGCAGAGAGCACAAAATAAGAGAGGGAGAGAGAGCTGCGTTATTTGAGCAGTTTTTCCAAGTAATTGCCAGAGTTAATTAAGTTTTCCGGGTAGACCCAAGAGACAATCAACAATCGACGCGATACACAGAGTAGAGAAGAGCAGAGAAGAGAACAGAACAGAAGTCAGTGTCTGTCTCAATTGAGCTCAATTGTTCACATCAAGAGTTTTCGATGTTTTAGCTATCACTCATATTCAATTAGTTGGCCAACTGTCCAGAGTTCATCATTTGACTCTCGGCAAGGCCAATCAACAAGCAAAGTCTGGTCACACTGACGTGGTCATGCCTTGCATTGACCTAGAAATCCCCCGATTCTATTATCAGCAACTATTGACTACTTGCATATCTCTCATAGGTTGGCATTTATCTACACAAAGATACAGAAACACACGCACACACACACACACAGAGTTGAGCTGTTACTTTGCCTTTCTTATCAGCGGCATTGTGATAGGGATGACAAAATTTGTTTGGTTTGTGTTATATGCAAGATATTTGCTGTTGTTGTTGTTATTGTGGTAGTAGAGCTACTCATACCTATACTAAGTGAAGATAACAAAGTGAATTTATATAGACTGGATAGAAATATTGGGAAATATAAGTCAAGTATTTGCCTTATGCAGTCGGTTAGTCATTGAACCGGACTACTGTTCAACAGGTGTTAAGGTCGCATGGATGTTTGTGTGGCACGTAACTGATAGATTCATTGTATAAATGTGATGAATAATACAATTCATATTGAAATAGGAAACAGTTAGATCGCATTACTTTGCTGTTTAATCAAGTTATCGATATGCTATAAAGATTGTCAATACAACAACAACTGAAGGTCGCCTAAAAAGTGTGTGTAACACACTTTTGACCACCCACTTATTATTCATATTTGTAATTGATTTACTATCAAACTAATTGTGACACTTGATTGACTCAGAAATAGCTTCACGCTGATCTCACGCCCTTAAATGGTATCAGCGAGCTGACAGACAATCGGACTATTGACACTTTAAGTGGCCCAGCCCCCTAAGATCGATACTAACACGAGGCGCCTCCACTCATAAAAGTGGCTGTTTGAGTGCTGTAAATTTGTGCCGCCTCACAGAAGCCGCTCCAGATGATCATCGTTTTCTTTTTTGTTTTTGTGGCAAGTTCAACGCGGGTCAGCAGACGGCAGACAAACAAATGAGCAATTTGTATTGCTTTCAATTAGAAATACTTATGTTCAAGTATCACAAATTATAATTTCTTGTTTTGCGTTGCGTTTCGTTGATATTTTTGTTGGGCTTCAGCACGCGCGAGGCGTCGTCACCGCGCGGGTTTCAACTGCGAACTGACGGCCAACAAAATGCGGGCCGAAGAACAGAAGAAATCAAAAGGCAAAGGCAAACGCAAAAAAAAATAACAACACAACATAAAAGCAAAAGAAACAAAAATCAACAGCCTCAAGTGGCTATTGAATTGTCACAAGAATTGAACGACGAGTGTAAACCTAATTGGGAGCAAGTGAGAGCGCAACGAATACTACAAACGATAAGATCAGGGATGGAAATTAGTTAAAAAGAAACTAAAAAAAAAGAAAACACTCACAAAAGAAGCGAAATAAAAGCAATCAAAGGTTCTTTATAGAACACTAAATACAGCAACAAAATACAAATTTATTATTAATTAATTAAATTTCCATTAAATTTCTTAACCAACATCATTATCACAAATATTTAATTCAAATAAAAGTAAAGAATAACACTATAATTAAAAAAAAAAATAATAATATATTTTTTTAGTTTTTAACTCTTTTAATAAAGCACTTTTCATATTTTAATAAAACGATAATATTCTTATTCATATAAGAACTACAAAGAATTTAAAAATAAAATATTATTTTTTTCAATACATTTGAATAAATACTAAACAAAAAGTATGTCTTAATATGTATATTATAATTAATTTGTTAAACTAAAGTAAAGATCCTTGCCTGCATTAACAACATAAAATGTTCATTCGTACTTTAAGCACATTCGAAAAGTTCTTACGAACTAGTTCATATGCCCTCTCTTGACTAGTCCTTGTAAATCACACATGAATCCTTAGACTTCAATAATAATCTGTTAACTTCTAGTAATATGTATAGATAAATTGTAATGATTCTTGCTGAATGCTTTTACACAACATTAAATATAAATTATTCATTTATACGCAAAGCTTTACTTAAATAAATAGCTTGAATTTAGTTAAACAACATATGAATAAATATTCCTCCACTGGTTCTTGAGAATCACAAATGAATTCCTAATAATAATCTGTTCACTTTCAATAATAAACATAAAGATGAATATATATTCCTCCACTCTTGTGAACTGGTTCACGTGAGGATTGGTAACTGGCTCATGTAATAATCTGTTGGCTTTCAGAAAAATATACATTGATAAATTGAAAAGATGTTTGAATGAATATTTTTAAGCAACAAAACATTTATAAATAATTGTTCCTCCATTAAACCCACTCAAATAGCTTTTGTGAACTGGATCATTTAAGCACTGGTAACTGGTTCATGCGAATCACAAATGAACTCTAAATAAAATTATGTTCACTTTCATTAATAAACATACTTAAATAAATGGTCTGAATTTGCTTAATGAATATATGAATATATATTCCTCCACTCTTGTGAACCAGTTCACGTGAGCACTGCTTCTTGGTTCATGTGAATCACAGATGTAATCTTAATAATCTATTCAATTTCAATAATAAAGATGTTCAAATGAATTGCCTAATTTTGATTAAACAATATATATGTTAAATATATATTACTATACTTTTGTGAACTGGTTCACGTGAGCACTGGTTCATGGTTCATGCGAGTCACAAATGAATTCTTAATAATATTCGTTTCAATTTCAATAAAAAACATGTTTTAATGAATTGCCTGATAAATATATATTCCTACGCTCTTGTGAACTGGTTCACGTGAGCACTGGTTCTTGGTTCATGCGAATTACAAATGAGTACACTCACAGCGCACTTGTGGTCAAGAAGCGCCCACTCCAAAATTACCTGTTGCGTAGGCCGGCTCAATCTCCTCCTCCGACTGTAGCTGATGCTGTGACGACATCTGATGTTGTTGCTGCTGCTGCTGTTGTTGTTGCTGCTGTTGCTGCTGCGTCACGCCCATGGGCACTGTGGGAATGGGCACGGGTATGGGCAAGCGTTCATAGTGAATGCATTCGTGATGATATTGCTGATGATGATGCCCGTGGCCATTGTGAATGGTGCCCAGGACACTGCTGCGTCCGCCAATGCTGCCACCAGCGATGCTACCGCCGCCTCCGCAGCCATTGAGGCCGCTGCCAGCGCTGCCGCTGTGATGGCCATGATGATAGTCCATGAGCATGCCCGGACCGCCAACAGCGACGCTGCCACCGCCACCACCACCGCCTCCACCTCCACCTCCGCTGCTGCCACCTCCAGAGTCGTCGGTGGTGGTGGTGTTGTGGCAACGACTGGAGCAGCGACCCAGGGAGCCGCTGCCGGTGCTGTGATGGCCCAGACTGCCCATATGGCCGGGATGACCCATGACCAGCATGCCTCCCATTATGGAGCCACCGCAGCCCTGGCTGGAATCGGAGCCAGAGTCGTGCCCGGTGCAGACGGCACCAGCCGATCCTGGCCTGCTGAGCGTTGCATGCGGTGGCGTCACTGATGCTGTTGTCTGCATATAATGATGCGTATACGGATGCGGATGCGGCACATCGTAATCACCCGTGTCTATGTGGCTCGCCGACATCATTCCAATGCTTCCAGTGCTCCCAGTGCCCACTCCAACGCCAACTCCGACGCCAACTCCCACGCCTCCCTGCAGGCAGCCGAGTGAACCATGCGCGCTGCCATGATGACTGTGACTATGATGGCTGCCATGGGCGCTGCCACTCCGGCTGTGAAGGGAGACGCCTCTGGTAAGCGTGTTGTTCGCCGACTGTATGGAACTGACCACAGCGCCGCGGCACATGATGTCCGACAGCTGGTTGGCCTGGATATCAAAGTACTTCGACTGCCAGACAGAAGAGCAAGTGTCAGTATTAGAGAGCTAATCCTTTGGCGAGCTGTGCATGACTTATAACAATCCTTTTTTCAAAATGCAATTTCACATTCACTTTAATCGAGCTTTTTGGGAATGATGTTAAACTCAACTACTACTTTAGTTAAGGCAAAAATGTATTTTTCTTAAACTTAATTTTGCACCTTAATAACTATTTGAAAGAATTTGTAATAAATCTACAGCAAACCATTAGCTTCGTTAACTAAGTATTGAACTTTAAGAAAACCTATTTTGAAAGAACTAGAAGAAGTTTAACACACTAAACTGGCAAAGTTTAAAACACCGTTATTCACTGTCCTTATTGCTTTTTGTCTTCGTTCTTGGATTTTTCTAGTCCAAAAATGAAGTTTGTTGCGTTTGCAATAGATGTCAGAGCTTTCGCTAGTTGCTGCTGTAGTTTGTGGTTAAAAAAAATTGGCAGCTCAACCACAATAATTATTTTGGCAAAAACGAGACTTCAAAACATTTTTTGTTTAAATATTTTAAGAAGTTTGTTGCTCGGAACAAAATTACTGTTGTGTTGCTGATAGTCTCAAGGACGCAAAACCCAAACCTTTTTTTGCTATCATAAGGTTTAAGGTTTTTATCTTATAAATCTCAATCCGTGCTAAAGCAAAAATTTGTCCCTAACAAACAGAAAACAGAAAAGGAATGTAAAACTAACATTATAAAAAAAAAAATGGCTACAAGAGGGTTAAGCGGAATTCATTAAAAGGTAAAGTGCATTCCTTTTAAACCAAGTACTGAATTTTCAAGAACTGTATTTCAAAAAAGTTAAACCAGTTACAATGAAATTAACTCAAAGCAAAAGTTCTTAATTGTCAAACTAATTATTGAAGTTTAAGAACTCTATGAAAGATGTTGGACAAGTAATAAATCTAATGAAAGAATGCATAATGAATGCATTGTATTTTTAAGAACACTTTCTTTCTCAAAGAATTTGAACGAAGCATCTTTGTTAAACATTTTCAAGAAGATGAAAAAGTTTAATTGGAATTTATTTAAATCTTGTTAAACGAAATATTGAACTTTAAGAAGCCGTTTCATACCTATTTCAAAGAAGTTGTGCATTAAAGAAAAAATGTCTTCTTATAGAACTAAAGAATACATTTTAGACAACTCTATTTAAAAGTCACACAATTAAACAAGTTTCATCTTTTCAACTTCAACTTTTTAAACTTTTTACCATGTTATTAATGAAAACAATAATAAGATTTTCAGCTAATAAAATTTAAATTAAACTTTAGATAATCTTATGGAAATTTTTACTAGTTCAATGTTGGAAGTATTTTGAAATTCATCTTGGCAAAATATGCCATTAATAAATAGGTTTCATTGCTGCTCATACTTCAGGTTAATTATATTAATTTCTTTACAGTTTAAGACAATACCTTAGACTTTGCATATTTTCAAAATATTTATTAAAATATAGCCATTTATATGTGTTTAGAAATAAATATTTCTGCAGATAATTTCTTATCAATAGTTTTCTTTTAAAAATGATTAATGATATTTAAATAATTATATATAGATTTTTAGCATAAATGATCAATTAATTTTGAGTAATTTTATCTAGCATAACTATGACATTATCTTTTTATAATATGTCGATTCAAAGTGATTGATTTTTTCATATGAAAATATCAACTTTAATCGTTACATAAAATTTATTTATCTTTTTCCGCTCTCACTTGATAGAAACTCAAGAAAAATTCAACTACAGTAAAGTCCGGTTATAACGACGCCGCTTATAGCGTCCGTCCAGTTTTTGTGACGAAAATTCGATGACTTGGTGGGTCCCCATACAAATTAAATTGATTAAAACATTAATTAGATGTATTTTAAAAACCTATGGCAACCATAAAATAAACAAAATTTTTTTTTCAACTTTTGGTTAGTAGGTGTTCCGGATATAAGGACGGTCCCTTGAAAGTCGCTATAACCGGATTGCACTGTATATTAATCCTTGAAAATATGCAAAATCCGAGGTATAAGAATACTTTTGCTATTACTTGAATTAATCATCATTCCCATTTGCTAAACTATTCGATATCTTTAGTCAATTAAAATCAAATTCAAATTCGTTGTAGCTTTGCTAAATTCACGAAACATTTCAGGTTGGACTTAAGTCGTGCACAGCTCTGGGGAGTCCCTGATCTATGTAGTACCGTGTTCAGTACCTGCGGACTGTCCAGCTGATCCAGCGATTGCCGCCTGGCCGCATAGTCCAGATGTGTGAGCAACTGCTGTGCGGCCGGGCAATTCTTGTTCGAGTGCTGATGCAGATGCTGTTGCGAGGACGTGAGCAGCGGCGGCGGCGGCGGCGTTATCGAGCCACACGGCGACCCCGGACACGGACTCGAGCACCGGGACCGACATGTGGGACTGTAGCAGAGAGTGCCGCCGCCTCCTTGTTGATTCGCCGATGGTGTGCTGGGGCAGGTCTGTGACTGCTGCGACTGTTGTTGCTGCTGCTGCTGTTGTTGCTGTTGCTGCTGCTGTTGGGGAAGGCAAGGTGGTGGCTGCTCCTCCTCTTCTTCCTGCTGCACAAGATTCACCGGCAGCGGGGTGCACTGCGTCAAGCGGCGCGGAGAACGTCCACGATCCACAGTTGTGGCGGACCAATAGCCCCAGGCCATATTTCAGTTTCTCTTTTTAGTGTTGTTGTTGTTGTTGCTGCTTTTGCTTTTGCTTTTGTTGTTACTATTTTAGTTTTTGAGCGCGACGCGTTGCAGATTCGGTTTGGTTGCGTTTATTTTGCACTTGACTCTTGCTGTTGCTGGCTGCGATTATTTGCCGCAAATTTGCATAAACTGGCAATGTCAACAAGCGGCACAAAGTAATGCACACACTATGAAAACTTTATGCCAAATTGCACAGTGGGACAAACGTGGGCGCGAACTTGTTCCACACATAAATCGAATAGTTTTAAATCTACAAAAATGTTTACAATTTTTTTTAGTAAATTGTTTTTTTTTTAGTTTATTTTCGGAGAACTAGTTTTATTTGCTAATGTCACCTCGATTCAAATTACAAATATTGTGGAAAATAAACAATAAGAGAACTTTAGCAAAAAAAGGCTAATAAATACCAAGTTTTTCGAGATATGGGCACACTGTTCAATAGAAAAGTTTTCTTAGAATTGGATTCATCTAACTATAATAAAATATAACAAATTAAAACAACATTTTTAGTTTCAAAGCATCGCTAGGAATATTCACAAAAAATCATAGAAGAAATTTAAACAAGTAAGAAAGTTACAGTCGAGTGTGCTCGACTGTGAGATACCCGCTACCCATTTTTAATAAGGGCAAAATATTGTGGTATTATTTTCAAAATATACCGAAAATACTAAAAAAATACTAAAAAAATATACCAAATGGTATGTTTGGTATACCGATACAGCACACCATTCAAGATATACCATAGACGGCACAATGTACCAGATTGTCGGCCAAAGCAACTAAGAGCCCTAGTAAGTGGGCGTTTTCGCCCATAAAAAAGTATTTCTTTAATAACTTCCACAATTTTTATCTGATCGCAACCAAATTTTCAGGAATCATAACTACTATAGTAATTATAGTATATACCAAAATTCGCAACTCTAGCTTCAAAACGCTTGCCATACGATTTTTTTGATTTGCGGGGGCGGAAGTGGGCGTGGCAAAAATTTGAAACATACTTGATCTGCGTGCAAACATAACAAATGTTGTCGAAAAAAAATGATAGCTCTATCTCTTATAGTCTCTGAGATCTAGGTGTTCATACGGACAGACGGACAGACACACAGACGGACAGACACACAGACGGACAGACGGACAGACGGACATGGCTATATCGTCGCGGCTGTTGACGCTGATCAAGAATATATATACTTTATAGGGTCGGAGATGCCTCCTTCTACCTGTTACATACATTTCCTGCCGGCACAAAGTTATAATACCCTTCTACCCTATGGGTAGCGGGTATAAAAATGCGACATCCTAAAAAGCAGCTGAAAAATGTTAAGCTCCAAATGTTCGAAGGGGACAACCTTCAAAGAAACTCAATCATGGTAATCGTAACCATCGTCAACTTCAATTTAAAGCCTGAATAGAGAACCCGTCATTTGAATAAATCTCTTATGTCTGAAGAGAACAATTCACACCTCAATATTGATAACTTTTCAGACTTTATTGAACTCAACGCAGTAATCACCGGTTTAGCCCCTTCAACTGTCTTTAAACTTGAAAGCCAGCACCAATAAATAAAACGAGAGAAAGCGTCAAAATTTGCAGATTAACTTTCCGGAGCATTATGCCACTTGTCAACCACAGCTGCCCCACTGTGCAGCCTCAAGTGCAAATTGTGTGGCACATGATAGCACAAAAAAAAAGGGCAGAATTAAACCGGGACAAGGCCCAGGCTCAGAGCCAGCAGCTGTGCCATCGTTGTTGCTATTGCACTTGCTCTTCTATTTGCAGTTTGTGTGTTGTTGTTTCTGTTGCCGTTGCCGTTGCAGTTCCAGTTGTAGTTACAGTTGAACAGGCAACGCCGCGGGCCGCCTAAAACTATGCAATGCAAAAGTTTTCAAAGCCAAGCGACAGCAGCGCCCCCTGGCGTGCAGAATTCTATAGTTTAAAATGATTGATTAAAAACTGCAGGCGATGGAATTGCAAGGCAAGGCAAGGCAATGTAAGGGAGAAGCTTGGGGCGTGGTCGGGATGTGGGAGTCATGCAGCAGACGCTGGCGCCGCCGCTGAAACCACACCTAAAAAAAAATATAAATTGTGTAATAATGGGCAAGAGCGAATGCGAGATAACGAAAGAGCAGTGCAAAGAGGGGGGAACAATGCAAGCGAAACAGCTGACAACTCTGTTCAGAAGCGCACCCACACAGAGCATCCCACACAGCGACACACACACACACAGACACTAACATGCTCATCGCGATGTTGGGACAATCACAAACAATTGAACCCAAGTCAAACGAGCGCACAAGTTGCTGCAAATTGACAAAGGCGTGAAAGCTCAAGAAGCTAGAGCGGGAAAGAGAGAACGAGCATAAGCGCGTGCAAGAGAGACGGCCGAAGAAGAGAGAGCGCAAGCGAGAGTAAATGCTGCGCAAGGGAAATTGTTCTCACAGGGCAGCCGAAAGTGTGCAACCCTCCCAGCGCAGTGCAGTCAAGTGTAAATAGAAAATTTCTTCAAGTGTATTGGTAGGTCACATCGAAACTGCTTGACGCTTGCGACATTGTTGTCGCTGTCGTTGTCGTTGTCCTTGTTGTGGTTGTTGTTGCTGTTGTAGTTTGTTGTTGAGACAATTGAAATTAAGTACTCTACTTTCATGCATAATTCGCATGATTAACGAGGCAACGAGCGAGAGGCAAGCCGCAAGCTGCAAGCTGCAAGCAGTGTAGTGGCATCCACTCGAGAGTGCTTGCCATCACTCGATGCCTTCTTTTTGTGCTGATGATGCAGTCTGTCCAGATCCCCTTCTCTCTCTTCGCCCTTGCCCAACCCTTGGGGGGTTGCACCCCACACCCCTTAGTAGGCAACATCGTTTGCTAAATATAAACACACCACATTGGCCTGGCATTGTTTGGATACTGCAATTGGAGCATGAATATTGGTTGGGTTCCGTTGGGGTTTGGCTTGCCAGCCCTGACAAGTTGGTTAGTTGCACAGCATCAACATTGTCCCTGCCTCCCACTCTTCTGCCTTGCCCCAAGTGACAGTGAGCGGTAAATCAATCAGTGGCTAACCCCAGAGATGCTTTGACTTTGTGATAAGCTCGAAATTTGCATATTATTTACTATATGTGTGTATATCCAATTCAGTTTATTGCGAAATGAGAACACATCAAACTGCACTTAGCCAACGAGCTGCCTTAATAGACTCGACTTTAGCCCAGTTGTTCACTTTTAATGCAATTTATGTTTATTTCCAAATTCATAAAACCCAATTGCACTCACTCCTAGTTTGGTTTATTTGCCAAGAAAAAAAAAATATATTAATGCACTCCTCATATCCAAAAATATATCATAATCCAATTGCTAGTTTTCCGTTTTAATTTTATTTATGTATGTGCACATTCGTACTTTATATGCTAGCCAAATTAATGCTTGACTTGAAATACTGTAATTGCACTTAGCTTTCCCATTTCCGAGTCTGCAGAATGTTAAAAGTTGCCAGACCAAGTCTGACATCTGCCAACTAACTTTGAGAAATGGCAATTGCATTGGGCATTAAAGATTTCTACAACTTAAAGCAGCCAACTTTTAAGTGCTTTATGATTTACACAGATGACAGATGAGAAGAAAGCAAATAACATATCATAAATTTACCTCAACTCTGTCACATATTGAATAACCTATATGTATTCAAATATGTAAAGTTCTTTGATGACTAACAGAATGAAATATTGAAGTGATCATAACACATCACTCAATAAGTTCTGTGTCTAAGAAAAAGATATTTTTGATTTAATTCATCAATATAATCTTTTTAAAGAGCAATGCAATTACTCAAAATCTTTTCTTATTTTCCAATAGTATGTTTTAAACAATATATCAGCAATTTAATCTTCTCTTGAGCAGAATTGATTTTCTTGACAATCTAGTATTTAATAGTATATTGTGTATTCAGTATAATATCAATATACCAAATATAGCATACGGTATATTGTAGTAGTTTTTGTGTGTATTAATTTGGTATATTAGAACGATGTTTCAGCAAATTTATCTTCTCTTGAGCAGAATTGACTTTGCTGACAATCTGACATATTTTGTATTCTATAGTATCTTGTGAATGCAGTATAATATCAATATACCGAATATAACATACGGAATATTGCAGTATTGTATTTGTATATTAATTTGGTAAATAAAACGATGTTCATACCAGCAATTTAATCTTCTCTTAAGCTGAACTGATTTGGTTGATAATCTGATATATTTGTATTCTATAGTGTATTGTGAATGCAGTATAATATCGATATACCTAATAGTAATATTCGATATAATGTAGTATATTCTTAAGTATATTAATTCTGTATATTAGAACGATGTTCATACCAGTAATTTAATCTTCTCTTTAGCTGAATTGATTTGATAGACAATCTGGTATATTTTGTATTCTGTGGTATATTTTGAATGTAGTAGACTATCAATATACCGAATTTAACATACGGTGTATTGCAGTATTGTATTCGTATATTAATTTGGTTTATTAGAACAACTTTTATATAAGCAATTTAATCTTCTCTTTAGCTGAATTGATTTGATTGACAATCTGGTATATTTTGCATTCTATGGTATGTTGTGAATATATATGGTATATTAACGATAATACAGCTATCGCTCTTATTTGCTTCTATTGATAATTAGTAACGAGTATTTCCCTGTCGAGTGTGCTCGTTTTCTTTCATGCCTTTTCATTTAAAACAGAAATAAACCAAAGCTCGAAATCGCGTTGAATAAATTTTTATTTATTTTGAGGCCGTGCATTAAAATTGGGATACAATGTCTTAGTTTTTGGTGTTGGCATGACGTATATATAAAAATAGAAGTATTTTTTGGAATTTTATGAAATATTTTTAATTTTTTTTGTCAAAGTCGTATGAGGGATTTGCTATTTACGCAAAAGAATGACAGATTTAATATGTTTAATGATAATTAAAAGTTTACCTATTGTATATGTTAACATTGTTGGGTAGAATATCCAATTTTATATATCAATAAAAATGAGATATGTAATGTAATTTATATATGAAGAAAATATCTGAAGGATTCTATTAAAATATTCAATACATTAATTAAGTATTCATGTAGTTTTATTTGCAATGCAACACAAACAATTTACTACAAAATAATGAAACCTTTTTATTGACTCGACACCATAATAAAACTTAGTTTGCACTAAAGAATGAAGCCCTAAACTTGACTCAATTACTGTGTAGTTGAAATGAAATTAATAAAACTTGTGAATATAAAATGTAATTCACAAAAGAAGCATAACCTCCAGCTAGTGATGGAATTATTTACAATTGCATTAGACGCCAGCAGCGGCATTATATTATTACCGATTTGTAATCATATTATCGTACTTAACAAATCGTATTAAACTTCGATTTCAAAAGCAGAATTAGATTGCAAATCGAAGGGGAAAGGGTTAGAAATAATATGTTGCACAGCGAGTGCAGTAATGAAAATCGTTTCATTATAAGCTCAAAAGGTGGACATTAATACAAGGATAATCACTGTGTGCGTTACGCATACGCACCGTTCGCCGTATCATTCGTAATGTGAGTATGTGTGAAATGTTATCGAGTAATTGGCGAGTACGCGTAATCAAGCTGTTTAGAATTATTGTTGTTTGACGACTGATTGATTAGCTGAGTTCAGTTTAGTTCAGTCGTCAGTCGTATCGAAATTGTATTGTGCAAACAATACATTTACTGAATAATGGGCTCATTATGAACGAACGAGAGCGAACCATGCCATTGAAGGCAAGAAATTTGATTTAATACGATAATTCATGGTTGGCAGGCAGCGTCGCATTGTTTGTCCCCGTCCATTGTGGGCACAGCGATTAAAAGCCAACCCCGGGCAATGTATTAATTCATTCTTGCTACGAGTACTTTAGAGATTGGCAAATCAAGAGCGCTTAAGTATCTGCAAACAATGGACTTACATCAGAGTCGACTCGACTCGAGTCTGAGTTGGGTTGGGTTGGGTTGGGTCGGGTTGTCTTCTGTGTTGGTTATCAGGACACGCCCCAGCCAAAAGCCCCACTCAAGTTCCATGCGATAATAACGATAAATAAAACAACAAGGCAATGGACAAGTTAAAGCCGTGTTCAGCATCCATTCGCTCTCTTCTCTTCTCATCTCTTCTCTCCTCTGGTCTTCGCTCTTTGGCGATAGTTAAACAACAAAATTTGCCTGCGAATGACGTCAGAGGCGTTGTTGAAACGCCAAGGACCGTAAAATGCTATTTCCGCCCCCGTCTGCCCCTCTCGGAGGTTGAGGAGGCCACCTGCGTCCGATATTTCGACGCCTTCGCATAAAACGGAACCACTTCACACTGTAAAATTTTACGCGCTGCAAGAAAGCAAGTAAGAAAAGTGAAGGACAAAGAGAGAGAGAGGGAACGGTAGAAGAAAACACGAAAAGAAAAACAATTTAGCCCAAAGAGCAGAGAGCGGCTTTAGTTGAACGGCTGAACGGCTGAAGGAGGCTATTCAGAAGCTGGCCATGCATGCAAAACGAGCCAGAAATGTACGTCATGTGCATACTTAACTAACGCTCACTGTGTGTCCTGCTAAACGAGGAGGAGGAGGAGGAGGCGAAAGAAGAGGAGCAGAGTGGAGGAGTGAACTAACAATAATTTCATTAAGCCCAATGGCATCATTAAAATATGCCAAACAATCATAATGTGCCAGAGTCTCCAAGGGGCGTGGAACTCAACTTCGAACACAAATTCAGAATTCAGAATTCGCTCGGCCCCAAAAAGTATGCTATGCAAAAAGCGAAATACGAAATGTAAATGTGTTGATTTGCGCTCACACACAACAAAAAGGGAAGCCAAGAACCAAGAATGAATCGCATAAAGTTTAAATGACGGCGCATTTGTAGGCGACAGCTTGGCTTCAACAAATTTGTCGAATGTGGGCCTTTTGATTTTTCGGGCATGTCCTTTAGGACCTTCAAGACGGACGAAGCGGGAGGTCGAAGCGAAGCACAAAAGAGAGCGAGAGCGATTTACTTGCCCTGCAGCATCAAGACGACAAACACACACACACACACACACACACTCTGTATGTGTGTGTGTGGTCCAGTAACAAATATTTAGGCGTCGCTTTTTGGGGCCTTTAATGCAGCCGGGCAAAGGCGAAGGCGAAGGCGTCATCAGCGCTTGATGAAGTGCAAATGCCTGCTAGGGTCAAGTTTAGGGACGAAGAGGGGAGGAGATGAAAACACACAGAGAAAAAACATGTATGTTTTTTGCCACCCTGTCTATGTGTGTGTTTGCATGTCAGTCTGGGCACAGCAGCCAAAAAAAAAAAAAAAAAAGTAAAGCAAGGAAAAGCATGCAAGTCGCAAAAAAAAGAAAAAAGAAACGAATCAGCGAAGCAAATGAAAATCAATGATTCGATTTTGGTTCGACTCGACTTCGTTGTTCGCCGTTCGACATGAAGCGGATTCGGCGTAACCAACAAATTTGATTATGTGACAAATGTAAAACATGACAGTTGCCTTGCGGGTAAAGCGAACAAATTGAACATCGAAATCGACAGTCGACAGTCGACAATTTAAATTGGATGAAAAAACACACACTTGAAACTTGACTTTAACTTCAACTTGATGCTTGAGTCGAAATTTACAAAGTTACCTTTCGACTCAAATATCAAACGAAAACATCAAATGAGTTTTTCATAACTTTATGCTTTAGTGCACCTCTAAAGCCTAAAGTCTCTATAGAAAAAGTTCCTCCCACCGCAGCAGCAGCATCAGTGTGAAGGGTCTTAAAGTCAAAAGTGTAAAGCCGCTCAAAGGTAGGCACAAACACATATTTATGAGAATCCCAATCTCAATTACTCTATTCAGATGTTTGTTCAGGGGGGTAATTGATTTTTTCTCCACTTTTTTTTGGGTATGTTTTATAAATGGAGTTGCGATTTACGATTTACAATATACCAAATGAAAAATGGTTGACAACACTTTTGCTTTATGTTGACAAATTGGCAACGTTTTTAGTTAATTTCACTCAATTACGAATTATAATATGTATTACACATATACATATGTATATATATATAATTTATATATGCGGGTTTTACGTGTGTGTATATTTTTGGTGAGTGCGCGACGCGACGACGTTAGCAACAGCAGGAGAAGAAAAAGGCGAAGCTTTTCCTCTTGTTTTTTTCTTTTTTTTTCACTGTTTCACTGTTTCAGTGTTTTTCTTCTTAAATATATATGTGTGTGTGTGTGTGCGTGTGTGTGTTTTTCACGTTTTATTTGTTCCGCACGGCACTTCCAGACTGGCGAGCGGCCACGGCGCGAATGTTGCGACAGGACGACGAATGCCGACGCATTCCACACCGAAACTTTAGCTAGCAGGGATATTTTTCCACACAGAGAGCCGAACACACTACATATATATGTGTGTATGTGTGTGTCTGCCCGCTGTTCAATGTCAGGTGACGCAGGCGATGGCAGCAGCAGCAGCAGCAGCCGCAGCACCGGACGCCTTTTAAAGTTCTGCTCCTGCACTTGCGCTCAATTTCATATACTTTGAAACTTTGGCAGCCGCCTTGGAAAACAACGAACGCGAAACGCCGGCGCAGCATTGCCAACCATTTCGATTCGGTGGTTGAGTAACTCTGATGCTCAGTTGGCAATGCCGCCAACAACTCAGCTGTTTTTTTTGCCCAGGGAAATTTACTCACTCTCTCTCACTCTAAAATTCCACTCAACTTTTGTATCGACCTTATGTGCTTCAAAGCTTATACGCCTGGGTAAAGTTTCGATGTGCATGTGTGTGTGTGTGTGTGTGTGTGTGTGTGTGTGTGTGTGTGGGGGCAGCGTTGCCATATTGCAGGCGCATAAATTATAACGACAGGCAGCGAGATAAAGAGAGAGCGCGAAGGGGCAAAAGCGTGCTTCATTGTTAGCCGGAGATGAAACCGGAAGGTGGAACACAAAACACAAGGCAACCAAAACAACGGCTTATAAAAATGCCAGCCACACACACACGCGCGCGCTCACACACACACATGTACACATGGACATTTACTAATCAACACAGCAACAGCAGCAGCAGCAGCAACAACAACAACTGTAGCAATAACAATAACTACACAAACAAACATGCAAAGGTAGCAAAAACATCAACAGTCGCGTCGTCGTGTAATGCTTTTAAGGCGCTTGTATGAGTTTTGTGGTTGTCTGCGCGCATGTGTGTGTCTGTGTGTGCGCGTATATGTGTGTGTGTGTGTGTGGAATAATACGTTACAACAGAGACACGAGCGGAGAGCTAAACCGCACAGAAAATGCTTTTAATACATTTTAAGCCGCATTTTTTCACACGTGGCTACAAAACAACAACAGCCAACAGAATAACAACAACAACAACAACAACGAAATCGTGGCACTATATTGTGGATAGGGAGTGAACAGAGAACTGAGAACTCAGAACACAGAACAGAACGAAGCCAGGAAGCAGAGTACTATCCAACAGCATCCTGTAGCATTCAGCTAACAAGCAACTCAAACTTTGCCAAGTGCGAAACGTTGGTAAAATTATATTTGCCATCGTTTTTGCCATCTACTCTCAACTAACTAACTGCTTGCCACCAAAAAACTACAATGCCACAAGGTCCTTGATATTGCACAACTTTCTAATATTCATTTACCAGCCATATAACTTTAAGCATTCTCAAAAAAAGAAGTCAATTTAGTTATTAGAAGCTTAGTTGGGATTTTCGCAGGGCCCTTTTTAACTCCAATCTTTACACTAAAAAATTCTTATCACATCATACTTATTTTGCCTAATATTTGAAACCAAAATCAAATATAACATTTTTAACATTCTTGTACATTTAAACAACATTCCATTTATTATTTCCATTTTTATCGCAGGTTATCGCATAACTCTTTTTAACACCAATCTCAACAATACAAAATTCATACTTATTTTATCTAATATTTGAAAACCTTTAAATTGTATCCCAATTCAAACAGCTACTGGAAAGTTATTTTCTTTCTTGCAATTAGGTCGATTCTGAACCTTTCACTTCAAAATTTCGATCTATAGAAATGCTTTTGATTATAAGATTAAGAATAAACAAGTAAGAAAGCTACAGTCGAGTGTACTCGACTGTGAGATACCCGCTACCCATTTTGAGTAAAAGAAATATATTTTGCGGTATTTTTCTCAAAATATACTGAATATACTGAAAAATACTAAAAAATATACCAAATGGTATGTTTGGTATATCGATATAGTACCGCATTCAAAATATACCATAGACGGCACAATATACCAGATTGTCAGCCAAAGCAACTAAGACCCCTAGTAACAAGGCGTTTTAGCCATACAAAAGTATTTCTTTAATAACTTTGACAATTTTTATCTGATCGCAACCAAATTTTCAGGAATCATAAATTCTATAATAATTATTGTATATACAAAAATTTTCAGCTCTAGCTTTAAAATTACGCTTGTTATTCAATTTTTTTGATTTGCGTGGGTGGAAGTGGGCGTGGCAAAAATTTGAAATAAACTTGATCTGCGTGCAAACATAACAAATGCTGTCGAAAAAAAAAATATAGCTCTATCTCTTATAGTCTCTGAGATCTAGGTGTTTATACGGACAGACACACAGACGGACAGACGGACATGGCTAGATCGTCTCGGCTGTTGACGCTGATCAAGAATATATATACTTTATAGGGTCAAAGATGCCTCCTTCTACCTGTTACATACATTTCCTCCCGGCACAAAGTTATAATACCCTTCTACCCTATGGGTAGCGGGTATAAAAAGATTAGTAGAATCCTGAGTACATTTAAAACCCATTCTAATAAATAATAATAGTAAAAACATACCTTTTATAGCTTCAACTTAAACTTTTTAATATTAATTTACCAACCCAATAATTGCAAGCTTACTCAGAAAAAAGTTTAGTCTTTAGAAGTTTGGCTGTGTTTTTAATATATTTATTATATTTATATTATTTTGTTGCTACCATTGCTTTTCCAATAGCGTTAGTATTAATTTTAATTATAGCTAACCTTTTAAATAAATAAATAAATATTATTTTGTTAAATGTAATAATTCCCAAATATTTGAAGATCTATAACACCTTTCCATTATCTCTAATTTCTCATATGTAATGATAAATTATTTTCATTCGTCGAACAAAAAAGGATAAATAGGAAATGCGATCTACAAAAACGACCTTAATTTAAAGATTAAGGTAAATTAAATGGAATAATGTGTATACTAAAAAATAAAATTAGAAAATCTCAATATGAATAATACATTATAATATATCATAATATATTAAATAAATCAAAAGTGATAATACTTTTAATTTTTACAATTTTAATTTCATTTTTAATTTTTTGTATTATTATTTAATAGAATGCTACTATTTATTTGTTTGTATAAATAATATATAATATAATATAATTTAATATAATAATAATAAAATAGAGAAAGTATATAAAATATAGCTTATTTAATTTTTGATCAAATAAAATGAGTAAATGAAATTAAATAATCATATTATATTATTATCATTAACTATATTCAACAAAATATGAAAATTCACTCCATTAAGTTTTGAAGATCTTCATTTTATAGAGTTACAATTTGAGAACTTCAACTCTTTCACTATAGATATTTCTCACGTGGTAGATTAAGGAACTGAAAACAGACTTAGTGGTAAACTCTTTCCTAAGTTAGTTGCGCTTGTTGCGTGTTTTTTTTTTGCAACATTTTCAAATGTTTCTCCTCGGAAAAACGTGTCGTACATTTTGTGTACAACATTATTATGCATACCCAAATGTTGTCTCATTTTGTTGTTTACAGTAATTTATTGTTGTAGTCGAAACATTTTTGGTTTGTTGTTGTTGTTTTCTTGTTTTTTTTTTGTTTTTTTTTTTTGTTTATTTTTTTTTTGTCATTAGGCAAATTTCGAACATGGTGAACAAACGAAGTGAAAACTTTTTGTGGTAAGCATAATTAAGCACAGACAGTTAACTAAGCAGATAGATGGCGATGTGTGTGTGTGTGTGAGAGAGGCGCATACTTTCAGGCGTGACTGTAATATAAAACAGCCGAAGAAGAAGAAGCCGCACAAAAATTAAATTTGAAAACAAGGCTAACCGGGCTGGCAGCAAACAATTTAATTATAATGAATTATAAACGAAGCCGGCAGCGGCAGCGGCAATCGGGTCAAAAAGTGAGAGAGAAAGAACAACAAAATCGAGTAAAAAACGAAAAACACAAAAAATACTATAAGATAGCTGCTAAGAAGAGAGTAAGATACAAAAACCGTAGTCTGCTTATGGGCGCTTACAGGCAAACATTTAATCTGTAGGCGCGCTTGCATGTGTGTGTGTGTGTGAGTGCGGTTGTATGTGTGTACTACACTTATATGTGCGCCAACACGAGTTAATTAATATTTTATGTTATTAACATGGTCGACTGCTGTTTGGATTTGCGCTGCAAACTCCGCCCCTCGAAAGCTGAAAGCCAAAAGGCAACGACGAACGAGAAGCGACAAGCAGCCAAGAGGCATCATCAGCCAGTGGCAAGGTTTATTGGGCTAATAAAGCAACGAGCGTATTGTTTAACCAGGCTCAAATGTGCACAAAATTGCGGTTAAATTGTGCTACAACTAAAAGCCCGGAATGTGACCCATTTCGACACCCGCAAATGAGCACAAACTTTGATAATGAAATTTGTGAAAATGAAAAACTTTACTTTACTATAGTTCTGTTTCAACCCAAACTAAAATAGACACACGCCCACACACACACGCCCACACACAATTTATTTGCGGCCCAACTGGGCATCATAAAATCGTATAATAATATTTTTAAGAACATCAAATTAATCTCTTTTAACTTAGAACACATAAACTATGTGAGATTAAAATGAGAGAGAATTTGGTAAATAAATTAACTTCTTCATCAACTTGTTAACTTTATTTAATAGTCTTAGCTTGCGATTTTATACTGCAGCTTCTAATTTGAAGCAATTAAACTACAGTCGAGTGTGCTCGACTTTATGATACCCGCTACCCATTTCGAAAAAAAAGTAAAACTGTGTGGTATTAATTTTAAAATATATTAAAAATATAGAAAAGGCCATATTTGGTATATTGGCTACATTCAAAATATACCATAGAGTGCAAAATATACTGGATTGTCAGCCGTAGCTATTAAGACCCCCTATGTTCCCCCATGCAAAAATATTTCTTGAATAACTTCTACAATTTTTATATGATGACATTACAATTTTCAGGAATCATTAATACTGTAGCTTCAAAATTCCACTTGTTATACTATTTTTTTTTTCGATTTGCAGGCGTGGAAAAAATTTCAAGCAAACTGGATAAACATAACAAGTACTGTTGAAAAAAAAGGATATCTCTATCTTTTATAGTCTCTAAGATCTAGGTGTACATACAGATGGACGGACAGACGAACAGCATCTCCGATGTTGATTACACTTGTTATACTATTTTTTTTTTCGATTTGCGGGTGTATAAAAAATTTCAAACAAACTGGATAAACATAACAAGTAATGTTGGAAAAAAAGAATATCTCTATCTTTTATAGTCTCTAAGATACAGATGGACGGACAGACGAACAGCGTCTCACGAATATAACATACATATATAGTTTATAGGGTCAGAGATTTCATAAGATTCATGGAGTCACAATGTTATAATACCATTCTACATGATATTGTCTTAAAATTTATAGTAAGAGTAAGACCAAGAGTAATTGACCAAGGAACTCATATCTGTTGTGGAACAATTTGAACTGTGTTAATGCTCAAACACTTCTAAATAATTATAAAAGTTTTTGAATGGGAATTGTTTTCATCAACTTCCAATTAGTCAAAACATTTTTTCAATAAAAAACTAAAATAAATGTTGAAAAAGAATACCATAAATTAGTATTTTTTTCTGATGACAACATTTACAATTCCCCGACATTTACAATATTAATATTATCTTATGCTTATACTCAATACAATTTTTTGATGTTTGAGAAGTCGTAGAGAGGTCTCAAATGGGTCTTTAACTCATTTGGCCAAAAAATAGTGTATAAAATTATTTCGTTTTGAGCTTTAAAGACTCTCATATTTCATGACATTGGGCAATTTCCCCTAAGTGACGAACAATTGTCTTTCTTGAGATATATACAAAATGTTTATCAAATTGCTATGTAAACATGCAGAAAGGGCAGAATAATAAACAATACAATGCATGTCAATAAAAAAAAGAAGATAAGACTCACCATGTATAACCAACTGGGAGTCATAATTCATCTCATATAAGCGTATTGCCTCGACCAGTTCCATGTTCGTCGATATGGTGCAAGGATCGTTCTCCTCATCGACCCATTTGATGGTGAAGGGCTGTAAATATTGTTGAAAATTAATATTGAATTGTCGTTGAAATGGATATCGTATTTATCGATCGATTTATCGATCTTTACCTGATCGATGGGAAAGCGACAAATGTTGCGTATCTCATAGCAGAGCTCCTCGTACGTAATATTCTTATTGATGGTCGTGATAATGATTTGACCATTATAGGCAGTCTTCACTGTAATGCAATTCGGCGAGGTGCCCAGCAATGAAGCGGCATTGTTCAAATTGCCAGAGCCGCTGCCATCATTTAATATTTGCGAGGGCATTTTCTGCATTGGGACGGAAACTTGAATAGCTCAGATGGTCTTATCACGTTATCAGTTTGTGTTATATGGTTGAATTTAATTGGGAGTGGTTTTAGTATTTGCTTGTGCAACAGGCACAGTAATCACAGAGCTGCAAGACACAAAATAAAACGATAAATCATCAAACGAAAAGAATGTAGATAATTGAATTATTTGATTAAGCCACTATGATTATGTTATGTTTGTTTCTGCCTGCCTATTTATCAATTCCTTATCGGGTTTCGAACTTAACATTTCTCTGTTAACATTAACATGACAATGTTATTATGGGATTAGCAATGTTCTTGTCTTTTTGCCTGTTTATCAATTTCTTATCGGGTTATGAATTTAACATTTCTCTGTTAACATTAACATGGCTATGTTATGGCTTAGCATTTGTGGGATTAGCAATGTTCTTCTTGTCATCTCTCTCTGATTAAAGCACACCTCTATCTCTCTTCTTCTCCTTCTGCAAGCTTTCGATATTTAAATCCCGTTTCAGGATGCGCCACGCAGCTGTCAAATTTTGACACTTGCTCTCAATAACGGTCCATTTGGACAATAGCATAAACAGCATGCCACAGGTGTTTGTTATTGTCTCACCCAACACAGACACACGCACCAAATTGTTGGTAACTAACATTTTAAAGGCATGAATCATATCATAATTCGACGAACGGTGAACCGCCCACTGCAAAGCGCATTTGTTAAAGAGGAATTAGAACAGTTTAATTTGAACAACAACACTTTGTTGCTTACTTATTGCGCAAGCAACGAACTTTTATATCGTTTTAATTAACGCTGTGCATTTGGCCAACCAAAAAGGCAGCCAAGTCTGAGCTACAGCAACAACAACTACAACAACAATAGCAACACTGAGCGAGACTGAAGCGAGAGCCAAGCCAACAAATACCAATGCGTAGCATCGACAACCTGTTTTTTTCTTGTTGCCTTCTTTCTTCTATATGCTCATTTGCATTTTAAATCGGGTCGGCGTTGCCGCTTTTTCTTGAATTTCTATTTGCAGTATATTTTTTGCAAAGACAATAAACTGTTGATTTACTTAATCTCACCTCATTATGCTTACTTTTTTCTTTGCTGGTAGTGGTAATTTGTTTAACCAAAAATGCCGCACAATGCAATAGCAACAAGCTCACTCACAATTCACACACACACAGAGACACACTAAACACAGAAAATATAAATGGAATGCAAACGAATCACGACACGAAGAAAAACACAGTTAATTCGATTTAAATAAAAAGCAATACATATTTTAATTGACGATCTAAGCGCACGCACTTTTATTGTTTTTTGTCGTCAATTTGTTTAAATAATTGTAACATTTTATACAAATGCAACAAGTGTGGCTGTAATTGCGATTACAAAATGCGCAGATTTATACAGAAGCAATGAGCTGGTACTACCTAAATTTCCACCGATTTCGAATATCGATAACAATAAAGACAGTCATGGTAAATGAAAAGATCATTATTTGTTAAATAATTTTAAAAATGTGATAGTTTGTCGAATACAATTTGTGCTATTGCCATTAATTATTTGTAATTATTTTATAGAATCTAGTACTCACAACTTTTGTTATTAACACAGGGTGATTACGGATCAAAAGCTTTTAAATGTACTCCAACAAGTGTTCAGTAAAAGTTAATTGATAACAAAAAATAAGTACTTGCTTAAGCAATATAAATTGTCAGAATACATTTTTTATCTAACTTTTATTTAACAGATATGTATTTAATAGTCACCACAGTGCTATGAAATTTGAATAACCACGCAAGCAGTGGTGAATTTGGTATTCTGAATTTTCAAATATGCAGCCACACACAGTTCTGTTTTTGTTTTCTTGTCGAGCGGTTTGAGGTGGTTCGCGTCGCTTCGCTGCGCGCAATTTAAAATTAATAAATAAATGCATAAATTTATTGAATTGTGGCACCAAAATAAATATTAATGTTTAATTAAATGTGAATATCACATACTAAAATCTAAGGCAGCACAAAAAGCGCACAAACGCGATTAAAATTACCGAGTTAACAGTAAAGAAAATGGCGGCGTAGCACAAACAATAAGAAACAACAACAACAGCGAAGTCACAACTACGTAAGCAGCGTAGCTTAATAAACTCTTTTTTCTCGGCTGCACAAAAATTAATCTGGTTTTATGTTTTACTTTTATGCGTCGCGCGCGCGCCACTTGTGTCTGTGTGAGAGTGTTTATGTGCTTGTGTGCCTTTAGAAAATGTCATAAAACGTGCAAACAACAACAATAATTGATGCCCTGTTAAAACTTAACATTTGTTTACCTTTTGTGTGTCAACCCAACTTTCGTTGTCGTGCTTTTAATGTGATTGTATTTAGCTGCATACGGAAATTGTAAACTGAAAAGCATAACGCGTGGAAAATAGCGTTTTCCAAACATTTCACAGGTGTGTATTAATCTTTTTGTTAAATTCGTAATTCCTTAAGCGGCTTTTTGCCGCAAATGTTTTTGTTTTGACGTTTGTGTCCTGTTGCGACGTCGGCGTCTGCGTCGGCGCTGACGCTGCCATCTGTCATGTGCCTGCTTCTTCTTCTACTTAGCTGTTGGCAGGAGCCGCCAGCTGTTCTCCAGAGTGGCCATCTGCAGGAAATTGCTTTTTGTTTCGGGATAGACTGCAGCTGCCTCTACCTCAGCTCCATCTGATCTGCTTATGCAATTAATAAACCAACACGTGTCACAGGCCGACAAAGTGTGTTACGCTCGAGCGCCGACGATGCTGACGCGTGCTGCGACGACCCTGCTGCTGCTGCTGCTGCTGCTGTTGCAGACAACAATGGCACTGCGGCAACTCTGGTTGTTGGTGATGATGCTTTGCATAATTTATTCTCGAATGCCGCTTGCTTCTAGTTGTTGCTGTTAGTTAACAAAACGCGTTGCTCGTGGGCAATTAAATGTTTAGGCTGTCATTCATTCTCTTCTCTTCTCTTTTCTGCTCATTATGCCATTGTCTTTTAGCAGCACTTGAGAATTCAAAGCGCGTTTACTTTAGTCTTCTTGTTAAGCTTTGTACTCGTTGTAAGTACTCAGATTGCGCCATAAAGCTCATATAAATCAATAGAAAGCGCAGTGCACACACACACACATGCATATATGTATTTCACACACACATACGCACACAAGTTGAGGCTCCATAACTCACTTGCCATAATGGGGAGCGACTCTCGCGTCCGCTCAATATGCAGAGATTTGTGTGGGAATCAAATGACTTGACGTCGACGTCGCTTCGTTGCGTCGCAACGCAACGTAACGCAGCAACAACTACAACAATAACAACGCATCGGTCCCGAGCCCAAACAGCTCCAATGAAGTGTTAGAATTGTCGTTGGGCGACGATGACATTTCGTATCTTCGAGAGAGCTTAAACTTCAATAGAGAGAGCCAAAGATAGCAAGAGACAGAAAGAGTGAGAGCCAGAGTGCGCAAACAGGGAAATTTTAATAGAGATGGAGCCTTTTTTGAAGTTTGTGTTCAACTCGTGTGGAGCGCGTGCTCACGCTCTCTTGCTCTCTCTATCTTTGTTGGTATTATTGGCTTATGCGGCAAGCAAAGTGGTTGGCTCCCTAGCTAAATGCAAGAGTGTGAGTGTTTTGATTTGTTTGTCTTTTTTGTGGCACATTGTCGCACAGTGGAACCATGAAGATTGTAATTTGTAAGTTGAAGTTTACGCGAATGCTCATTAACATTTTACCTTGAAGCAGTTTAGCTCCAGTTTTACAACTTCCCATGCTAAACACGCTTAAATGCAAATGGCTTACAAACAATACATTTACTTGTTAATTGAACTGACCTCGCAACTGTTATCATACAGATCTTGGGAAAACTAAAAAAATAATTAACTTATATCATAGTCATCATAGGTCGATACAATGAAAATGTCACAAAACTTTCGTGAGGTTAAAAAGAGACTTCGATCTTATTTTAATTGTTTTTTTTTTTTTCAAAACAATTATCATTTTTGCACGAATTACTAAAACTTAAAAGTTAGTGTTAAAGTTGTTACCGTTCGTGTTGTTACAGTTTATAGTAAAAACTTCATGATTGTCATGACTGATTCACAATGCCACGAACTGATTAGAAAAACCCTAGCAAAGCCAAAGGTGTTTGACTAATAGAAATAAATATTCTCTGAAGGACTTTTGACAGTACATTACCAACCTGTAAATAGATTGTTGCACTTTTGCACCACTGTGCGAGCTTGAATGCATTTCTCTGTGCTTCTGCTCCTTTTGCACACCACACACACTGCTGGGCATACGCACATGTATGTAGACCTCTGTGGCTTTAATCAAAACTCGCGCTGGTTCATTTATTAACTCATTTGCCAGCGACAACAAATTGACATACAATTGTTATTGTTTCAATTGCAGCAAATTGACTTGGACTGTGTGGCAAAAACACACAATTGAAACAGAGCTTCAATTTGCGCGCACTCTCTCTTCTAGTCATTCTCGCTCTCTCAGGCGCGCTCTCCCTCTCTCTCTTGTTACTCTCTGGAAACAACTTTAGTAGCGTTCAGCAGGAGGACTCGCAACTTGGACTCGAATTTGAGCCGCGTTTTCAATACGCTTTGACTTGCGGTCGCTGTCGGCTCGTCGTGAACGCGCTCCGCATTCGCCTTTTTTGACTCGTTCTTCGTTTCTTTTAGCAGGCAGCAGCAGCAGCAGCTACTTAGCTAAGCTACCAGCGGCAACTTTTTGCGCTGCCTTTTTTTTCTCATATGCTTTACTTGTTTTTTGGCCAAAGCCAACGCGCTCTTCGTCGTTCGTTTACGTGATTGTGTTGGTGTTAGTGCTGTTGTTACTCGCGCGATTGTGTGTGTGCTTGTATGTGAAAGAAATTTGCACAGAATTTTCCAACGCGTTTTGAATCAAGCAAATCAATCGCAATTTATGTGAAATTTATAAGTTAAGCTTATTTGGATGAAGCTTTCGTGTTTGTCATAAAAATTGCAATAAAAATCAACGTTTTCAAATGGTAATTTGCATATTTTTGGCACAGTTGTTGCAAATATTCCCAACTCACTCATCTTGTGTGTGTATATGAGTGTGAGTGCGAATGTATGAGTGTGTGTATGGATATGTTTGTGCGTGTGTGTGTGTGTGTGTGTGCGTAGTAGTAAACGCACTTTGCAAGTGGGAGGCAAATAGTTGAGTACTAAAAAGTTCAATGTGTAAATGCTTCTCTCTCTTTACGACCTCCTCCTGTTATTCCCCTTTCTCCTTTCTCGAGATATTCTGCGACTATTACTGTAGTTGGTTGTTGTTCGCTTTTGGTGCTTTGTTCGCATTGCTCGCTTTACAACTTGTTCGCGTTTTTTGACCATAAAGCAGAAGAAGAAGAATTGATGGCCGCTTTTGGAAGTTTGCTGCGCTGCCTCTGCTCTGGCTCTGACTCTGTGTACGTGCTGTCAGCCTTATTTGGTCCGTCTGTCTGTCTTGCAGACTGTCTTCTTCTTCTGCTGCTGCTGCTTCTTGCACTGTCTAACTGTCTGGTGCCATATGCGCTACGCATTCGTTTTGCATTAACCGTTAACTGCACGTATGTACTGTATGTCTACGCTACTCCGCCTCCCCCCTCCTCATCCGCCCCTCGCCCACACTTTTGTCACTTGTTCGCTGTGTGCTGCAGTTTACTCCTACGAGCTTTTTATGGGCTCTTGTTTGCTCCGTTCTTGGCGTTGCCAGATGAAACCTGAAACAAAACGCAAAGACAATGCAATAACAACTACAAAGCAACGACAGCAACAACGACGACGACGACAACAACAACAACTCCCTTTACAGGCAAAACAAGTTTATGCTGCCCGCGGCCATTGTTGTTGTTGTTGTTGTTGTTGCTGTCCTCTCCTTTGCTGTGCAAGATCAACATCTCCAGTTATCGACAGGCAGCGACACCATCTTATTTTGTTGCTGTTGCTGTTGCTATTGCTGTTGTTGCTGACAAAACACGCTACCAACATTGTACACAACTACAACAACAAGCAGAAGAAAACATAGTCTCACACTGGGGCGTGGCAGAGCGAGCAAAAGGAAAATGTAAGAAAAATGCAACCGAAAAAACGACAAAAACTTTTGTCAGTTCGCCCAGCATTTTGGGGAAAGTATAGAAAACTGTCTCATGTCATATGCAAAGCACCCGCAACAAAGATGCATTCCAACAAAATGATGGACCAGCGAGATACTCTATGAAAGATTTCAAATAAATTAACTTTCTTTGGAACTTTGTTGAATAAATATGCACTTTAGCATTATTTTCGATGAGCCGCTTAAAACATAAAAGAAAAGTTGAAAAATGTGCGTTATAAAAACCTTGCCACCCACTATCACTTTTTAAGCCAACAAATTTATAGCATAGATTGCAATTTTATATAAAACAAAGTCATTCTTTTCAGACTATCACTACAACGCATGATTTTTAATTCCACATCTATACTTTTCCAATGATAAAGATTGCAAACAAAGTAATAAATTTAAATTATTTATAACTCTCTTCTAATTTTTTGTTTTTGGATTGAATAAATTGTAAATATGTTTTCGAATCTGAAAATAAAATATATTTTCTTTAAATTAATCCGATAACATTATTAGCAAAGATTCAAATCTTCTAGAAAATATTTTAATAGCATTATTAACAGTTCTCCATAGAAGGTTTCAAATAAAAGTATTATATAAATTCACCCGTTAGATTAAAGAATACTGTGCAGTGCATATATTTTGGGACTATTCATCGTTGTCTTGATAATAATAAATCAATACATTAATTATATGCCAATGCAGACAGCTTTTGGAATGTTTTATAACTATCCATTGATGAAATCTTTATAGGGTATATCAGCCGAGCCGTTGTCAATAAGTCGTGATGGTAATGAAGTGTTGCCTGGGCGGTCGCTTTATCTATCGGGCTTAATGACACCCACACAACCATACCGACTTACACACACATACACACACACAGAGACATTTTCAGTTAAGCAGCGTTAATAAACATGAGAATGAGACTCGGTTCATTTGATTTCAGCCGCCACCTCCTGACACTCCATTCGGTTTGAGGTCCAGGTCCCATGCCAAAGTGTGGCATATGAATCTGGTCATGAAGTGGTTGACAGGCGTATATGGGGAGGCATTTTATCGGGGGTGGCTGGGCAACATCAACTAAGTTGATGTGCTGCCTGGGCTGATAGATTGGCCGTGTTGCCGTTGCCATTTTATTGCGCTCCATTTGGCTGATTACTCATGCCAGTAAACTTTAACGGCGCACAGCGACAACGAGCAATTGTCAGAGAACTAAACGAATTTAAGATATCCTACATTTTCAAAGATATTTCTCTGTACATTGTATATTATATAATTAGGTTGCAGTGAAATTAAATTTTTTTGAACATGAAAGATTATTTATTATTTTGAAGCATGAAAATTAATACTCATATTCTTAAATCTGTTTAGTTATAAGAACACTGCACTGAAAGATTATAAATGTCTATGAAAATAATAACTTAATTGGAATAATATGTTAAATCTATAATGTTATTCATTCTTTTAACAAAAATTTCTTTAAAAATTCGATTCTTTTGTCTTTCATTCTGTCAATTATAATCTCTTTGAGATTCTTCCCTTTTAATTTAAATCCTACAATAAAGATTACTTGCACATACACCAATTTATTTTCAGCTTATCGTTTTTGAATCTGTCACACTCCTTATAGGCATTAGTAGATCGTCTTTAATAGTTTTCTTTCCCCATTTCCTCGAATCGTCTGTCGACCATTTATCTCATAGGGATGTGACCATCTCCTTCGCATAGATATAAAGAGTATCGTGTAAGACATTTCATGGTTCTTATCGCACCCCCTTTCACAGCACTCTAACTTCACAACTAACTCCCAATACTCCCCCAAATAGAAGCGTATAAACATTGCGGTCCCTTTGTGTTGCTCTGTGTGTATGTGTGTGTGTGTGTTTAAAGCACTGGTAACCATAATTATTTTTAGTTGCTCAGCGTTTTTGCTGCCGACTTCAAAACCGCAACTCCGCTACATTGTATCAATACATGTCTGTCTCTGTAAGTGTGTGTGTGTGTGTCTATCGTGCTGTATGTGTTTGTGTGTGTGTGTGACGATAGCGACAATCAATAAATCTTTCAGCCTTTGCTGCCCTTTGTAATAGTTTTGTATTGTGTATTTCTAATAGGAAAACGCCGCCCAAGCGTCCGTTCAATTGCATTTCCAATCAGTTTTTATGTTATGCTACACACATACAGTACACACAATCGCACACACAACTACGAGCGCATAATCAAGTGTTATTCTTATTATGATTACTCACCACCCACACCACACCCAACTACCACAACAAAAATAACAACTACAAGCATATACATAGTACAAGAACAACAGAGACAGATAGAGAAACTGCAATAGTTTTGCATTATCTACGCCAGGGGGCGTCCTGTGTACGCTATATGTTTGCAATTAAATGCGCAAGCAACAAAAGACAACAGCAAAATGGGTTCATAAAAATGGCCAGTAGACGACAAGACAAAAGCATTCAAAACCGAAAATAAAAAGGAAAGGAATAAAGGATAGATAGAAGCAGAAAATGTTTGCCCAAAATGCAAAGCCGGCCGCACAGTTCAACAACATCTGCAAATGTGCAGCTGGGTGAATGGGGTGAGCGTGTGTATGTGTGTGGGTGACAACAACAGCACAACGATAATAACAATAAAAACAACAACAAATCGCAACCCACATTTGTGCACCGTTCACCGTTTGATATACTACCCTACTACAACTCTGCTCAGTCTCTGCTGCCGCTGCCTCAGCCGCAGCTCATTGTGCGCGCACTCTTTCTCGCTCTCTCACTCACTCTCTCCATTTGGCGTTGGCTCTCCCGTGCCTTCGGCTGCAGTTTTTCGTTAATTTTCGTTTCACGTCGCATACATAAAAATTCATTAAAGACAGTCGACGCGACGACTGTCGACTGTCGACGGGCTTGTAAATGAAATTTACTACTGCCACCGTTTTTGCGTGTTGTTTTTCAGCTTTTGCTCTGCTTCTCTTTTGCCTGCATTTTTTACTCCCACACACACACACACACACTCATACGTTATGAAATTTGGCACCTGCTTCTGTCGTATCATTCGTTACTCGCTCAGTGTGTGTGTTAGTGTTCGGCAACCGGCCGGGCATCGAGTACTTTAATCGAACAGGTGGCCGCTGTTGCAGTTTGCTTGTTATCGATAAACGTTATTGCTCTGCTAATCGTTTTGGAATTTAACTGTTTCACTAGAACTGCAAATTAAAGCTTTTTTCTATTATTGTTTCCAAGTATTTTGCGGCTTTGTTCACTCGTTCATGTTAATGACATGCTCCGGCAGAAACGGCCCTGTTCGTGACTTCTGCCAGATTTACGCTAACGCTGCTAACTTCGCCTGCCTGTGCATTTTTGAAGTGTATTATGACGTCGCGCCTAGACAAGTCAGCCCCCAACCCCAAATGCAGCCCACAGTCAACGAACTTTGACATCGTCTCCGTCTCTCTCTATCTCTCCCTCTCCTCTCGGTCGACCTCTCTTCGTTCTAGCTGTCGTCGCCCCTTCGTGTTTGCTTTTGGTTGTGTTTTTGTGAATGAAATTTGTAATACGATGCTACTGCGGCGGGAGCACAGTGGGTCAGTAGCAGTCTTTCTAAGATGCACTTTGGGAAAAGGTTGACAAGTCCTTGATTGGGTTCTATGTTTATATTAAATTCTTTGTTCTTACTGACTGACTTTTACGTTTATATGTATCTTGGAGGCTGATATTTGCTTACAACTAATACTGATGTTAGGCCTGACTAAATGTCGGAACTAGCTGTAAAGATAATAAATTCATTTTTACAAAAAGAAAAACTATATTAATATATGGATCGGTAGCAATCTTTTTAAGACCGCTTGATAAATCTTGAGCTTCCAATATGTATACAGGCAAATTACTATTAGTCGGTCCCAAGTTTTGTCCAGCCAACAGAGATGACGTCCAAAACGAGATAAAAGAAAATAAATTTACTTAGATAAAAGAAGAGAGAAAAAAAGTCGAACAAAGAGAGCTTGTGTGAAATAAGGAAGTTTTACTATAGACACATTTTTTGTCCTGCAGGACTGACTAATTAAATCCAGGCCAAACGGTAATAGCTACGAGGCTGACAACACAAAAATAAATTTTCTTATCAAATATAACCGCAGGCGATGTTGCAAAGTAAGCTGGAAGTGAATTCCGATAACAACTCTGTATTTCTTTTAAATCAAAAATCTTACGTTACCAGACAAAGGCACTTTCATTTGAATAAACACGATGATTCACCTTGTAAACAAAGGCAACAATTTCTTTGTTTATGCATACACTTTAAACAAGCTCACTAATTTTGTGATTTGCTCTGCATAATTTTTCTGAAATTGATGATAAATCGATCGGAAATTAAGATAAAATTATGCATATTAATGAATTAATCTAGTTCAGGGTTTCAATCGGTAGTCAGAAATGTATTTTATCAATATGTTTCATGTGAAATCCACAAGATATATTTTATTATGAAATGACACTTTTTATATAGTTGCTGCCACTGTGCAACGCTCGTGTTCTGGGGCAGTTTATTGACTTGCCGCAGAGGCGCGCGCGCGCGTAAATAGTGTGACCCTATTTTTAGCTGGAGCAACATAAAAAAAAAAAACAAAATAAAAATGTATGCCCAATTATGCAGATTTTCACTGCGCACACACATCTGCTGCACATCTGTTCCCGATTCTCAGTTCCCCTCAAAACAAATATCTAATGCAGTTGCCTCTTATTTGTGTTTGTGTGTTGTTCTTCGTTGCAGGAGTCGCCGCAGCTAATTTGGCCAGTGCGGCCAGCAGAAACAGAGGCGCGAAATGCATCGTTCACTGAAGCCGCACGCATCCACGGCACAAGCTAAGAAGGTACAGCCGCCGACAATACCTGGTGACCCACCGGTGACGCCCTCGTCGCCCCTAGGCCATCATCAGCCAGTGATACCGCTATACAGGCTGAGCGGACCCCTGCGGCACCATCAGCAACAACTACAACATCAACAACAACAACAGCTTCAACTGGATGATGGCATTTGCAGCATGAGTGGCAGCAGCATTGTCTCATCGCCCTCGCTGGAGGAGGGCGGCTTTAACTTGCCACGCGAGACGAGCGTGGCGCTGCGCATGAAGGATGAGGCAAGCACCGGGGCAGCAGCTGCAGGTGCAGGCTCTGGCAGCAAGCCCCCAGCACAAGCTCCGCTCCCACCCAGCATTGTGGCATGTCCACCGCCCGTATTTTGTGCCACATTGCGCGAACCGCTGACGCACAAGGCAGCGGTCTACTATCATCAACAGCTGGCGTTGCAAGAGGATCAGGGCATTGATCTGACCCAATCGCCGGGACGTGATTCGCCGGGCTCTTCGTCGGGCTCCGCTGGATCGGGTTCGCGTCATAGCACCGCCAGCCTGGACTCAGGAAGAGCATCCTCCTACTTGACAGGCGTCTCCTCATCGGGTGCATCGATACGCGCTCCGCTCTCGTCGCCACGCTGCAGTTCGGTCAGCTCGTGTTCGATTGGCAGCGTCGATAGGCAGCGAAATGATGAGTTGATTATCGACTGGCTGCTGGAAATGAAACATGAGGAGTACGCTCAGCTCTTCATTGCTGCTGGCTACGATTTGCCAACGATTGCGCGCATGACGCCCGAGGATCTCACCGCCATTGGCATCAAGAATCCGCATCATCGTGAACGAATCAAGCAGCGCATCGACAAGCTGCAGGTGCTCGACAATTTGCCACATTTTGTGCCGGTAAGTAAACAACAACGCACCCAGCAACCAGCTAGTTCCGCTTTTCGCTTTTCTATCTAATCAGCTAAGCAACTCGTGATATTTGCATAAAGTCAACTTAGTCATACATACATGTGTGTGTCTCTGCAGTCTCAGCAATTTGTCAAATTGGTATTAATTATGGCTAGTGGAGGTGAATAGTGCTAGGGATGAACGATGATGAAAATACTCGTTTTGTATCTAGGGAATATCGAACAAATTACTGGAAGATTTGCAACTCAGGAAAAGCTATTAATATTCATTACAAATTGGTTAAGTGCTTTACTAATACTTACTCTATTATGACGTAATATGAATCGTAGTGTTATAAGATTATATTTATATTTTTGACACATCAATATATTTATTATGGATTGAGGTTTTTATTTAAAATTGTTTAAATGAGTCACCTCACATGAATAAGTTGAATCTTAGGAAAAAAAATTGAAACCGTTCCAATGAAACCAACTAAAAAAAACTTCAGTCAATCGATATTAGAATATCTTGTAGACGTGTTCAATAAAAGCAAAACAGTGTGAAAGCAGTATTATCTTTAAAATATGCCAAAATAATGTACTGAAAATATGCTAAAATATGCCAACAGTTATATTTGGTGCAAAGAAATACTTCTACATTCAAAATATACCACAGAATGCAAAATATACCAAGTATAAAATATAGTAGTTTCATTTGAAAAGAACATAAGTAACTGGCAAAACAGTGCGAAGCCGACTTTATGGTTAATATATAGCAAATTTATATACCGAAAGTTACTAAAATAGACCAACAAATAGATATATTTGGTATAATGATATACTACTCCGTTAAAAATATACCATATATTAGAATATATGCTGGAAAAAAAAGTAATTGTATTATAAGGAATCTTAGTCTTGGATTCTCCTTGCATGAGATAAGTATATACTTTTAAAATGTGAGACAAGAGAGTAGCAATAAAAAAACTTACTCTTCATTAAGAATTTAAGTATCGACGTCGACGTTGTCTATTATCTAAGATAGTGATCGAATGAATTCAATTATTCAATGAGCAGTTAAACAACTGAAATGTACTAATCAATTCATTTATTACACGATTAGTTACATTTTCAAATTGTCTTTTTCTCCTGCTTTTCTAACCATCATTGAGAATTGCAATCGTTAATTGCTCTTCTCGTGTTGTCGTTATCGGATTGATTAGCACACTTAAGCCGATTTTCTAAGCCGCCATCTGTTAGTTAGCTTAATTAACCGCGACTTAAAATATCAGTTGATATACGTTAACGTTATAAACTTTGCACGTAAGAAGATCTCGAGTCTCATCTCTAGTTGCTGGCCATGCTATTCCAACTCGTTCGCTTTCTGTGTTTGCTTGTTTATTTCTGTATATGTATTTTTTTCGCAGCTTATCTTTAAAATATTTCATTAAAAAAGCATTTGCAATCGTGCTGCAAAAACTTGTTTCCCACATACTGAGCCCCACATAAAAAAGCGCCGTCAGCAAGTTGTTGATTTTTTTTTTGTTTTATTTTATTGTTAATGAAAGAATTTCGTTTAATATGCGCACATTAATTCCCATCAGCAATTCATTAAACACACTTGGCAACATAAACAGATACCAAACACAAGCATATAAAATAAATAATAAAAAAAACCAAAACCAAAACAATGAAACATAAAACAAAAGATTCGTAAAGTTCCCTCTCTCCCTATTTCTCTTTGTCTGTCTGTGACACTTTACTCCATGTTTTTGTGTTGAATTGTGGCGCCATTTCAGGTGACATTTTGTTGAGCTAGTTGGGGCATCAAGATGTAGATCAGCAGAAATGTCGCCTCGAGGTTCTGCCGCGGCTAATTGAGCGACGTAAATCTGGTGATCTTTAGCATTGATCTGACAGATCAAAGTGCTAGTCAAGTGCATGTGCATCGTGTCTTACTTCGATACGATTAATTGCTGGCAAAAGCGCGGTATTTATTAGATTGCAATGCAAATAACATGAGATTACCAGTTTCCACTTAAGTGCAGATAGTAAACAAGTATTCTTAATAACTTTTTACAGGCTCCTTCAATATATGCAAATCTTATGCAATTAAGTCCAAAGTATATCTTGATTTACTCGCTACTCTTTGCTTTCGCAGAATCTTTCATTACTCATTCGTTTATTGTAGTTTTGCCGATTATCATTCACTTGGCTTAATCTCAATGCTCAACTTTCATCAGAGATACTGTCAATAAACACCACGTGACCCAGACACGCTTTAAAAGAAAAGTCGCTTCGTTGTCTTATCCACATAATATTTTATTGTTTTATTTATTTGCCACAATATCCGAAATAAGACGTGACTTGATGAAATGCAAGCTTATATAGTCGCTTATCGATATGCAGTCCACGTTCGCCCCAAACAAGCCCTCGACACTCGATACAAGTTTTCCATGTCCAAAAGTGGTGATCACTCCCTCTTAAAACCCCATTTTAAGAAGTCACTGCGCATTACAACTGAAATATATCAACAGAAATTATAAACGTAATCGTTAAACGTGACATAAAACTTCCATTTAAGTCGTCAAAAGTAACTAGGAATATGCAAAACAATGTGTATATAAATATATCATACACCCTGTAAGAATCACGATTTTAAGTCCGCAGTATTGATAGGAAAAATAATCAACAATTTTGTGTTGTAGTTGCATTATCGACTTAAGATCTAAGTTAACATTTGCCACTATAATGTTTGATTTACATCTAATCTAATCACTTTTGTGATATTCGCATTATCAAACTACTTAATTGATATAAATTTGCAATGTTCTCTATAATTGAGACTATCGATTACAATTCTGTGCTAATGTTTCTAGCTTACTTTTACACCTGCAATCAATTTAGCTTGATTTATTAAATATTTATCGCTGCCATTATTAGAAAAACCAATTCAACTTCTATTTTGAGACTCTATCAAACCGAAACAATCAGCTCAAAGTCTCATCGAATGACATTGCTTCGATAGTAATATGAACAATTGCTATGCAAATTTGCAATCAAAACTATCGATTAAAAATTTAAGTTCTTATTTCTAGCTTACTTTTTGATATGCCATAAATTTAGCTTAGCATTTGAATTACAAAATAATTTAGAAACCATTTCAAATACTAATTGCCGATTATATCAAATCGAAAGTAATTGGTTTAAAAACTGATCGACTACTGAAATTCCGTCGATAGTACTCTCAACAAACTATCGATTTGAGATTTGAGCTCATATTTCTACCTTTCTCTTTGTCGTCCCATCAATTTAGCTTAGCATTGAATTTATTAAATATTATTTATTTAAATCCTATTTGGTGATCGGCTCAAAATCTCATCGAATGGCATTCCTTCGATAGTAATATGAACAATTGTTATGCAAATTGGCAATCAAAACTATCGATTAAAGATTTGAGTTAATATTTTTAGCTGACTTTTGGATAAAGCTTGGCACTGGAATAATAAAATATTAAAGAATCATTTCAATTACTATTTGCAGATCCTATCAATTCAAAACAATAGGCCTTAATCGATAGTAGTCTCAACAATAGTTTGAAATGTTGCAATCGAAACTATCGATTTGAGATTTGAACTAATATTTCTCGCTTACTTTTTGACTGGCCATCAATTTAGCTTAACAATGAAAATATTATAGAAACCAATTTGAATTCTATTTGGTGATTCTATAAAACCGAAAACAATCGGCTCAAAATCTCATCGAATGGCATTCCTTCGATAGTAATCTCAACAATTGTTATGCACATGATCCGATCATAATTTAATTCTCATGCATTCATCACGGGTTTACTCCAACCCCAACTTGAATTGAAATGACAAATACGTTTCATTGGCCACAATTCCACAATGGACACGCCAACAATAAACCTGCAGCTTTCGAGTTGCATTTGAATTTCGTCTGATTCATTGATTTCGTCAGCTCCTCCAGCAGCAGCAGCAGCAGCAGCAAAAGCAGCAGCAACTCAAGCTTGAACACTCACATTCCCCTCCATCCACCCACCTGAAACTGTTGTTGTTGTCGTGGGCTGTAAGCTGCCCACCTGCGTCTAATGAATGCGCTTACAAAATGCATGTGTTTCTACTCTCAAACTGAAAACTGAACATATAAATATCATTTATCGCATCGTATCTGTATCTCAAGTCTCGCTACTTTACTCGTATCTAGCTCAGAAACTCAAATTTGAACCGCATTCCATAGTTACTCGCTCTTAATTGCTTGTTTCAAATTATAACCTGCGGTTAGTTTTCATTTTTCAACTACGAGATTTGAGTTATCATTAAATCTTTTGTTTTCCATATGAAATGAACACATTTATTCCATATGCCAATATATCTCAAACCGATTTCAAGCTTTGCAATTTTTCAAACTCACAAAATGACCTCAGCTTTTGTGTGTTTTATTTCTGTTAGCTCGGTTAAAAAATGCGCGATAATTTTTCTTAGTAGTTGTATAGAATTGTTTTTTTTTTATTATATATTTGTTTATTTTTTTTTGTTGTGTTTTGTTTTTATTGTTACGAGTATTTGTTGTTGACGCTGTTTGCCGCGCTTCGTGACTGTTTTCGCAAGTTTGTTATTTTTTTTTTTCTGTGTCGTTGGTTGAGTTACTCAGTCTTTCGACTCTTATCGCTCTCCAAGCACCCCATTGAGCTACACAGACTTTTGTTGATCTTGAGCGACAACGTCGCCTTGGGTGTGGTTTCAGACTCCCAACACTTTGCCGGAGGGGGAGGTACTTATATCACACTGACAGCTTAGCTCTCTATAGAGACCAGTCTATATATGTATACAGTTGATGCTGGGAATATGAAAGTTTTCTGCAATCGCATGCAAATGTGTTAGGGGCACCCTCATTAGCTGGCATTCTACAAAAAATAAACAAGACAAAATAGTTATATAGACACGTAAACATTTCCCACATCCGAACCCGGCACTTTCTTTATCTGTCGAGCGAAAAAGGAAATAAAGCGAAATACCTCAGAGGCAAAAGCAGAAGCAGAGAGACAGACGCAGAGAAAAAGGTTATTAAACAACGTCAACAACGATATGTCGTTGCCAATCTCTTGGCGCATTCCCAGTTCCATTCCTTTCCATAAAGCCAAAAACAAAAAACCGCAATCAACCAACGACCTTGACGTTGTTGTTGTCGTCGTTATTGTTGTTGTTGTTGCTGCCGCTGTTATTATTTTTGTAGCCGTTATTAGACACTCTCAAATGGTATTTAGTTTTCGGCCTGACGTACTCTAATGTTTTTAGCTAAAGTATATACTCTTTTTTTCCCTCTCTCTCTCTCTCTGTTTCGTTGGGTACGTAGAAAAAAACCAGTTTTTGTTTTTCGAGTTTGTTGTTTTCTTTTGCTCGCTTTTATGGTGACCATCGACGTTGTTGCTGTTGATGTTGTTGTTGCTGTTGATGTTAGCTGTGGCTGTTGCTGCTGCTGTGCGGATCTGTTGGTGTCATACCATATGCTACCTGCTAATGAGCTTTAAAGTAGAAAACAAAATATATATATATATGCGGATAATTGTATACCGCCCGAATGACGTTAAATAAATATTTCTTTTTTTCGATTTTATGGAAAATACGGCGTGGCTAGTCAAGTTAAGTTATGCTCTCTACAAACATCAAATGATTAGCATCTTCGGATTGCGATTGAAGCGTTGTTGTAAGTTTGCTTAACAGTCTCAAGATTACCAACTGCAGTAGTTTATTTAGGCCTATGCACTCGCTGAAGCTAGGTCGCGAGTCTTGTGAAATATTACTATGAGATGGGATAATAATATAAGAAATCTATTATGGGATAATAATATAAGAAATGAAGATCTATGAGAACTAAATTGAGTAATTTTGAACTATGAAAATACAACTGTGTTAAAACTCAAAATTATAATACTATTCAAAAACAATTGAAGTTATATTTTAATATTTCTAATGTGTAGACTTTTAATAGGAAGTTTTTTATGTAGCATAGTATGAAAAATGTAGATCTATAAGGAATGAATTTGCGCTGCTTAACTAAAATTCATGATATGCTTGTGGTTTTCAGAAGGATTTTGAAATAAATACAACTGCGTAAATTGTTAAATTTAAACTGCGGTTCCTTAACTGCGGTTTCCAGAAGGATTGTGAAATAAATATAACTGCGTAAAAGCTCTAAATTATAAGACTATACAAACACAATTGAAGCTACAATGTTGAAAACGTGGAGATTTTTCCCATTAAAAGTTATTGATGTTGAATGGTCTTTAAAATGTTCATCTATAAGAAGTGAATTGGACATTATTTAACTATAAAACATACTATTTTCAGAAGAACTGGGAACTTAATATATTATTTTAAAATTAACTATATTACTATTCAAATATAAATGAAGCTATATTATTGGAAATTTATAGACTTTTAATTGAAAGTTATTTATGTAGAATAGCCTTAAAAATGTAGATTTATGAGGAATGAATTGTAAAGTTTATTGGAAATGTGGAGACTTTTAATTGGAAGTTATTCATGTAGAAAAGCCTTAAAAATTTAAATTTATGAGGAATGAATTAAACAGTTTTTAACTAAAATTCGTACTAATATAAAATGTATGTTCTAAAAAGAACTTTGAAATAAATACAATTGCGTAAGAGATTTTAACTAAAGATTATTAAATAAATAAAACTGCGCTAACCATATAAATTACTTCAGAAAGCACTTTCGAGCCAAGCTGATGGAAAAAGTTTACTACATTACATTATTAAAACAATAAAATATACTAATAGCAATTGGAGTAAACTTGTCAAACGTTCAGTGAAGACTTTGCCAAAGTAAATCGGGTATATGCAAGTGGGAGTTATATCAATTAGAATTTCTCATGATATTTTACAAATTTAGAAATTTAGAAATAGACAAATGGTTCAGAGAGTGAGACTTATATAGTTAAATTCTCCAACTTAAAGAAGTCGTTTTAGAAAGACTTGGAGATATTTAAGTAAATTTTAGCATAATAAACCTTTTTAAAATAAAACAATGTAAAATAGAATTAAAACATAACGCTATACACAAATCCATACATATGTAATTAAAGCCGAGAACACATTTTTATAGTGATAATTTGTGTAGAAAAATTCCATTAAATGGTAGCGTCCTTGAAAAGTCTCCACAGCCCATGCAAAATCACGCACAAGCGAGTGATCGAGAGAGGGACAGAGATAGAGACATAGAAGGAGAGTGAGTGGTGTAACAGCATCCACATCGACATATGTACATTCATACATACATACATACATATGCACAATATTCACACACGCTTAATTAAATAGAAATCAACGGCAATTTAGACGGCTAGCAAAAGAGCAATCGCTTCAAAAGTTATTAACACGTCACACGAAAAACAAGAAGGAAAAAATGTTGATGATTTTCGACTGCGTATGTGAGAGTCTGTCTATGAGTATGCGAGTGTGTGTGTAAGTGCGAGTGTGGAGACTTTGGCTACCGTTTAATGGCAGACAGCAGTACAGCAGTTACAACAGCAACAACAACAACAACGACGACGACGTCGACAACGAGTTTTGTGTCTCTTTACTCGTTTCTTTATGTTTGTGCTTTGACGCGATTTATGTCATATCTTATCAATTACAACTGATTAGAGCTGCGACGAGCTCATCATCAGACATCGAGAGTGAGAGCGAGAAAGAGACAAATGCAATGCCCAGTGTAACCAGCAAAACTAAACACAATTCCCTAGCTAAGCCCTTCTCTCTTGTCTGCCCCTCCTCAGTCTCCTCAGTCCGCACAGAACAGAGATTGGAATGGGATCTGGTATCAGCTTTGGCCTGGGATTAGTTCATGGACAATTTGTTGCTTGGCTGCTCCCGCTGATGGGGTTGGCTTTAATCAAATGCGATTAGCTGTCACACAGACATACAGATTGACTTTACAACTAACATAATTCGAATATTTATTTCTATATTTGTTTGCAGGGCTCCATTGAGGAGTGGCTGCAGCTGTTGCGTCTGGAGGAATACATTCAGCCGCTGCTCGAACAGAACTACAAAACGGTGCGCGATGTCACCCAAGTGACTTGGGAGGATCTCGAGGACATTGGCATCGTTAAGCTGGGACATCAAAAGAAGATTCTGCTTGCCATCAAGCGGGTCAAAGACATCATCAGCGGCAAATGGAATCCAGGTGGTGCCAATGCCTATCAGCAACAGGTGAGAATCGTCTGACAATAGTTGTTATAAATCACACTTATAGATAAATGTTAGATCATGAATTAAATCATGGAATAAAACGCGCTGTTATGGAGGCGTCTTAGATAAACAATTCGATTCGAACTTTAAAGTTTTATCTAACGTATTTTTTGAGGGCGCGTCTTCAAGCGGAAAATTTTAAACGTTTTTTAACTTTGTGTGATATTTTCTATCTATTGTTTTATTTATTTGTTGAAGTGCAAAGACTAAAGTGTATAGTTTAAATTGACTTTATTTTATTGAAGGCATTTGTAAAGTATCTTTATGAAATGAAGATTTTTGCTATATTTATTCTGCAATTATTCAATTCTATTTATTTCGCTTAAATAAACTGGTTTCAAATAGTATAAATTTCTCCCTATTAAAAGTTTTTTTTTTTGCTTTTCTGCAAAACTGGTTCTTTATACATTATTGTTTTAATTGTAATGACGGCTTAAAAAATTGTTTAATAAAATGTAATATATATGTATTCCTTTTCCTATTTCATATTCAATCTTTAGTTGTTGCACTTTATTACTATTTTTTTTTTTAATTTATAATTTTTTCTAAATACGAAATTTGTTTGCATACTTTAACGCATTAATTGAAAACGGAAATTAGATTCAATTTTAATATTTTTATAATAATATGTTATGTATCGTTTTAAAAAATATGTCCTACTTATTGCAAAGTTTTCCATAACAAAAAATTTGTTTTATTAAGTTTTATGCATTCTTTTAAAAAAATATGCATGCATTCCTTTAAATAAAAATTTAATTGTTGTTATCTTTTTTATTTTGTAGTTACTTAATTTAATTTCATAATATTTTATAATATTTCATGCAATTATAATACTTTAGTTTCTTATACTCAAGTTTAAATTGTGATTCATATTCATTTTGTTTCATAACCTTTAAAATTTATGTATCTTCGATTATTTCCTCAAATTAATTTTATAATATTCCTTGCAATTATTTCTATTTCTTTTAATATTTATCTTGAAATTTGTTTCTTATACCTTAATTTTCATTCATTCATTTTAGTTCGTCACCTTCTATACAAATTTTCCAATCTATTTATTTACTCAATTTAATGTTTATAATATTCCTTGCCATTATTTCTAATTCTCGTAAATATGAAATTAGTTTCCTATACTTAAGTTTAAACAGTGACTCGCATTCGTTTGATTTCGTTAATTTTAAAATTTATGTATCTTTAAAATTTATGAATCTTTGATTATTTCCTCAAATTAATTTTATAATATTCCTTGCAATTATTTCTATTTCTTTTAATATTTATCTTGAAATTTGTTTCTTATACTTAAATTTTCATTCATTCATTAATTTTAGTTCGTCACCTTCTATACAAATTTTCTAATCTGTTTATTTACTCAATTTAATTTTATATTATTTTATATTATGAATTTTTTTTTTTATTTATGAAATTTGTTTCTTATATTTAAGTTTAAAAAGTATCTCGCATTCATTTGATTTCGTTGCCTTTTTTCTTTATAATTTTTCTAATTTGATTATTTATGTTCTCTCTCTGTTTACTTTCATCATAATTTGATTAATGGACTGACCCCGTTAGGAGTACCAACGGAAGCCCTGGCAATTCAATGTCCCCATACCGAGTACGCCATCTTGTAACTGGGACTACACCAAGATCTATGCGACGAGCAATGTGAACACGACGACGACGTCGTCATCATCGTCGACATCGTCGTTGGCCAATGGTCACAGCGGTGGCCTCTCGGCTGCCAGCGGGGGGGATGCCTATTACTGCACGGGCAGCAATCACGAGTGTTGCAACGGCAACGATGTGGTGCTCATTAAGGTGGGTGCTCTCTTCTCTTCTCTCTCTTCTCTTCTTCGTCGCTCGTTCTCTGAATGGTGCTCGACAAATGTCAGTTGTGTTGTCAGTCGTCTGCAGTCGTCCTTGAACTTTAAGTGCTACATGCCAGATGCCACATGCCACATCGCACATGCCACACTCGGTAATACTAATGCAAACACTCTTCGCTGCGTTGTCTATTGCAGGTGCGACAGCCGCGTGGCAAGAGCCTGGAATCGCTGGAGGATATTCATGACAACAGCACGCGCAGCCATTTGACCTTTAGCCATTACACGACCACGGACTACGGACACTTTGGGCCGCCAACGACAGCGGCCGCAGCAGCAGCGATGGCAGCCGCTGCCACGCTGCAACAGCAGCAACATCATCAACTGCTGCAGCAACAACAGCAACAACAGCAACAACAACAACAGCAGCAGCAGCAACAGGCGGCAACAGCACGACTGTTGGGCAACAATGCGGCTGCAGCGATGGCTTGGCGGCGTTCCTACGACGATGGCGACATAACACCCACCAACGATGCCACACGCGAGCTGCTCTATGAGGAGGGCGGCGGCACCTTGCCACGCCAGCAACGGGGCATACTTCAGCGAGCCGTGCTGAACACGATGCCGCCATTGGAGCATCATCACTACATGAATGCAGCGGCGGCGGCGGAGTATGTGACAGCCGGAGGTGCAGACAGTGCAGCAGTAAGTCCGTCGTTAAGTTGCTGCTCGAGTCTTCTAATTGCAACTACTTTTTTCTCTCTGTAGGCCTACTTAAGCGGCAGTCCATTGGCGGGCAAGAAGATTGCGCCAGAGCCGCCGCGACGTCATTGCAGCATACGCAACTCGCGTCAGTTGAGTGTGGAAACAACGCCACAAGGAGCAGCCGGAGTCGGAGTCGGAGCGAGCAACCAACAGCAGCAACAACAACAGCAGCCCATGTTCTATGGCCTCACAGCACCCCATTGGCAGCAAGTGGCTGGCAGCAACTCTCAGCAACAGCAGCAGCAACCAATCTATGCCAACTATGCGACCATACAGCAGACAACGGCGGAGATACACTGCGAGAAGTATCACGACAACAAGTCGAATTCCAGCATCGATTCGATCGACACGATACCGTTTGCCAATGAGAACACTGGCACCATCAAGCAGCGTCTGCTCAATCGTCAGGAGCTGCAAGCTGGCGGCAATGCGGCATCATCATCAGCCACCGCTGGAGCAGCTGGTGGACATCATGCGGCCGGAACGCACTTGCACTCCTCCAGCTCCAGTTCCAGCTCGTCGTCAACGAACACCATTGCCAACATTGCGCACTCGTTTCACTCGCTGAAATCTTCCAGTTCGCTGCATGACGCCACGCTCGCTCGCAGCGACAGCATGAACAGCACAGCGAGCGCCGGCAGCAGCGCCCTCCACTTGCGTTCGCCCACTCTGGATGTGGCCAGCAACAGTGGCAGTGGCAACATCAGCTGTAGCGGCATTGAGCCAGCAGCATCGCCAGATGCAACAACAGTGGCTGCTCCTGTCGTGCCCGTGACGACAGTGCCGCCAAAAGTATCGGTCAATGTGCTCAACGATATTGGCAACATGCTGGCAAACTTAACTGACGAGCTGGACGCCATGCTCGAGGAGGAGAAGCGTGTGGGTCTCAACATTGACAGCGAGTAGACTCGCAACAACAACAACAACAATAACAATAATCCGAAAGCAAAGTTTCCTTAAGGTGAACACACAACTCCCACAACTCTCGAGAATGAATGAATTCACGTAGTGTAGCTGAATTTTTTTTGTAATTTGTAGTCCCGTGTGTAGTCGACAAATTCTCTTGGTTTTCAGCCATCGTCACATTTGAGTTTTGTTTTTTCTATGTTTTAACAATAATTTTTGATTTGAAAATAAGAGCAAAGTTTGCAATAAGAGCGTTGACTCTTTCTACTAATTTATGTTAGCTGTGGTAGTATCAAAAATGGATGAATATGAATGTTGCATTTAATGAACCTACCTAAATTATTAATAATATAAACCATTGTGTAATTTATCAGACATTCCAAAATTCTGCTCTACACGTTGCTTGATACTACCCCCGGGCTATAGCTGAATAAGTTCTTTTGTTAATATATATTACGACATGGCCAGTTTTATTAATTATGATTATGATTACGATATTCGCATACACAGCATTTGAAGTGTGTATAATAAACATGTAACTTGAACAACTACAACAGAAAAGCTTTTGAAACACGTATACTTTTGTACTTTCCCTAGAAAACCGAACAGAAAAAAAAAGAACAAGAAAAATGAAGAATAAAAATATCTAAGCAAATTATGAAAATTAAGCGCTAATTGCAAATGGCAAGTATGCAACAATTGCATAGTTAATATATAGCATAAAATATATATATATATATATGATGTATACATATAATAAATATTTAAACAACAAAATCATTTATATGGCAAGTATTTAGTGGTTTGATACTATACGACAAAACAAAGCATACATTTATAAACAGAAACAAAAGACGCACAGAAACCGAAAAACACAAAACACAAAAACTTAAACTACAAAGTAAAAACATTTCTACTACAAAAATGAGCTACAAATTGCATTTTTACAGGCTTTTTAGTTATTAAACAATTGTATTTCCGTTTCAAATCGAATCAAACTACAAGAATTCAGTTGTATTTTATATATATTTTAAATATGTATACAAAACAATACGATACAAAATGAAAACAAGATCTATATGAATGTATAATTAAGTGTTATTCCATATAAACTATAAAAATTCATTATATTAAATATAACAAATTATATTATATATATATATATAAATATATTAGCGTTACATTAAGAGCAAGCAAATACGGGCATCAATGCTAAATAACGTATAGAAATTCCGTGGTATACACTTCTATTGCCTTTCTTTATCATTTACTTAAATAAAATTTTTTTAGTAAAAAACATATTAGAATTTCATTTTGATTATCATTTTCAGTTGTAAAGCAAATTTTTTGCGCTGAGTTAATTTGTTTTGGTGCGCATATCATTAGAAAATGAAATTGGAAATTGAAATATACATATACGTATACATATATGCATATTCAAACACATATATTAACAAAAAGCAAAACAAATCACACAACATGTAAAGCACATAATGGAAAAAACAAAAATGATCGAGAAACCCAACAAACAAATAAAATAAAATTTCATAATAAAAAACTCCACGTTGTTTCCTTTGTCTCCTGCAAAGTTGGAGGTGAGCAAATATGTTTAAAATGGTTTAAACAAAATTTGTTAATAATTAAAACATTATATTTAACGGATCTTTTTCCACTTCTATGTGAGGTATGTGAAATTAATGCTTCTCATGGTAAAATCATCTCAATTTTTTTAATGATTTGTATCAAGAGAAATTTTTGATATCAATATGTAAATTTTTTAATAATTGATTAGAATTCATCTGAAGTTTTGACCAAGTTTTGATGATGAACATGTCTGTCTGTAAGATGGCATGTGTGACATCAGTATTCATCAAACTGTAGTATAATTTTCACATTTTACGACAGCTGATCTAACTTGCTAATAATATTTATTAATTGATTGCTAATAATATTTGGCAGTATATTAAAAGAGTTCGGACTCAAGATAGTCTTATAAATATTATAAAAAAAAAAAAACTAATAATCTTTGAACGCGCGCTAATCTCAGTTCGAACTCAGTAGTTCATTTGAATCAGTTGTGGTATATTTTAGTACATTTTGTTTTCTGCAATAGTATATTCGGTAAGTCAACTTGCAACCCCTTTTAACTCTTACACCGAGCTATCTATAACCCATATTTAACACATTTTTATAAATTTATTATATATTATTAAAGCTGAGTAATAAATTGGTAAATATACTGCACTAAAATCGTATATACAAAAATACATTTCTAAATACTAGAGAAAATACCGTAAAAGTGTGGCCATCCGTAATAATGGATACGGTATATTTTGTTAGCATATCCATGAATTTGGCTTGCGTTCACACTGAGTCTGCTTTTCACTTACACCGCGTTCGGTTGGACGGGGACGCTCGCTCCTCGAAATAAATAAATAATTTTAAGATAGCATTTAAAACGAAAATATTTGGTTAATAGTGAAGCAACAGTAACATTAGAAGTGTGCATATGAAATTTGTGGTATTTGAGTTAATTTTGCAATTGTGATTTTATACGTCTGCGTCCCTCTCTCTATCTATCTATCCCTCTCTTACACAAACAACGTAATACAACAAATGCTATTATTATTATTTTTATTTAATTCACGAAATTCTCAGTGAGAAGAGTGTTTGCATAATCTTCGTACACAAAAACACACACACCCATACACACAGCTAAAAGTTGATTGCTTGAATAAATGCTGCCATAAAAGTAGCGTCGTCCCCGGGCAGAGCAGAATAAAACAAATCATTGAATTGCGCTGCTAATAAATGAAATGCAAGTGAAAATGCAAATGCAAATCAATTGAAAAGGCGCAAATAAGCAATAGCTGGCTGCTGTTGGCGACAAAAGTGAAAACTAATTGAAATTGAAAGCGGTTGCATTGGAATAGCAAATTAACACATTTCGGATTTGGCAGACGATAAAAGCAAATTTACTGTGGTGCAAAATGTCACACACTGAAGACAGCGAGCTGGACCCGCAAATTCAGGTAAGAAAAATGCACGTGTCTTCCTTCCACCTCTCGCTCAATCGTCAAACATGGTGTCAGGCAGTGACAGGCGCAAACGGGGCTCAGCTGTAGTTGCCTTGGCTAGTTATTTGTTATTGTTTTCGCAATAGTACGAGTAGACTATCTTTGTGTGTGTCGGAACGAGTGAGTGCTCTCTTTGTTTACGTGTATGTCTCTCCCACTCGCACTCTCTTTGTGCATAAGTGTAGTATTAATTAGTTTGACAGTTGTCAAAGGCTATCGCAGGAAGGTGGCGTTAGTTTTTGCAATGCGCTTTGCATTTTTACATTTTACATTTCTCGTTTGACTTTCGCATGTGCCTTGTTTACGCTTGGCTGCGTTTTGTTGCTTAATCAACAAAAATCAATTTCCATGGCATTTTTTGCCTGGCAATTAAACAAATTGCGCGCTTCCTTTAATGAAACTGTTAAATATTCATGGGAATTGCTGTTTCTGTTGTTGTGGTATTTACCGTTTAGTAAGACAGCTGTCCCAACCGACAACTTCCTGTCTCAAAGTATGAGATGCTTGTCTCGCTCTCTCACCCACACACTCGCATTGTCCATGTCCTTGTCAAGTGTTTCTGTCTTGTTGCCTCTTCCAAGTAATTGCACTTTATGATCCGTTCTCCTTGTGCGTAATTTCGAACTTACATTCATACATATTCAATTTACACACTCACGTTGGCGTCTCTTTCTATTGCTGTACGTGCGTGTGGCCGAATCCCAACTTAAGTGCAGTTGAGTATTAAGTACAGCTTAGGTAGTATGTGAGAGTGAGAAAGGGAGACCACTGCAAATCGCATTGGAATTCGTGGAATGGCAATGTCAGGCATACCATTAATGTTTGGGAAATGCCAAAACGCCGACGCAAGCAGATGAAAACAAATACAAATACGCAAATTTTGCCTAAAGCGAATAAATACTAACACACAAAAGAATTTGTGTGTTGATTTTGTTCTCTCCGATTTCAAGAGCCTCGTGCGCAGTTTGCATAAATTAAGTTCGACTTGGCTTTGCTTTGCTTTGTTTCATTTTATTTGTCAGCTGTTACTTTGTCAATATTTCAAAAGAGTCAGCAGAAATTCGATTCGTATTTCGTAGAATTTGAAGCTGAAAATAAATTACAAAATAAAAATTTTAATCGTAATCCATCAAAACTTCGTAGAAGTCTTTTCTATTAAATACAAATACCAGACAGTCTATTATTATTTTCCCACCCGGCCTCAATTTGTTTATTTTTAAACACACAGCCAAGTAGGAGAGCACAAAATGAAGATAGCAACAAAAGTCCCACGCTGAGTAACAACATTAACAAAAATTTGATGTTGCGGGCATGTGATTCGATTGGAATGCTCGATATGGCGATGTATAGGCTTTTGATACTCCTATAAACATTATAGTATAAACATACATACGTATGCACATTGTATTTTTCGCAAAAGTTCTCTCCATAAACAATTGAAAACCCGTTTGCCAATGTGCATGATATAATAGTCGAATATGTTCATAAATATTTATATCTCTTTTTTTGTTGTTGTGCTTGCTGCTGATGGATTTTCTATGTTTTATGCACCACTTCCTCTTATTAAGAAAAACAAGCGGCTTTTTATTATTTTTTCTCTTACCAAGTTCGGTTTGTTTATCAATGAAATTTTTAGCGCGTGCAATTTTTGTTGCTCGTTGTCTTATCACGCAATTTGAGAGGGAGACAGAGCGAAACAGAGATAGATGATTAGATCAAGAAGTACAAAGATAGAAAGCAAAGACACTCGAGTGACGTCTGCTCGCGCTTGCGTACGACAAAAGAAAGCCAAACGACGAAAAAAAGCTTAAAGTCCTCAGCGATTTAGACAGCTGTTTCAATTGTTGTTATTTGCGCTCAACTCAATTTGTATTTTTTTTTTAAGTCTGCCACCCACTCGACACCGCCTCCCACACGCGCCATGGAAAGTTTAGTCATTTCTGTAGGGGAGTTTTTTTTCTTTCTTCTTTCTTCGTATCGATGGAATTAAAAACTTTCGTCATGGGTTGTATAATTAGATGACACGTTAACTGTTAATACACATGTCTGGGCGATATGAGAAACATTAACCTTTCGCTGTGTATCGATTGTACTTCGAGGAATTTTTTATTTTTATATTTTTTTGTGTGTCGCCTTGATATTAATCAAATTTCATTATCATATGCCATTTGAGATTTAAGTCCCTCCTTATTATCAACGTTACCTTGTGCCACTTGATAATTTGGATGCCAAAACAAACAATATACACCGTCTGAGATTATGCTAATGACTAATTAAACGCGAAACGATATACGATATTTGCAAGCGACGCCATATAGAGAACCTAACCGACTTCTATGAATCACCAAAGCGCCTGACATGTCATATAGCTTATGAAATGCACTTATAAGGTGTTCTAGTGACTCAAGTAGTGTGGTGGAACTGTAGAATTAATTACTAAACAATAAGAAATAAACATGCTTTAAATATACATGACGTATTCTTTGTGTATAAATTTTCCCACCCACGTATTGCGTTGTTAAATCAATCACAACCGTGTCTCAGATACTGCAATTGTGCATCTTATCTCGCTTATCTCACAGTGCTTAAATAAAAATTAAAAAAAAAAAAAACTCCCATTTGGCAGCGGTGGGATTCGAACCCACGCCTCCGAGGAGACTGGTGCCTTAAACCAGCGCCTTAGACCGCTCGGCCACGCTACCAGTTGGTTGATCTTCGGCCAGAAATATTTCTTATGCTTTCATCGCCATTCGTTGAGGGGGTTGTGCTATTTATAAAGCTGAAGTGTAACTGTCGGACAATTGTAGGAAGTTTATTTATTTTAAGAGTTGAACCTTTTGAAAATATTTACATAAAGCAACAATATTGTTGTGTACTTGCAACAATAACAGTGACAGAGAAAGAGAGAGAGAGAGACTCCCACACGCAGCTGTTGCCTGGGTATTTTTTTTATTTTTATATCGCAGTCGCACCATCAGCGATTGCATCTTGCGAAGCTGCAAGTTGAGCGGATGGCATTGTCTTTTATTCTCACTTAACTCGCCGCAATTTACGAATTTCATCACCGAAATGCCTCAAACAGTTGATTGAACTGCAGATTCAGCTACATTCACTCACATCTTGCTCAGTTAAGTGTATCCACACTTCGTTGTAACGAGGTTACTTTCTATTTCAATTTCGTAGTCTGTTGTCAAAGCGCAAATTGTTTGTAGTTTTTCGTTTTGTTTTTGACGCCGTCTTTTCAACAAGCCCCCGAGGTGCCATCATCATTATCGTCATTCAGCATCATTATTGCCGTGAATAGAGCCGCCTCTTCAATGATGCATAACAGAAACAGAAATCTGTGGCAAAAGTCGGCAACATTTTGCCGCCGGTTACCGCACTCAATTTGCATTTACTGCTTTGTATAATTTGCCTTAATTAATTAATTTTATATTGCCATAAGCAATGCTCCAAACAATTTGGTTACGTTGATTTTGCTCTCGCCATTGTTTGGTATTATAATTTTTTTTTAATGATATTCGCGGTTTGTCAATAGCGGCAAATATCTTGCTAAATGCCAAGTAGTTATTTCCGCTCTTTCAATTACGTTATTGCCCGTTTTACCAGTCCCCCAATATTATCTATCACGCTCATATATGTATATTCACGGAGTGTGCTCACCCTCTAAGTATATCAGGAATAATCTTATCAAATAAACAATATCGATAGCTTGCTGATGCATTTCAAAAGCAGTTCCAAGTTCATTGTGATTGTAAACAGTTGGTAATAATCGTTGGTAAATTATTATTGACAATACATAAATATTGTGACATTTTATGTGACGTTTCTTTATGAAGAAATTCTTCCTGAACTAGTAAGAGAAATTTTTCCATTCATTTCGAATCAAATATAACATTAATATTAATAAAGAAACATCTTCAAATGACATGGATGTAGAAATGAAGACAGAAATAGATTTAGAGATAAATAATGGCATTAAAAATAAAGTAATTATAAAAATGTGTTATAAAGTAGGTTTATAAGAAGTTCTAAGAATGCATAAATAAATAAATCAGATCTAAAAGTGCTTTGAACTTAAGCAGCAAAAGGTTCAAAGCTCAAATTCTGCTCCAAATTTGATGAAAATTGTGTTTAATTACCCAAATTCAAATCGCCTTGGGACAGTAATTAATAAACATCAAAAGCTAGCTTTAAATGAAAGTAAAGAACATTCTCAGATTATTGACTTTATTCAGCTCAACTCAGTTGACCTTTCCCATGCTCACAAGATACAATTTCTTTTACCCCATGCTAGCGATGAAAAGGAAAAACAAAATCTTGACTAATTTCTTCTATTTGACTTCTGAAAGCATGATTCATATCAAGCGGAGATTTGGCTTCTGATGTTCCCTCTCTCTTTTTTTTTGGATGGTATGTTCGTTATTCATTATCGGATTTTTCTCACCTCATCTCTCTCTTTCTGTTTTGCATTGTTGACATAACTTTTGGTCTCTTTTCTTTTGTGGGTTAGAGTTTTGGGCTAATTAAAATTGTTTCGGTCAATTGCGTTTCAGTCAAGCTACGCTGCGTTGTTGTTTCTCATTTATTTTATGCTTTTTTTTGGGCGGCGTGGCATACTCTTATTTTCTTTCTTTATATAACAACACTTTCGCAGCGCGCACTCAGCAACGACAACACTTGTGCTAGTTTAGTTTCAGCTCTAAGCACGCAGCCCTCCTCCCTACCTCCCTTCCTCCCTCCGCTTAACCTTCTCAACCCGCCGCCCAGCCTCAGGCGTAGCGACTTTCTATTAGCCAAATCCGCGTTAATTGCCTGTCCCTAATACATGAGAAGAACACTCAGTAAACATGCTAAGATATCTATGCCACTTTCTGCTGATTATGACGCAAATGAGAACGCATTGAGTTGAATGTCCTTTGATCACTACACTCTACACGTGCCACCTAACCACCTGACTTCCTGTTTGATGTTGCTAAAAACAAATCGATGAATAAGGTTTCCATTACGGCTGGCTCGCATTTCCCATTTGGCAAATGTTGACGCAGCCACGGGTGGGAGGACATTCGGCTGGTAGTCGTAGTTATACGAGGCCACCACAAGTAGGTCAGGTCAGGTTAGGCCGGGGAAGGCATTCGTTTGGGCCAGGACATCACGCCATATGATTTCGCTGGGCTGGCGTCATTGCGACTATCTCAGGGTGTGTCCTTAACGGGTTCACGGTGAAGCAAACTAATAAGCTAATGATATATGCTCAGTTTAAATAAAAGGGAACACGATAGTATAATTATAAATGTGACTATCGCTTGCAAAACTCGTTCTCTCAGTTCACAGACAGCTGTTAGATAAAGTTGAACTGACTTGAAGCTAAGCTTTCATTTCCTGCATAATTATCTTCTAAAACTTAAGAGTGCTTAAACTATTCGCACAGTTGTTGGCTTGAACACTCCAACAACTGCCACTTTCACTTACCCACTTCCTTGTCACTTCTCCCTTTGGCTTTGCAAACATAAAAAAGGACATGCCAATTCCGCATTAAGTTTGAAAAGTTGTCCAGCTTGACAGCCAGCATTAAATGCTCAAGTTGGCATAACTTTGTTTAGTACCAAGCAACTGCCTATCATCGTTTTATACAACATGGCAAAAATTAACGTCATCATCAACTTTATCGCCGGGTTTTTGTCAAAAGGGCGCCCATTTGTCTGTGTGTGTGCGATACGTCATCTTGAAAACATACTCTAGGAAATTTAGACTCGCCTTAGCTGCGGTTGTAACCTTTTCCATTTGATTTATATAGTCTGTGACTCAGGTTGAGCTGCGTTGCCCTTTACCGAAACACACCTTTCAAGCTCTCTGACGAATGCAAAAATAAAAAAACGTCAGCACATCGCGTGATTGGGCAACGTTTCATTGCCGGCTTTGCGTTTAGTTGGGGGTCTATATCATGTGATTTTGACCCTGTTTATGCAAAACGCTTTCACATCAACGCAAAGAGAGAAGTTTAAAAATCAACAAATCAATATATCAACTTGCTTGGCGGATGAAATTATTCTAGATGTTTAAGCAGACTTGGGATAATAAACTCAAATGTTGAAGAATAATTTTCTGTAGCTTTAATAATAAATTTTACTACCAGTCAGATAACAAAAATCCCCCCTTTGGATGTCAGTATTTGAAGATATTTTGTCAATTTATTGCGCACGTCATGAATTTGGTTTTGTATTGTATATTTCCATATTTTGTATCCACTCCATGTTTGCTATTGAACATGAGGCATAATATAATAAGTAAATAAATAAATATGCAAAAGTTGCGCAAATATTTATACAATTTTCGAGTCGTCATTCCAACATACAATTTACCTTCAATAAATAATTGCTGGTTTCTTTGGAGATAATCAAATATTTTCTCTACTTCATATCCAGACGTAAGTACAGCCTTTTGTGTATGAGGTTTTTTTTTTTTACAATTCAATTGCATTGTAATAAATAATTTTACGATGTCAAAAGCGTCCGTCAATCTTCATTGACTGCGGCTCATTGAACTGAGGGATGAATATCTCGTAAATATATTTAATATGCTGATCGAATGTACCATGTGCACACTTAAAAGGTCTTTGGCTTTTTTAGGGCCACTGCGCAGTGTGCACGGTGCAGAGCATTAATTAGTGCACTGTCTCTGCCGCCAGGGGGCGTGCTTGTGCCAACTTGTTTATAACTGTTGTTAGTTTTTCGCTTTGTTTTTGTTTGGTGCATGTCGCTCGTGAAAATAGTTGGGCAATAGACATGGAAAGTCAAATGCGATGCAATGAAAAACTTTTAATTAACAAGCACTTTGCTAGTCAAATGCCAGCAGAGGCCACAAGCTTTAGCTGTGCGCTTCCTTTGTGCGATGCGATCCGATGCCAGATGCCAGCGAATTCCAGGAAAGTTCAACTCTTGAAATTTCTGCAACGGCAGCGACGTATATGAAACTGGTTTTTAGGGGCCAGCCAAAAGGTAAACTCAACACAACACAAAACCGGTCTCAGGCAGCCAGCGAAGCAGCCGGCGATTCGTCTCGGCCTTTAAATCAATCAGCCTCCAGAGTCGCCCTGCGACGACCTGCTTCATTCCAAGTGTATGTAGAGAGGTTTTCGTATATATACTTATACTGAAATGTATGTGTGTATATCCGGTATGTAAAGAAATGCCCTGCGACCACGATAAAAATCAAACTGGGACAAGCTCCATAAAAGCTGTTATAATAAAACATGCATTATACATACATTCCTATGCCCAGCATATCGTAGTAGTATATCTGTATGTATTTCCACGCAGACAAAATTCAGATAAAATGAAATAAATATGATAATTAAAACCGGTTTTTTTTCGACCACAACAAACCAAAACAAAACCCATAACCGCATGCAGTTCAGCGATCCATGACAATGGGCGGAGTAGTTACACACCCGCATTTTCCCCAACACTCTATTGAACAGGAAATTTATGCCAAAAAAAAGTAATAAGATAATACAAGTCACATCCTGTGCACTTGTGGCTTTCTTAACATTTTTTATCCCCATTGAAAAAAAAACACTTTTTGCACAGGGAAGTTGATTGATCACCTGCAGCACCTGTAGCGAAATGAATATCCTTAATTTGAAGTACGGACCTTTGCTGGAATTATTATTTATAACCTTCTTATACCAAACGCTTCTGTTTGAAAGATTATGTTATGTGATGCAAGTGTTTACATCAAACTAAAATATTTCGAACATCAGGTTAGACGTAAAAGTGTAAACAAACACAAAACGAAAGAAGAATTTTAAAGGAAAAAGAAGCAAATCAACCAAAAATTACTAATTTAATAAATAATATGGCCTGGGTGCACTAAAAAGTACTGGCTGCACTTTCAGAAACTTTCATCACAATTTCTTACAGCTACGAATGCGAAAGATTCGACGAAAGGTTACACTTATCAGAAAGTTGTAATAATTCGGCCAGTGTAAACAGGTTATAAAGTTCCAGCAAAACTTGTAGCCAGATGAATATCCCTAATTTGAAGTGCTGGAAATATCGTTCAGCATTTAACGGTGTTGTTTGTTAAATAAGCTTTGTGGCTGCTATTTTTGTGATGAGAGTGTGGTGTTCAGCGTTGAGTTGCGGTACGCGAGAACAATTTGAAATTTTGTATTTGCGCGGGTTCGAGTCCCCGGTCGGTCGATATTATTATAAAATGTGTATTTTTAAAAAATAATAAATTATGTTGCTATTTGCCCTTAGGTTTGCTTTGGAATTCGCTGCTCAAAAAGCAATTTCATGTTCACATAGGGCTAGAGCAAAAACCGTTTCATATCATCACCCTGGAGTGTACGCGTCACTTCATTAATCTAGCGTTGCCCTCCTGTGGACTTATTAACTGACAGATTTTGCTTTTTTTTTTAAAGATTATTAATTATTCAAGATATTAATTAATCTTAAGCAAAGTTCGGAATTTAAACTTATTAATTGTTAACCATTGTTTAACAATTCGAAAGCCACATTCTTTTGCTTATCGAAAATTTAAAATAAATTTTCTCAATCAGTTCTGAAAAATATATTTTTGTAGTTAAATCAATCAAACACTTTGCTTTTAAGTTAACAGTTTAATCGCTCAACGTTTTATTTTCTATATACACGCCTTAAATGCTATACTTAAAATGTGTTCAGATTTACAATTAAATTTTAGGATGAAAAAATGCATTGACGAAAAAAATACAACAAAATATCGATAGTCTATAAACTAACAGTGACTATTTGTGGGTTTGGGGCAGCATTGTAACTGTGCTGCAGTTCTTTTGGGGGACTCTGAAGGCTTCTATAGCTAAGTACATTTGCACTTCACCGTGAGGATTTAGACAAACTCGTAGCCAATGCCAAACTGGAAACCGTTCAAAACCTTGTCAGTGTTTTGCCGGCGCACAGGTACGCAGTAGTTCAACTCGATGCGAGCACGTTCCGCCAGCTTTACAGCAATTCCCATGCCGTAGGCGCTGCGCATGTTGTCTGCACAATAAAAAGAGATAAATACAGTTAAGAGAGGCACTTTAAAGTCAGTAAAGTCGAATTACCTGTGTTGAAACTGTTGCTGTTGCCCATATTATAGAAGAAATGCATTCTAAAATGACTAGCGAGTCCCTTAAAGACGCCGGCAAACGGCAGCGGGGTCCACAGATGTGCGCCAGTGCACCAGAAAGTCTGGGCACCAATGGGAGTGCCATCGACAACTGGTCCAGCTCCGCCATACTTAAAGCCCCGCAGCGTCAAAGGTCCGCCACAGTAGAACAAATTGTTAATGGGCAGTATTGTGGTCTTTTTGGTCTCCTTCATGACGCCGACACGGCCACAGAATTGTGCCACCAATCCCGCAAATAGCGGCACATTCACTTCGCCATGGGCTGTGCTGCTGGTGTATGAAATGTTTCCGCCCAGTCCGCAATATTCATTGACTGACTTCAATAGAACCCCCTTTGTGGGGAATACGTTGCTGTCTCGATTGTCAAAGATCACCGAATAGCGCAAAAGTGAAGCCAACTTTGGTCCACAATGATCGCGTATGGCGATGGGCACGGATTTGTTCAACAAACTCACGTCCCTAATGGAGTTCTCATACTGCAGCGAGTGTGTGAGCTGTAAGAGAAGGAAACAATTGCCATTAATAACTGACAATTACAATAAAAAATAATCTATTCTTTACTCACATCCACGCCCAGCATTGTGTGTGCACTCAAGTCCACCAAGTAGCCCAAGTTTGTGGTCTGAAACGAGCTTATGTCATATCGATCCGTTTGCCGGAACACGCTGAAGGACATTCTGCAAAGCCAACGAACATTGAATGTACTCTTTATCTTCAATGAATAACAAACTTACTCTGGTCGATTCTCACGGAATCGTGTATGGAAAAAGGGCTTCCAGAACTTCAGTTGCAGATCATTGGCTCTGGTGCTGCTGTAGCTTCCCTGCAGCGAGATGCTCTCACCGCGACCAAGCACATTGGGTATGGTCAGCTCTGTGCGTAGCGAGCCCTCGTTCTGGCCAATCTCAGTGCCCGCCGAACCCATAATCCTCGAGTATTCGTTGCCCTTGAGTGTAATCTCATAGCCTTGGGGCGTGGCATCTGCGCCACGACTGATATCGATATGTACGCTCACATCCTTGAAGATGCCCAGTTCATGCAGATATGATTTGGCCGCCATTGCTTCGATCATCATGTCCTGAAAATTGTCAGCCTTGAAGAGGCCATCGGCTGCCCGCAACACGTAATCATTGTGAGTCCTCAGCAGGCCGTTGACATTGACTCGATCAACTCGTGCTCCAATTTTGCTCAGATCGTATTTACTATTTGGATCCTTAGGCGGTGTTTGTGACATTTTGTGTTCGTTATCGTTGGGTGGGGCAGGTTTTGTAGTTTAGATGATGTGTTAGTCGATTAGCAATAACTGTAAATGTGTAAAGCAGAAATATAAATTAATACATTTTTGTTGTTTACTCTCTATATTTCCAGATTGAACTGGAGAATCTCAATAGTGCTACAGATGAGATAAATAAACTGGAAATCGAATTGGAGGTGAGTTTTTCTAAAAGCGCTTAAGCTAAACTCTCGCTTATTTACTTCCATATCTTTTAACAGGAGGCTAACTCAACATTTCGCATACTTTTAAATGAGTCCACGCGGCGCCTAAAACTCTCCTCGAAGAAATTGGGCAACTGCATAGAGAAGGCGCGTCCCTACTATGATTCGCTGGACAAGGCCCGCGAAGCGCAAATCGAGTGCCAGCAGGCAGCAGTGAAGTTTCAGCGCGCCAATGGTGAGTGCGAGTGCATAACGAATTTTAAAGCCAAGCTAAATCGATTGTTAATCAATTTTACAGAAATCCATGCCGCAGCCAAGGAGACAGTGGCGTTGGCCGAGCAGCGTTTCATGTCCAACTCACACGAATGGCAATTCGACAATGCCTGGCAGGAGATGTTGAATCATGCCACCCAAAAGGTGATGGACGCAGAGAAACAGAAAGCCGATTGTCATGCCGAACATCAACGACGCACACGCCTCTTTCATGCTGCCGAACAGAAGCTGCAGCAGCTGGAAGATCGATTCAGGCGCAGCATCAACAAGTCGCGTCCCTATTTCGAGGAGAAGCAGGTCTGCCAGGACCAACTACAGACACAAAAGAACCGCATACAGGAGCTGCAACAGCAGGTGGGATGTGCCAAGTCGACATATTCTACAGCGCTGCGAAATCTCGAACGCATCAGCGAAGACATACACAGACAGCGCGGCGATTATCCAACGTTAAGCGCCTCTCCGCCACCGCCCGGAACCCGAGAGCCCGGCGTGGGTGCTGAACTGAATACACCCACCTCCAGTGCGTTGCCATCGCTGCCCGACTTCCAGCTGGAGCTGGAGAAATGCGACTATCCATCGATAGCAGGCAGTCAAATGTCACTTGGCGCCACACTTGTCACACAGTCCTCCACGGTGGAGACCGAGGATGAGGCCGAGGATGACAATGTCTGCGACTACGATGAGTCCACCACGTTGGGCAACGATCTGCGCGGCATCGTTGACGAACGCCAGCTGGAGGCGTTGCGGCAAAAGGTGAAGATCTTGGCAGTGCGTCCCATTGAGGGTGGCGACGGCCAGCAGCAGAATGATGTGTGGGAACACGAATTGAAGGCCACTGTCGATAAGCTGGATCATCTGATGATGCTTAAGGAAGCGGCCAAGCATCAGCAAACCGAGCGCGCAAAATCCACAGAACTGCGACCTGTTTCACTGGGCGCCGAGGCGCTGAAACGACACACAGATGTCGACGATGTGGATGCCAGGGATGTGATCATCAAGATCACTGCACCCGCCACCTCAGTTGCCCACAGCCTGCCCGTTACGCCACAGCACCAGGCCAGCGGTGCGGCGACTTCCATAAAGAAGCTGCAACAACAGTTGGCTCCGCTGCCATCGGTGAATGTTTCCATGCGCGAGTTGCCGCTGCTAGCGAGGCTCTCGAATGAGTTGCTCGATCGGAGCAGTGCTGCCATGGGCAGCGTACGTCGCCAATTGAGGCGTCGCTCCCTCGAATAGCAGCAGCAAATGCTTCAGCAGCATCAGCAAGGATGGTCGAAAAAGAACTCAACAGCTGGGTCGCGTATATCAAATTCTAAGTTTGTTTATATTAAATGAATTGTAATGTAAATCGTGAAGAAGTGAATGCCGCATTTAAGTTCACACTGAATATTAAGTACACAATGCCTACATAAATGCAAAAGCAAACAAAATATATAATATATATAGCATACATCTATTTTCGTATATAAACGTATCGTAATTGTTGACTTATATTGAGTGTCCTGTGTAACTGTTTTTTCAAATTGTTAATATTACTCCTACACACCTTATGTCGTATGTCATCATCATATATATGTGATTTCTTATAACGAAAAATTGTAATTTGTGCGCGAATTGCATATAAACAGGCACTATTTCAATAATCAGCTTTAAGTTAATGTTTAATTATAAAATAAACAACTACAAAATGCCACTTACTAATTAAAGATTAATGAATGGGCACATGCACTAAATAGTTTAGCCTAAAATACCACATAATTCAACAATCGGCACTTGTGTGTGAAAATGAAAATCAAATGAAAAAATGAATAAAAAACGAATTCAATTAGCCATTTAAGTGAAATTCTCAAATATTCGAAACGAGGTGAGATGATAAGCTACATGTTATAGTGCAAAACAAGCAAACAAGTATTTCTGCATAGTTAAAATACAATATGAAATTTGAAAATAAAACTATACATTTTAATTCATTCGAAAAGCGACTTTTAATGGGAGTCTTTTTAAAGCTGGTGGATTTAGGAGAGCTTTAAGGCATTTTAAACTAACAGTATTGTCATTAAGGTTTAAACTTGAAGTCTATGATAATTAATGATGTTTGGCCACTTGAAAATGCAATTAACGGTCGATTCTGATGCAACTTGGGCGCCTAAAAATTAAAGTATGATGTCATTTTCTGACTGCAGTTTGACACCACAAATCTATTAATGAAAACAAAATTTGGCCCGCAAAAGCTCGAAAATTATGTAAGCCGCTGCTGGCTCCCAGCTGTCTTACCTGGTTTACGTTATTGTTTTGTTTACCACACGCGGCGCTTTAACAAATCCCGTATTGTGCTACGAATTGTTACAAAATATAAACAAACTAAGCGGCACTGCAGCAGGCCAAGATTTTTAACAAATTTCTTGTGACTTGAAAACACACGCGTGCGGCATCAACTAAGCAGTGTGACCGCAAGCTCAATAAAGGAATATACCACGTCTAGCTTGGTAACACTTTATTAGTGAGCGCTCGATTTGAATTGTTCTTAATTTTTATTTAGAGTAAAGTAGGCAGCGTTTAATATAATTTATTAATCGAATACCAATAATCAAAATCTAATCAGATCTGCATGACATACTTAATTTCAATTCGCAATGCAGATGGCTTCAGTAAATAGCGCAGCTGGTCACACCAACTGGCGATGAATGAATTCCAATAAGCATTGTTTGTCACGCACGAGTCAGGGTTGGGATTATAAATTTGAAAATTAAACACGATATAAATGCATTATTAATCTGGTAACCTAGTTTATTCTTTAAATCCAACTTTACTCAGCTTTTAGTAAACAATTGATGGGCACAATGCGATTGATTAATTCGGCGTTTTCATATTTTTACAGGCAATAATAAACCCGATGTACGATGAATCTTCACTTCGAGTTGGGATTTATTTAAAAATCGTTTGTTTGCTAACTTTGGTGCATTTAATACCATTTGACTGCAATTTTCGCATAATATCAAGCGCTTGTTGCTTTTTCGCATTTGCCACAGCATCGTCTGGACTTTCAATTGTTTCATGGGTTTTACGACGCTTTACTTCGACACCGCAGGCACGCAATTTATTGAGTATTTGTTGGGTGTCACCATGGTTGGACACATTCGATACTGGTACGGTAACCATTGGCAATGGTGCTGGTGTGTTTTTTGTTGCTATGTTATCCGGGATCAATTCTTCGCTGTCATTCGTCTGTGATGATGCTGCGGGTAGATCGAGGCTGCTGCGAGGTTTGTCTTGTTGTTGATTTGTTAGAATGGTTCGCCTTGGCGTTGAGTGCCTTCCACGCTTGGCTAATGTGGGCGACAGCTCCGGAGGCTGTTGTTGGGGCCTTTTCGTATCTTTATCTCTATGTGTTTCATTCGAGGCCTGAAAGCGTGTGCGTACTTTCGACACGTTCTCTTTGGTATTGGCAGGTGATTGCTTTGCTTTGCTTGGCGGTGACTTTACAGAGTCATCTGAATACCAGCGGGGATCCTCAAGTTCCGCTTCCCAGTCTATTTTGCAGTCGTTTTTGCGAATGGCTTGTGGCTCATAAATAAATAGCTAAATAAGAAATAAAGTAGTTACTTGCCATTTGCATGTGTTAATTTCACACTCACCTCCTGTTGGCCATTAACTAGTCTTGTCTCTCGCTTATCCTCGTCGTAATCAAATTCATTGATTGACGACACAATGTGCTTGACGCCAATACACTTGGTGAGATGTGACTGGAACGCCTCCAGGGACAGAAAGTGATGTTGGCAGGAACGGCACAGCAATATAAGACGCCTTTGCTGATCGTAGAGAATATCGCCGAAGCGCACAAGACGCAGCGATTTAAATTTTCGAGATCCGTTCATTTGTCTATTAATTGATGGCTGACAATTATCAGATAAATTAATGCCAACTTTGCTTTTGTTACTGTTATCGATTCTAGTGTGCTTCGCTACAGAGATTTGTAATCAATGCGTTGCCTTCTTTCATTATTAAGTGGTTTCTATCAGACTTGAGTAGACGTCTATTTTGGAGGCAAAATACGCAAAAATGTGACTTAAATCATTTGTTATCGTAAATGAAATGTTTAGCTACAAATTTTGTAAGCATTCTTACCGAAACGTCTAAGCATCAGCGTCGTCTATCAATGCATGCTAGCTCCCTTGTAATAATTTTTAGAAAATGTTCTTCCCAATGTTTTCAAAATGTAGTAAACTTCTGTTTTCGTCTCGGTCGGTTTACTTATTTAACTGTGGAGGCATGCTGATTTATAGATGAAGCATAATCGACAAATCGTTTGATGTATCGATATTTTTGCATTTTTGCAAACATCGCTTTTTTTGGCAGTTGGGAACACAAATAAATTTTTGGGGCACAGATTTGTATCTGAGCAATTTTAAACTTTAAAATGTGGAATAAAAAGTGTAGTTTTTTAATTTGCCTTAAGTTTTTTGGTTTTCCTTAAGTAGATGTTTTTTTTTCAAAGATAAATTCTGGCAGTGAGAGTTTGAAGAGCTGAAAATAAACTGGTCACATTGAAGACAGGGATGGCCGAAAGATTACATCAGTGCTGTAAAATGTTACGGGTGAAGGGTTGAGAAACTCATTTAATTGGCGCGCATTCAAAATGAATCTGTGTGTGTTGGTTTAAATCTCAATTTTTTATTTTTATCGTTGTAGAATTTTTTCAATTGAATTTTATAGGGTGTAAGGGTGCTTGTTTGTGTGTGTTTTTTCTACGAATCGGATTTGGTAAACGTTTGTCCTGTGCTGCTATTGCTATTGATTAACGCCCATGCAATTGAAATTAAATCGCTCGCAAATGATTCGTACACTTTATAGTCTAACAGACATAAAAACAAAAAAAAAAAGAAAAATAAACAAAAAGCGATTGCAAATGCCGCACCATTTGTTTGCAATTTTTTCAAGCAGACTCTTGTTATACAAACACATGTACAACGAAACGAGAACATTGTCTGATTTTGATTCCCTGACTCTGACGCTGAACAACGCCGCGGCGTAACAAAAAAATCCTTTTAATGTTTTGCGTGTTGCGGCACTTGTGCAATATACTTTTTTGCGTTAACGTTATCCGCTATATGAGTTGCTCATGTGTCGGATCACGTGAACACATACACATTGACGCACACACACACACACACACACAGAAGTAGAAAAAGGTTGACCTATAATCACCTGCCATAGAAACTGAACGTCAAAGTAGAAAAGTGGTCACTTTCCTTTCGTTGTTGTTAATGCTTAAAAACTGCAGTGAAAAACAAAAACAGAAATGTGCATGTTTAAGGAGTGACACTAAGAAAACAGCCTGAAAGTAGGCAACACTTTTTGGCATCGGCAATTGAATTTTGGTAGCATGAAGTTGCCAATGCTGTGCCATGCAATTAAGCCAGCAACGGTAGACTTTTGCATCTCCTGCTCCAGCTCCCATACATATATCCTTGCCATCTGGTGCCGTCGCCATCGTCGTCGTCGTCGTCGTCGCTTCATACCCCTTCCCGTAGCCGGTCCCTTTGCTATTGCATGCTGACCATGCAAATTACGTTGCACCCAAACACATGCACAGGGACAGGCACACACATATGGATATGGACACGCAGTGCTGTCACCATTTGGCCGTGCGTTTGAGTGATGCAGTGAGACAGGCAGCAGAGTGAGAAAAACGACAGAGAGAGAGAAAGAGAGAGAGCACCCAAAAGCCAACCAATGCTGGGACATGTACGGACAAAGTTAAGTTAAATGGACTTGCGGTGCACTCAAGCAGCCAACACACACGCACACATTTCCACTTTAAGCCATATTGCATGGAAACTGGGCGAGTGTGTGTGAGGTGGCTGAGCTAGTCCATGTCAAGGTAGCAGCCCGACTAGTAGATTAAATTAAACGTAGCAACAGTGCAACAGTGCAGTCGACGCGCCGGCAACAGAGTCCGATTCAAAGTCCACTGGCTCTGGAGCAAGTGCACCCAACGCAATGGACGACATGGGCAACAACATTAAACGTGTTTACACCATGTCCGACCAGTTGATATGCCAAGTGCTGTCCCTCCAGTCGGACTTTGAACACATATCTATGTGCAGTCTGTATGTAAGTGTGTGTGTGTGTGTCTGTTTGATAGGGTCATGCATGAGGAGCAGAGCCTGGACAATGAACACCTAGAATACCACAGCGTCGTTGTCAACTATTGCCACCTTGCCATTGTAGCAAGTTCTTGTTTACAACTTCCACACACAGAGCGCAAGAGATAGAGTGAGAAAGAGAGAGAGAGATGAAAAGAATGAGAGTAGCGCATTTTGAAAAAAAATCACTGCATACTTGCAGGCGCGGCTGCTGTCATAATACAATACAGAAAGCGGGACGAGACGTACTTCGTTGCTGTTGTTGTTGTTGTTGTGTTTTTATTGTTTGTGCGCATTGTGCGCGCTCTGACTGTGAATTAGCCTTTGGCTCGCTGCACTGCACGTTGGCCAACTTGTAACCCCGCTACACACACACACAGACCACATACATATCAAAGTACTGCAAGCTTGCAGCCAACGCCAGCTTTGTCACAAATTCTTTGTCTGCATGCACGTGTGTTCAGGTATGCACTATATACATATATATAAGTGTGTGTGTGTGTGTGTTTGTGGAGAGTCCAGCTGAGTTAGGTTAGTTGACTTTTTAAAAACCATAGCGTACACTTGTGCTGTCATTTAGCTGAGCATCTTGCAACTGAGCTGCAAAATATTGTTGGCTACTTCACAAGCTAAGCGCTGCGCAATAACATCAATTTAGGATATGAAACTTTTGTAGCATACTTCTGGTATGCACTCACAGATATCCTGACACGGGTAATTGATTCACTCCTGCACTCATGCACGTTGCACACATTACAGCTTAAGGGAATTATTATCAGGAATTCCTGCGGAGTTTAAAATATTGATAACATATGGTGATCAACACCACGGATTCACAGTCAGTTGAGTTCGGTCTGTCTTTCTAGAATAAGAAGATGTCTAGGATTATTCACACTTATCTTAAGTTAAGTTCCAGAATTTGAAGTATAGCATTTTGTAAACCATGCTTTATCTTTATTGTCGTATAACATCCATTTATATCAATTTAATATATTTTTAAAACAACACCACAACAGATCCGCAGTCAGTTGAATTGTGTTTGTCTTTCTAGAAGAAGAACTCTAGTCTATTCCCAGTTTCGAAATGTAAAGTACAGTTTATATATACATATAAAATCCATATGCACTTTATCTTTATTGTCATATGACATCCATTTATAGCATTTTCTTTTGTACATAATAATATTTATTAATTGTAGAGTTCTCATTATTTTTCAAAAGTCTCTCAGATCAATTTGAAATCAATATTAAATTGTTAACTTTGTTATAATGGTGAAAATAAGAGTGCTCGACAACATAATAATAACCTCTACAATCACAATAATATTTTTGTGTTATTATTATTGTTGTAAAGAGGTCAACCAGGTATCATAATTAAATCAGAACAACTCTTGACTATGTTTTAAGTCTTCGTTTAATATTCACTCGTTCAAAAAAAAAAAACTTGTCCGCTTACGTTGATAATACAACAAGTAAGAAAGCAATATATTTTGCGGTAATATTCTCAAAATATACCAAATATACTGCAAAAATACTAAAATTATACCAAATGTTATATGTGGTATATCGATATAGTACCGCATTCAAAATATACTATAGACGGCATAATATAGCAGATTGTCAGCCAAAGCAACTAAGACCCCTAGTAGGTAGGCGTTTTTGCCCATACAAAATTATTTCTTTAATAACTTCGACAATTTATCCGATCGCAACTAAAATTTCAGGAATCATAACTACTATAGCTATTACTGCATATACCAAAATTAGTAACTCTAGCTTTAAAATTACGCTTGTTATTCGATTTTTTTGATTTGCAGGGGCGGAAGGGGGCGTGGCAAAAATTTGAAACAAATTTGATCTGCGTGCAAACATAGTAAATGCTGTCGAAAAAAAGTATAGCTCTATCTCTTATAGTCTCTGAGATCTAGGTGTTAATACGGACAGACGGACAGACAGACAGACGGACATGGCTAGATCGTCTCGGCTGTTGACGCTGATCAAGAATATATATACTTTATAGGGTCGGAGATGCCTTATTCTACCTGTTACATACATTTCCTGTCGGCACTAAGTTATAATACCCTTCTACCCTATGGGTAGCGGGTATAATTAAAAATTAATTAAGACTTTCATATTTTTTTTTATAAAAAAAAGAAAATATTTTTAACACTCATATCCCAAAAGTTTTAATGAGATTAAACTACAAAGTAAATGTCATAAAACTTACACTAAAGTTCCATAAAACACAAAATGCTTTCTTTATATTAAATATTATATATTTTATTTTAAAGCAAACACACCTTACAATTGACACTTGCATCAAAACCGTATCTTAATTATTACTTTACTTGTTTATCTACTGTTCATTTGACTCAATTAAGAGAAATGTCACTTCGACTGAATTTTTATGGTCGCTAGGGAATTACATTCAAAATGTAGGTACATCCACCTTCATAGAATATTTGATGTGGATAAGCCAAATATGATTAAACAGTGTATAAAAAGAGTAATCGAAACTTATGTAGTGCCGAAGCTCTCATTAGTTTAAACAATAGTTGTAAGAAGTCCTTTTACTTAAATAAGATTGTGGAAATCCCTACCACAAAAAAATACATTTGATCAGTTTATTTTTATTTACCAAACTGTTATTGTTTAACTTATAACTCGTCAAGCTACTAATAAGGTAGCAAAATAAAGAAGTGTTGTAGAAAAAATGTTAGGAAATTCATTAGAGCTAAGCTACGTGTTTACCTGGTAATATTTTTTTTATTGGTTTAAGAAATCGTTTTGCAATTTGTTGGACTCAGGAAAAGGAAGAAAACAAGTGGAAAAGTGGAAGTGGAAGTGGAGGAAGCCTTTAGGCTGAGTGAATTGCATTTGCTATTGACCAATGGAATCAAAGTTAACGGGAAAACGTTGCATTGTATTCTCAGTCTCAGTCTCAGTCTCAGTTTCAGTCGCTTTTATACCTGACTAACCAATGTCGTTTTAGCCATACGAACGAATCAATGTCTTAATATTACGCTCATTTATTGACCAAGTGCAAACAAAAGCAGCAAAAGTCGAGTAAAATTGCTCTAAACGCTGCAGTTTTTCTTCCATTTCAGATTTCCACCTTCTTTTTTTACTCTCTGTCCACATGTGAGCGTATGTGTGTGTGTGTGGGTGTGTGTAAAGGAGACTAAAGAAAAATAGACAAAATGCAGCTGCGCTCACTTCCTGGATGACTGCTGGCTACAGAAACGACTATAGCAATGACTATGGCAATGGCTTTTTGGCTTTAGCTTTGGCTTTCTCTTCAGCTTCAGCTTTGGCTTTGGCTACGGTTGGAACTGGAGCTGAGGCTTTGCTAAGGCACAACAATTGCAGGAGATCGTCAATTTCCTGGCTGCCTGCAGGTTGCCAAGTTGATTACAAAGCACTAAAATCAATAGGAAATGCAGTTAAATATTTTGCCAGCCGAAATAATTGCAGAAAACTTAAAGCCAAATCAAATATGAAATGTTAACTCAAAAGCCTGGAAAACATTTTATTGCTGCTGCAGCTTGCTGCTGCCATTGTTGCCTGAAATTATTTAATTAAAAGCTGAGAGAAACTCAAGCTCGAGCTCGACCAATGGAGTTGGAGTTGGAGTTGGAAGCTAAAGCCAGAGCTTTGAAGCTGATTCCGAGTGCAAGTGAAACTGAAGCTAAAGTCAAAGCGTCTGCTGGAATTTCCAGTTGCAAAAAAGCAACGAGAACGAGAGAAAACGGCAAACTTATGGCCCGGTGTGAAAACTTTTGCAGGCCAAGCCGAGCCGGCAAGCAGGTGAAAAAGTTCTTCATTTATTTAATTCTTTTTTTTTTTTTTTTTGTGTAGTTCGTCTTATTTCTTTTTGCTCAACTTGTTAAACAATTTTCGTATATACGAACGAGTATTTTCGGCAACTTTTTGTGCCCTGTGCTGTGCTCCGTCTCTGTGCTCTGCAGTGTGCTGTTAAAAATCTTTAAGATGCACCAGCGAAAGCTTTACAAGCTGCAACTACAACAACAACAACAACAACAACAATTACAAGACACAGATACAGCAGCTGCAACATTCTGAGCTACTTTATGCGTCTGGCTTGGAAGGATGTTAGCTTAAGTAAGGGTGTGCACCCCTGCAAAAGAGGGGGGAAAGGGGAAGGGAAAGGGGCAAGCAGAATTGTCCGTCTGTGCGTCTGATTGCCAACTTTGCCAGACAATTTTTCTGCTACTTTGCATGTCAGTGCAGTCAGTGCAAATAGTCGAAAAGTTACGGCGGCTAAGTTTGCTCCCCACCAACAATTTTTGAATAGAATGTCTTCGGCTTTATGCAATTGAATTTCGTCTCGTTTCACATGTGTGTGTTGCCCCAGCTGTTGTAGCTGTGTTGTGTATCCTTTGCACATGCTGTTTATGCCAAGGCTAAGAAGGTAACTCGCCTGCCCCAAAGGAGAACATGACTGTCCATTCAGAGATAACATTTGAGGCCATATAATAAATAAAGTGTACACTTAAAGCTTTGCTTATTGCCAATTGCCTATCGACTACCGACTATCGCCTATCGACCTGCAACAATAATAAATACAATGAACCCGAAACGAGCTAAGAAGGTAACTCGCCTGCCCCAAAGGGAAACACGACTGTCCATTCAGAGATAACATTTGAGGCCATATTATGTGGAATAAAGTGTGCACTTAAAGCATTGCTTATTGACAATTGCCTATCGACTATCGTCTACCGACTATCGTCTATCGACCTGCAACAATAATAAATACAATGCATCCCAAACGAGTAACGAGTTAAGAAGGTAACTCGCCTGCCCCAAAGGAGAACACGACTGTCCATTCAGAGATAACATTTATAGAATAAAGTGTGCACTTAAAGGATTTCTCATTGCCTATTGCCAATCGCCTAACGACTATCGACTACCGCCTATCGACTGCAACAATAATAATTACAATGCATTCGTAACGAGTAACGAGCTAAGAAGATAACTCGCTTGCCCCAAAGGAGAACACGACTGTCCATTCAGAGATAACATTTGAGGCCATATTATGTGGAATAAAGAGTGCACTTAAAGCATTGCTTATTGACAATTGCCTATCGACTATCGACTATCGACCTGCATCAATTATAAATACAATGCACCCGTAACGAGTAACGAGTCACGAGTCGGAAAGTGAGGTAGTTGGCAAATATTAAACGGACAGCTTAAAAGCAGACTATAATAAATTGAGAGCTTAACAACAAGCAAGTATTGATAGCAAATTGACAGTCGTTGAATGCTTGCCAAACGTTATTTATACTTATGGATATGTGCATATCTGTTGTAGGAGTCTCTAAAGTAATTAATGCAAAGTACTTGGGGCCAATAAATACTTGAATTTATGCTGAATATTACTGAAATTATGATTTCACACATTTCTTATCTACGTTTCAGCATTTTAATTATTTCAAGAACTTTATGGTCTTTATAAACTGGAAAAAATAGTTCTTAAATCAAGATTTTGGTTTTATTACTAAGAATTTTGGTCTCAAATGTTAATGTTAGAAAACATATTTTAATTTTAAAACCATTTAATAAAAAACCCAAGTTCTAAACAAGAGGTGAGAATCTTATAGTTTTAAAAGATATATTAGATTATATCATATTTTTTTGTTTTACTTTTTATTTATTATTTTACCATTTTATGATTTAACAGCAATTTAGTTTAGTTATTCAGTATGTTAATCCCTCTAATTACGAAATATAGTACTTATTAGAGATTTGCTAATTTAAACTCAGAACCTCCTCTCTTAGCTTAGTTGAATTGAAAAACTCAAACGATGGATAGAGTTTTGTAACCTAAATCTAGTATTTTTGGTATTATTTTGAAAATTTGCTATTCTTCAGACTAAAGTTCTTAGTTTAAGAATTTGTTCCTAAAGTGGTTTTATTTCAAATGTCGACTGTTCTTGATTTTAATAGTTGGTTTTCATTTTTCAGTGTATGTATTTTAAATAAAAGAAAATATTTGACATAAAATTAGTGATGTCATGATTTTGTTTTTATTTGCTTTCGGCTATGAAAACACTGTATATTTATTTCAACAAAAAATTGAATAAATTAAATAGAACAATAAACATTTAATGGGTCTGCGCATTTGTTTGCATTTAAAATTGTGTACATTTTTACTTAAGAATATAATATGTAGATGTGATTTTATGCCCGTTTCTGTCAATTGTTTAAATCGAAAGAGCAGTTTTGACAAAAGAATATACAATACACATAGAAAGAGAGATAGATGATATAGAAAGAATAGAAAGAATTGGATTGTAGTTGTTTCAGAAGATGTTGTAGACACATTTCTTAGACTTTCAGCATTAAAATGAACTTACTTTCTATACTCTACTTTCTATACTCAAACATCTTTCCCACTCCAAAACAAAGTACATATATTTAATTTGCATATACGAGGGTGGGCTGATAAATAGTCGGCCTTACAAAGAAAATACGTTTTTTTTTAAATTTTGCTTTTTTATTTCTCAACATAATCTCTTTTTAGACGTATGCACTTGGACCACCGATCCTCCAGTTTCCCAATACCTTCCATAAAATATGATTTGTCCAGGTCCTCAAAATAGGCGTTTGTTTCACAGATTACCTGTTCATTTGAATGAAATTTCTTACCCCCAAGCCATTTTTTTAAGTTTGGAAATAAATAATAGTCATAGGGTGCTAAATCTGGAGAATTGGGTGGATGGGGTAGAATTTCGTAGTGCAATTCACACAATTTCGACATGGCGACATGGGTTGCGCTTATTTTCCATTGTGAGCAATCGCGGCACCCATCTTGACGAAAGCTTTCTCATGTGTAAAAATTCGTGTAAAATGTTTCCAACGCGTTCCCGATTAATGTTTAGAGCATTTGCAATCTCTCGCAGCTTGATTCGGCGATCATCCAATATCATTCCATGGACTTTATCCACAATTTCTGGTGTTGTCACCTCTCTAGGACGACCCGGGCGATCATCGTCAAAAATGCTTGTCCGCCCGCGTTTAAATTCAGCAGTCCAATATTTTATTGTTGAAAACGATGGAGCTGAATCCTTATAAACTTTGTCTAACTCATTTTTAATATCGTCGTTGGATTTCTCTTTTAAAAACAGAAATCTTATGACAGCACGATATTCGATTTTATTCATGTTGACGACAATGCAAAAGTGAATGCGCTAAAAGTCCCGCCAAAATTATCAGTGTTGATAAAACCGCATGAAACTTTCACAGTAATCAGCTAATAGAAAACACTAATCGAATAAAATATTTACGAATTAAAAAAAAAAATTTTTCTTTGTTAGGCCGACTATTTATCAGCCCACCCTCGTCTATTATACATATTACATATTTGAATTTATATGTAAGCAAAATATTGGCCAACAAATAAGACTTAAATTTTGTAAAATGAAATTGCAACATTTCGAAATTCGTTTGAACTTACTTTAAGACCATAAATTAGTGCGTAGTTTCATATGTGCATTGGAATTGATGTTTGGTCCGAACGGTGGCATCAATTAGAAAGCCGCAAAAATGCAGGCAATTGGCAAAATGTAATAACCCGGCAATAAGAGGACGAGATCCCAAAAAGCTGACTTGTGCAAATACGAATACGAATACGAATAGGAATAGGAAAACGAATATTGCAACAAGAGGCAACAATAAACGGCTGTTCGCCGAAAGCGACAGGAATTTGTATGCAAAACCAGGCAGCATTCAATACGGGGCAAGAGTACAAACATAAACATGCTTCTCTACATTCAACAAACATTCCTGGCCACATCGTTTGGTTTTGGGCTTAAAGACCAAACCTACATACGTCAATGGTTTACAATTTCACCTCGAAATTAAATTTCAATATCAAACACTGCAAACGTAGAGGCAACAACAAAGAGAGGGATGCGAGAGGAAAACTCACACATGAATGGACTGGAGAACACTTTGTGTATGTGTGTGTCTGTGTGTGTCTGTCGTCGCCTAAAATTGCCGCTAAACAAAAATTAAATTGCAACGGGCCGCAGAATGAAAATGGAAAAATTATCAGCTGCCAAGCGACCGGCAAATGGTTTTAAACCAATCGCTAGTCTGAATCTCTGTCTGTCTGTCCGCCGCCTGTCTGTGGAGTGTGTTGAGTGTGTCTCGTGTTTATTGAAAATCAGCGTACCACAAAAAAAGAGACAGGGAAACAACATGGAAATATGTGCGTCCGGTAAATTTGTCGATATTTGGCGAACTTTTTTTTGCTTCCGCTTCCGTCTCCCATTTTTTTGCGTTGCTTGTTTGTTTACATACGAGCAAGCTATGTCAATAATCGAGATCGCAAAAAAATCGCTGGATTATTAAAACCATAGCATAAAATAATTTTCAATTCCCATAAGGCAACAGCTTTGATGGCACACAATTGCTGTAAATAAAATACCCTCTACAAAATGCAGAAGTAGCTCCATCATTTGTAGCAGTCGATGTAGTTCATGTGCATGGTTCGATAATTCGATAAGTAGTACATTATATCGATTCATCAATGGAACTAGTTCTATCACATAGTGCGTGAGCAGTGAGCGAGTGAGTAGTGAGCTAGTGAGCAAAAAAGAACAACTGGGAGTTGAGCTTTCATAATTAAGCTTATCATTCGAACAGCAAAAGCGCAGCATTTTGACACACAATAATTATTTGAATTATTTAAACAATTAATGTGAATAACTGAATAAAATAACTGAAGGCCTTTGCAGCCATTACCAATAGTGTTATAGAGTTATAAATTTCAAATATAGCTAACCAAATAAAATAAAAGTTATTCCACTGATTAAATGATTTTAATGCGAAGCATACCCGTTTGCGCTAATGTACAGTCTAGGATACACAAAGGGGCCAATGAATAAAGAGCGCGGGGAAAGAGGTGTACAGAGGTGTGCAGCCACGTAGCACAAATATTTGTGAACACGTGTCCAATGAGCAAAAGTGACGAGCCAAAAAGTGTGGTTAGCCTTTCCAGTAGTGGGAGAGAGAGCGAGAGGCAGCACGTAACTGCAACAGTCGCGCTTTTGTCGTTGCGCTCCTTCTCTCTTCTTTCTCTTTGTTTTGTTCTTTTTCGCTGGTCTAATGCTATAAATGAAAAGTAAATAGCAAAAGCGGCTGGCTCAGCATTAGTTCCAGTTCCAGTTACAGTTCGAGCTTCGTTTTGTCAGCGAAAATATGAAATAAATTTTTAAGTCGAAACTCGAGCAAAGGCGCTCACTGTGTTTGTGTGTCTTTGTGTTGCTGTTGTTGGTGCAGGTCAAGCAGTGTCAAGTTTTACAGCTCATGCAGCAGAAGCGGAAAAACTCAAAAGTAAAACTTTCGGCACGTACTCATGATTCATCGGCGGGCCAGTTAAGGCCATGGGCTAGACTGCTGGCAAGTGGAAGGTGGGGGAGTCAAAATGGTAGCTGAAACTGGAAACTGCAAAACTGAAGCTGTCAGCTGAGAGTTGGGGGGGCGTTGGGAGTTCAATAACAGCGATCATTAGTAGTCGCAGGGGTGAAACACAAAATGGTCGTTAAGGCACTTAAACCAGCAGCAGTCGAGTTGTTCGCGTTGTGGCTAAATCAAGGATTAGTTAAGCTGTCGCTTCCCACACTTGCCACATTTAAACGCTAAATTCGGACTAAAAGCAGCCTCAGGTCAGTCGAGACAGGCAGCGAACCGAAAACCACATCGATCTGAAGTGAAGTGGTGAAAAAAGGCGTCACAAATTCAAATGTTGTTCGGGCATTGAAAGGCGGTCGAATCAACGCCCCGAATAAAAGGGGGAGGAAAGATGCGTGGGATACCAGACGCTGACTTGTTGACAGCTGAGTATATTCTTAATAATGCATATACCCCCAAAAAAAGGCAACAACAAAGCATAACATGGACAGCAACACACCAGCTACAGAGTGGGAGAGGAACAGAAAGGGAGAGAGAGAGAGAGAGGAAGAGAGGTACACAGCGAGACAACAGGAGACAACACAAAAATTTACAATTTCGCACGCCATAGCGCCTACAAAATGTCAGAGCAGACAGCTGAAGGGAGCAGGGAAGAGAAATGGCGAGCATAACTAAGGGAGGAGCAAGAGGAGCAGAAGGGAGTGAAGCCCCAGCCGCTGCTGCTGCTGACGACGACGACGACGACGACAATCTCAAAACAGACAAAATCCTGCAACGGGAACAGCGATGTACACGAGCTTGTCGCTGTGTCTGTTACGTGCCACATGTGCGTCAGATGTGGCAATGATTTGCATCGAGGTGTGGCATAAAAAACAAAACAACCGAGTGCAGGGGACAGCGTCAGCCAGCCAGAGGCAGCTCCCTTTACTCCCTCGTTGCGATGTTGGGGACAGAGTTATGCGACGCCTGTTTTTATGACACATATGCGCTTGCCACGGCCTGGCAGAGAGGGGGGGGGGGGGGAAGAGTCTTTTACCTATATACACACACATATATTATATATGTAGATATATGCGAATATCATAACAAAAACAAAGATGGGTATGGGGGTGTGTGTGTGTATTATGTTTATGCTTGCTGTTGTCGACCGATTCGCCTTGTTTATTGTTCTCACTGATAGGTCACAAAATATAATTGAAATTTGCCAGACAGCGAGATTTTAATTAAGGTGGGTTAGGGTTGTTTTGGGTCACAAAACCTGTTAGCTCCGAATAAAAACAGAGGGACCAGACTACCATCAAAGTCAACAAGTCAAGCTTGATTTTCGTACGAAATTTTGATTTTTGTTCGCGAATTCTGAACAAAAAATTCCAGTTCCAGTTATATTTTTGTGCCATTGCTATTTGTGTCCTTAAAACAGAGATTGAATTTCATTTGTTTTTATCTTCGCTTTTTTATTTCAGCAATATGCTTTTATGCTATTTTTATTTCGTCAATCAAGCACAGCAAATACTTGAAGGCGTGTTGACTATGATTTATAAAAACATGTAAAGAGAAATATTGAATTTATTTTTGCAAGCTGTCATCTCAAACATTTTATATTATATTTTTGGATTCTTATTTTTATTAATATCAATGATGTGGACATGTAGTGGAATAATTATTTTCGATTGTGTATTGTTTAATTTCGAGGAATAAACCATATATTGAAATTTAATATTGTTTGGTACGTATTTAATTACCAATATGATTTTGGTATTTTAATGAATTTCGAATAGTGTTGTAAAAACTAATAGTCAAATTCATTCACATTTTGATGTTGCTTTATATTTAATTGTAAAATGATTTGAATAGAAAATTGAGTACCTATTCAATTTGAAGTTTTACTTTGAATTTGTATAATAAATTTGACAAATGAATTTTAACAACCAAAAATCGAATATGTGAAAAAGAGCGAACTAAAAAGTGAACAAAAAGAACCATAATGTTGAACTATTGGTTCACTTTACTGAACAAGGAATTTCTTTGCGATTTAAAATTTTGTATTTGGCTGACAATCTGGTATATTGTGCCGCCTATGGTATATTTTAAATGCGGTACTATATCGATATACCACATATACCATTTGGTATATTTTTAGTATTCTTGCAGTATATTTGGTATATTTTGAGAATAATACCGCGAAATATATTGCTTTTATTCAAAATGGGTAGCGGGTATCTCACAGTCGAATACACTCGACTGTAGCTTTCTTACTTGTTTTGTATATACCTTTAGTTAGAATATACCTATTAGAATAGTTCTAAAAGTATTCTCTTAATTATATAATACTTTAAAATTTTTGCAATATTCGCATCAACATTTTATAATTTCATATCAACATTAATTTGATTTCCATTTGTGATAGTTATTCAATTTGAATTTTTACTTTAAATTTGTATAATAAATTTGACAAATAAATTTGGTTGTTAAAATCGAACAAGTGAAAAAAAACGAACTAAAAATCTAAAGTGAAGAAAAAAGAACTATTTGTTCACTTACTGAATAAGGAATTTCTTTACGATTTCAAATTTTGTATTTCCAATTAGTTTTTGTCTTGTTTTATTTTGTATATAACTTTAGTTAGAATATACTTATTATAATAATTCAAAAAGTATACTTTTACATATCTTTTAATTATATTAGGTTGTTTGGTAATGACATACCGGTTTTTTTTAATGATTTTTCACGACGATTTTAACATAGTTAGCATTGTCCGATTTAAGTGCTATATGTACCGTTCTCTTCGATGATTTTCTGCCATTTTGATGGTAACTTGTATATGCCTCTCCTAAAGATGTCCTTGTCCCTACTGGCAAAAAACTAGGCGATTCGATTTTCATAATCCTCCTTTGAACTCAATTTTTGTCCATCGAAAAAATTTTGTATGACCAAAAACAGATGGTAATCGCTTGGGGCAATGTCCGCTCTATAAGGTGGATGCATTAACACTTCCCAACCAAGCTCCCGTAGCTTGTGACGCGTCACCAAAGATGTATGGGGCCTGGCGTTGTCATGATGGAGCACAACGCCCTTACGATTCACCATGGCTGGCCGCTTCTGTTCAAGTGCAATCTTCAATCGCTCCAGTTGTTCACAGTAGAGGTCAGAATTGATGGTTTGGCCATAGGGCAACACTTCATAATGGATAATTCCTCTGATATCCCACCATACACTCAGCAACACCTGTTTCTGGCTTTGCCACCATTTGAGACGACTCACCGTGCTTCGACCAGGATCTTTTACGCTTTAGGTTGTCATATGTGATCCATTTTTCATCACCAGTGACTAACCGATCCAGAAATGAGTCGAGTTTCTTACGGTGCAACAAAGATTCGCAGATTGATAAACGGCCGAAAAGGTTTTTTTGGGATAACTCATGAGGCACCCATACAACGAGCTTTTTTGTTAAATTTTTCGACTTTAAATGCCTATGGACGGTTTCCGTGCTTAGTTGCAGTTCCTCTGCGATGGTTCTAATAGTCACATGACGATCTCGATCCACTACTTCCATGATTTTATCCGTATCAACGGTCACTGGTCGTCCGGAAGGCGTGGGTGTTTCGGTATCAAAATTGCCACTTCGGAATCGCCTAAACCACTGTTCGGCGGTTTGAATCGAAAGTTTGTTATCTCCTAAGACAACAATAATCTGTCTGCAAGATTCCGCAGCAGTTTTTCCCTGTGCGAAATAAAATTTCAAAATTGCCCGAGTTTCTGCGTTTGGGAACTCACATTCAATCGATTGTAATTTTTTAACGAGGAAGCTCATGTAAACAAACTATATGTCATGTCAAAGGTGACGCCAATACCTTTCAAACGATATACAGCATTGCCAGATACGATTATATTTGACTTCACAAGCGAACCGCGAAATTTGAATGTAAAAACCGGTATGTCATTACCAAACAACCTAATATAATACTTTTAAATTATTGCAATATTCTTTTTTATAATTTCATATCAACATTAACTTGATTTCCATTTGTGATAGTTATAAACTAAACAAACTAAACTTCTTTTATGCAAATTATTGGCTGTTTATTGATCTAATTAATCAAGCCTCAGCGGACAACTGTAATGTGCTGTAATTTATGGTAATCAGATTGTCATGGCGATGGCCAATTTCGATGTGTGCTGTTCACACTCGACGCCCGAATCACATGTCAGAAAATGATAATAGTACTATTACCTTATGGTAGGCTTCAGCTGTCAGCTTCATCGTTGCTGCCAATTTCTAATCATTGCGTATGCCGATGAGCAGCTGCTGCTGTTGCTGTTGTGGCAGCCAATGTTGCTGTTGCTGGTGTTGCAACTGTTGGTCTAAACTGGCCATTAAAATGCACGGCAACGAAGCGGATAAGGGCGAAACATTTTCCGGCTAATTCGCACTGCCAAACAATGTCTCAATTTCGATCGGCGGTCGACAGTCGGTTCTCGGTTCTCGGTTTGGCTCTTTTGGATTTTATTAGAAAAAAATATAAACATAAGCATAAAATTTAATGCGAATAATAAAAGCAAATTAGCCACAACAAGCGTCTGGCTGGAACTGCTTCTGGCATTGATGAGCTGAGCTGAGCTGAGGCGATGTGAGGTGAGGTGAGGCAGCTTAGCCCAGTGGGAAAATGTCGATGCCTATAAACAGCGCAGAAATACATACTTTAGTATGGATGTATGGAAGCAAATGCGTTTAGTATGGGTATCAATAATATTGACAGCCATCGACAAAAGCAAAACCAATAATAAGCTCATTCAAGCTCATGTAAAATGCTTTAGCAATTGTTGGAGCAGGAGGGGGGAGGGAAACGGGGCGTCGTCTAATTGGCGTGCGAAGCAGTCAAGAAACGTGAAGAGATAAATTACGCGTGTATCTTAAAGGCGAGCAAAGGCATCCGACGAAAACTGTCAATACGCGTTTGCGTTTGCGTTTTGGGTTCCGTTCCTGGGGAAGGGGAGGGAGGGTTGAGAACGAGGCAAAGTCTCGAGAACTGCGCTAATGAAATCAGACAACATTAACTGCGCCGCCGGCAGCCAAGACAACGAGAGCGACAGTGACAGAGACAGAGACAGCGAAAAAAAAGACGTTGACGATGACGAAGCTGGAGACAGCGAAAAGCGAAGGGCGAAGCAAATGACGATGTCAGAGATGCGGAGAGTGGAGAGCGGAGAGTGTGCCAACAGGTGAGCAGTTGAGTGAATTAGATGGGCAATTGTTGCATGGAGACTTTGAGTTATGAGTCGAGGGAGAGAGCAGAGTGTATGTGTGTGTGTGTCGGTGTGTGTGTGTATGTATGTGTGCAGGTCTGTGGCCAAGGGCCGTAAACGTTTGATGTGACGGAACTTAAATAAATGTAATTTGTGTGGTTATTGGCGGCGGTGAGCCATGAGCCCATAACCTAACAGCCTGCCTGCAAAAGGCTATTGAATTGCTCACTTAATGTGTGTGTGTGTGTGTTAGGTATGTGTGTGTGTGGGTGTAATTGTGTGTATTCCCTGTTTGTATGTGAGCAAGTTGCGGAACCGGATGGGGCTTGCCCTGGACGCCCAAGTTACAAGTTTTGAGTAGACATTTAATAAACAATAAACAATCGAATTAGCCTCATAAAAACTTTTGAAATAAGATAAAATCCCTATAATAGTATTACAAGGTGGTTTAGCAGCGAGTGTGTGCATACTTTTAGTCACCATAGTAGCTCAAGTTTTCAAGTGACTTATCGCACAGAGTATTTACAAGTCGAACACATTTCGAGTGCCAACTTGTTACTTGTTCTCTATGCAAGCAAAGTTTGCTGACCCAATGGCTGAACAATGCAGATTCCGACTAAGAATTGAATAAAGAGATCTTATATGGTTTTAAGAGGTGATCTATGGGATACTCTGGATAGTCTTTGAAAGCTAATGCTACCCATTGGGTAGAAGGGTATTATAACTTTGTGCCGGCAGGAAATGTATGTAACAGGTAGAAGGAGGCATCTCCGACCCTATAAAGTATATATATTCTTGATCAGCATCAATAGCCGAGACGATCTAGCCATGTCCGTCTGTCCGTCTGTCTGTCTGTCCGTATTTAACACTGGATCTCAGAGACTATAAGAGATAGAGCTATATTTTTTTTCGACAGCATTTGTTATTTTTGTCACGCCCACCTCCGCCCCCGCAAATCAAAAAAAATCGATTAACAAGCGTAATTTTAAAGCTAGAGTTGCGAATTTTATATGTATGTATGGTATATACAATAAAAACTATAGTAGTTATGATTCCTGAAAATTTGGTTGCGATCAGATAAAAATTGTCGAAGTTATTAAAGAAATACTTTTGTATGGGCAAAAACGCCTACTTACTAGGGTTTGAGTTGCTTTGGCCGACAATCTGGTATATTGTGCCGTCTATGGTATATTTTGAATATGTTATATGTTATGTACTGATATACCAAATATATAATTCGGTATATTTTTGGAAATTTTGAAAAAAATAGCAATATTTTGCTTTTATTCAAAGCGGGTAGCGGGTATCTCACAGTCGAGCACACTCGACTGTAACTTTCTTACTTGTTATTTTACTCTTTTAAGAGAAAACGTTCCGAAATTTAATTTAAGTTGGTGTCAGTGATGTTTTCCTATACTATTACAAACTAGTTGAGCTCACCATTGCTGCTAAACTACGGCTGTTGTGCAATGCATATACAAAAACAGAAAAAAAGGAATAGAAAAATGTACGCACATTTTTGGGATCTTAAACACTTAAGCTGGAAATTGTTTACTATCACATCTGTTGGACATAACTAAAAGATGGATGTCTCAAATCTAAAAATGTGCAGCTTATTAATTTATTTATATGAAGATTCAATTATTGACAGTACTTCATATCTAAAGTTGCTTTCACTGTTTAATAAATATGAAGAACAAATCATTAACAATTGTGAATTTTTAAACATACAAATTGGCTAATTCAAAATGAATACGAATCAAAAAATTCGAGAGTCTCCATCAAAATGTGCAGTGAAAGTCTCTGAGTATTCAGTTACTAAATTACCCAATTGATTGAGTGCGAAGAATATCAAATTAATTTTAATTTCTAGGAATCAACTTCCAAAAGATTCTCAGAAATCCCGAGTTGTCTGTCTGTCTGCAACAGATATAGCATAAACATTTTCGAGGAAAATACTAAACATATGTATGTATTAGTTGTCAGTTATAAATAAATCTACAAAAGAATTCTCACTAAATTTCTTTTTATACCCGTAATTATATTAAACTCTTTCTTAGGTTTATGCGAGTGCATAAGTCGTATATCACATCATTGACAATTTGCTCGCAGCAATTTTTGCTTTGTGGTCCATTTGCTAATCTGCTTAAACAGTTTTTATGTTGATCATAAGAAGGACGAGCGCAAAACGCATAAAAACAAAACAGATAAATCCATATCTCATTGTTGCAAGTTGAAAGTCCACAAACCAAGCAAAGCACTGCAAAGGGCTAAATGTGACAAAAAGTTTTCAATTAGCTATGTTCACAACTTCATAATACCAATAGCCAAAATGACAAGCGGACAAACAGTAATGCCAAATTTGCAAAGTAGCCAATAAGTAATCCAACGAACAAACTATGGATCACTAGAAATATTGAAAACTCTTTTGAGAAGAATTGCAAATACGCTTTAAATTGTGAATTATTAAACATAAAATATTTAAAATCACTTTAAATATATTTTTCTTGAGGCAAACATTTTTGTTTATGCAACATAATCAAGTATACAAAATGAGATAATTATTAATTTTGTTATTATCTTTATTTAGAAACTATTTGCATAAATGGAAATTGACATTTTTTTTTTGGCAATCGTATTGCAATAATCATTTCAATTTATGATAAATCTATGCGTAGTGTATTAACAAAATACATAAACTATTTAAAATGCTACGCAAAGATTTTTATTTCTTTACTATTTTTGTTTGTATATTAATGAAATTTTGCTAAATAAAATTGTATATAAAATGTTAAGTTTTGAAAATCATTATTGTGTTATTTGTGATCAAATTTTTACTGATATAATTATAGTTTATGTGGTCGAAATCTTTGCCAAGAGCTTCGTCCGTTTCCAAAGGGTATAAAAAATGAAATGACAGCCATTTAATTTGCTGTTGTCATGGCGGCAATGAACAAAAAGGCCAAATCTAACCCACGGGGCATAGACAATACTCAATAATACAACCACAAGTACAGTATGTGACTGTAGTGTTGGTGTGTGTGTGTGTGTGTTTGTTTGTTTGTTCTTGTTGTGTTCGTGTATTTGTATTTGGATTTTGTCCACTTCCGTTTCCCTTTAGGCTCTACTATAATGCCGTTATATCTGCTGGACAGTTTTCGACTGTTTTATTTATTTGGTTAATTATGGCCGCAGCGCGCCGTTTTGTGCCTCCTCGACTCGCTTCACGTTGCTGCTGAACGGCAGCGTGGAACACCATATAATAAAATCATGCAAATAATACAATTACTGGATACACGCAAAGCGAAATACAATTACGCATACACAACAAATTCCCATACATAAAGCGAGCAAGAGAGGGAAGAGAGAATGAGAGAGAGAGAGATACAGAGATGGCACAAACAGTTTGCAAAAATAATAAGCGCGTAATTATGCGAATTAGGCGACAGCAGCCACATTAAATAAAGTGTAGCATACGCTCAGGGGCAGCTGGCTAAATGCACAAGCAAGCAGACACACACACACACACACACACGGAGAGACACATGCAAGCACACACACACACACACATGTACTACGTTGCTTTACAAATTGTGAATGCAGAGAGAGAGAGTTCATAAGATGTCGACAGCTTTGGTTATTAACAAACTTCTCACAGTAAATGTGAATTACTTAAGAGGGGAATTAAATTTGTGAATTAAAATACTGAAGATAGGAATTAAATATGTGTCTGATTTATTACATTCGTAGATACTGCCAAGCTTGACACTGCTGATTGAAATGTGGTCATGTGTGATTAGGAATTAAATTCACTGAAACCCTTACTCTATTCAAAGTTTGATTTTATTTTCACTAAATGCTGAATTTACAAATTTTAAGAAATAAATGCACAAAATAAAAACGAGATTAGTACTAACAGTCAGTAAACACATGAGGGGTAAGCATCCAGTTGAAATTTCAATTTAGTCATTTGAAAATGCCCTGCAGAATTAACTTCAATTAATACACTTTCAGATGCATATGTTAAGATTTGACTGTTAAGTTAACATTGCTGTTATATAACTTAACCACTTTGGATCGATCATGAATACACGACTTTTCTGCTATGAATACACGACTGCTCAACAACATTTTAGTTATGTTAAGAATGGACTTTTAAGTTAACATATAAAAGTGAAGTTAACATTTCAGCTATGTAACTTAACACTTTGATTGATCAATGAATGCACGTGCAATGTTATTTCTTTTAAGTAATTAAACATTTTAATCTATTAATGAATGCAAGTTATGACTTAAACAGTTCATATGTTAAGACTGGACTGTTAAGTTAACATTTAACAGTTAAGTTAACATTTTAGCTTAACACTTTGATCTATCAATGAATGCACAACTGCAATGTTGAGTTAATGTTTCTTTTAAGTAATTTAACATTTTAATCTATTAATGAATGCAAGTGCACGGTTGCCACTTTTGGTACAAATGTACCAAAACTGGTACATTTTTTATGCGTTGGTACATTGGATCACTTTTTTTCATTTTGGTACATTTTCAATATACCTGCCTTTTATGTTCACACATATTATTTTAACAAATGGCTCTGTTCCAACAGACATAAATTTTGTATCAGTTAGAAATTGACCATGACTAAAACTGGAAAATATCGCATTCAGTCGATTTGCGGCGTATTGTGTCAATTGAGAAAATATGTATGCGCCAATCTAAGGCCTATCACTATTATATATTGTGAATCACAATTTGTGAAATACAAAAGATCTTTCGTGAAAAAATTTGTGGTACATTTTTGCTTAAATTGGTACATTTTTTAATAATGATACTTAAACAGTTCATATGCTAAGACTGGACTGTTAAGTTAACATTCAACATTTAAGTTAACATTTTGGCTATGTAACTTAACAGTTTGATCAATTCTTAACATATTAAGATGAAAATATGTTAACACAGTAGCGTAGCCAAGTTTCGACTTTGTTAGCTCTGGCGTATTTCAGGTAATTAGTGCTTATGCTTATTTCTACATGAGCAGCTTGATGGCAACAACTGAAACTCGCACTCAAATACAGCACAACAATGTGTAAGTGTAGTAGTTGTGTTGCAACAATAATAACACAACTGCATCGCATTTTCAACAAACATTTCAGCATTCGAAGCAGCTGCAACGTGCCGGGGCAGCTTGCAACAGCAACGGCAATGGCAACTAAGGCGCATAAGCGTCGTCATCTAATAAAAATTTAAAGCCATTATTGCCAGTTGCCCACATGCCTCCTCCCTTCCCCCACCTATGTAGTGCTCATATGGAGCTTAAGGCAGTCGCCCGTCAACTCCGCCAAACACCAACTCTTGCCTCGACTGAGCATTAAAACAAATTCCCAAGTATATTGTTTGAACAAGTCTCGTAGAAAACGTCAAATGTTAAATTGCCAATTTTTTGTTGTTCTTGTTGTTTCTTGCCCTTGCTGCCTTGCTGGCTTTACTCTCTCCACACACACACACACACACACACACATTCGTGTTTGTCCCTTGCATTTTCCACTGTCCCCTCTCACTTTCTCCACTCTGTGTGTGTTTGGAATTTTGGAGCAGCCCGTTGCCATTTCACTTTATTTGCAGCAAATTCTAAGCTGCATTTACAATAGGCAACGGGTCTTGCCTTTCCTTTCCTTTCCTTTACTGTGACTTCTTCGTCTTCTTCTTGTTCTTCTGCTTCGTTGGAGTGCGAGTGCAACAAAATGTTGCCAGCCATTGGAGGCGCTAAAGGGGGCGTGTTCATGCATAAATTGTGCACAGCTTTTGGGCCTTTTGGCCAGGGCTTTTGGGTTTACTACTTTTGGGCTTATACTTTATTTTATTTCGATGCATATTTGTTGCTCTCATTGTATGTGTGCTTCATCCTTTGTCCATGTGTGTGTGTGTTTGTTTGTTCCATGCAACATTTATGACATCAACAGCTCACAGTCGGCAGTCGGTAAAGCTCTGGCCCCTTCCTTCCCTTGCCCAGTCACAAAAGTCTTTTTATGACGTAAATTAATTTTGTATAAATTACATTTGCCATGCAAAACGAAGCTAAAAACTAAGAAAGCAACGCGTCAAGCTTCACAAAACAACAACACACACAAAAAAAATACAAATAAATAAAGAAATGATAGTCAAAAGCGAGTGCAATCTAATACTGCTGTAAATTCTAAACTGTAAACTGTAAACTGCAAACTGTAATCTGAAAAATGCCTCAAATGTTTGCCCTATTGAAGATGGACATGACGAAAGCAGGCCAAGGCTTCTCTAGCTGTTAACTGCAAACGGACAGCAAAAGCAAAGTGAAAAACGTTGCAAACAGATGTGAAAAGGTCTATCATCAGTCAAAATACATTTTACTACACACGAGTAGTTAAAAAAGTTTCACAAATAACACTGAAATATAGTAACATTAATTAGAATTCCCAAAGAAGTGGAATGGACAGCAAGAGTTTTGCAATGTTTGAAGATCAACCTAAAGTTTGCTTTTAGTGCATCCATTTTCATCTTCCATACAACGTTTTTATTACTGGACATAAGAGTGATAGACACGTGTAGTTAAAACTTAAGTCTAAACCTATATGTAAAGCAAAGCTGCTGAAAATGTTATTGCTATTGGATAGCAAACTCTTCAGCTGCAGCTCTTTAGTATTTGCTATTTACATTCTACATTATACAGTAATAAATAAAATATTTGGAAATGTTAATGTTTGTTAAATACTTTATTAATTATTTAATATTTGAAGTACATCAGACATATAAAACATTTTTTTTAATAACAAAAATATAGTAGTTTCCACTATAAATATTTATTTAAAGATTTATTTTCTATATTAAGTATCGAACAGGTGCAGCAGGAAGAAAATAGTACTATAACTATAAATGTATTTATTTGGGCCAAACCTCATATTAGTTTTTTAAAGATAAAATGTAATTTAATTTAAATTTAATCACAAAATAAGAGTTTGACTTGACTTGAAAGAAATTTTGACACAACGTCAATTCGCGATAAAATTTCAATACGCACTAAGGTTTCTATTTTAATTATTTAACTTCATAGTTGTTGCTGCAAAACGTCTTAACGATTTTGTAGAGCACTTAAACATAAACTCTTCTTTTAGTTTACTAAGCTTATAAATAGTCTTTTTAAATTCTACATAATATGATAATTAAAGAGCGACGAGAGACGAGAGCTAAAAAAATTTTGGGTTTTTCTTTTTTCTTTTACAGTTTACGCTTTTACGCTTAATATCCAATCGATCTATTGATAAAGTTTTTCATAGTGATGGTTAACATAAAATAGAAAAAAATTAATTTACAATTTCTACAATTTAGTGAAGTGGGCTCTATAGTCTCTGAGATCCAGTGTTACATACGGACAGATAGACATGACTAGATTGTCTCGGCTGTTGACGCTTCTACCTGGTACATACATTTCCTGCCGGCACAAAGTTAAAATACCCTTCTACCCTATGGGTAACGGGAATAATAAACTTAAGGAAAGGGCAAGCTCAGTTGTTGCAATTTGTTAACATATTTAAACGTGTCAATTGTTAATGATGAGATCGAAATCTCAATTTCAATAAGCAGCGTTAAACTACAGTGGGTGACTTTGATTTTCACACAGCATTATCGAATATAATCCACTTATAGTTAAAATATAAATTTTATTTAACTAGTTGCAGGTCGAAAAGATGTTATTCAGCCTATTTTTTTGCTCATTTGCTCAAGGTATCATTCACTTTATTCTGTATTCTTTAAAAATCATAATAATCAGCATTTTATTGCATTTTCAAGCTGTTTAAACTTTCACCAGTTGAGAATATTTCTACCCCAATTTGAGTTGATTCATTTGCCAGTGATTAATGGTACAATTTTGGTTTTGAAATTTGAGAGAATTAAACCAATTAGCTGGAGTGGTCGATACGTGCACTAAATCAGCTAATTTAATTATGTTGTGAAATTAACTGCGAACGCTCAAATTGATAATTTAAAAAGAATATTTAATGAACGCATTTGCAGGGAGTTAGAGTAATAATGTTAGCTAAATAAATGAAACAGCGAGTTACGATTAATGGTATATCCGTTATATAGTAAGTTTGTTTTTACACATCGTATAACAAAAAAGTAGTTTATATGTTAGATCAGTTTGGTCAGCTTATACCTTTATACTATTTACTTTTTATGATGAGCATAAAACCCGAGGCAGGAGTTACTTTTGCGCCACTAATTCAAGTGAGATGCGAGTACTTACTTCAAGGCAATAGCCTTGCTGCCAGTCGAGCGTCATAAAAACTTGCTAATGAATTTATGACATGCCAGACAAACAGCCTCAACTTATGGATAATTCGTGGAGAAGAGCAGTAGACGAAGAAGAAGAAGCAGACGAAGAAGAAGAAGAAGTGGAGGTGGAGAAGTGACAGTCACAGTAGGCGCTAACAAACGCTATTCATACGGCAGCGGAATTTATGAGCACACAAACATTTTTAAGCATTTGCATATGATAAGTAGCAGGCAGGCGGGCAGGCAACCCTTGCAAGCAGACATAACCGCACTGGGGGCAACCCTAAACGCAGTACATGCGCCACACTATGGAGTGAGGCCGCAACTGTCTAATAACAAGAACAGCAACAACAACAACAACAACTGAGGAGAAGAAGAACAACAACTGAGTTGAAGCCCGCGAGCGCACTAATATTTTTGCAGTTTTGCAAACACCTCAACATGCGGCCCACATTCGCACACTCACACTCACACTCACACACAGGCAAACACGTGAGTACACTCACGCACACATAGACACAGACAGTTACTTATACACCCTATTATTTATTTATGCTGGCACCCTCAATGGACCCGCCAAGGACGTCAGCAGCAGCAGCATCAGCAGCAGCGACGACGTCGACGTCGACGTTACCTTATCAGAGGCTGCATTTTGTTGCTCTTCCTCTTGTTGTTGTTGTTGCTGCTGCTGGTGTTTGTTTGCTGTTGTTGCGCAGGTTAGATTAGGTTAGGTTAGTCCTCGCTCTTGTTGTTGAGGTTATGTTGCAAAGCGAGACGAGGCGAGTCGAGCACGTTGCGTTGGCGCGCCTAAAAACGGATTAAAAGGGGATTAAGCAGACGCAGCAGCGTGTGCGCCTTCAACACATGTTTAAATTATGTTAAAATTTGTTTAAAGCAATGCGGCTGTGCAAGATAAAGTGTATGCGTGTGCGAGAGTGAGATAGCTAGCGTGTATTTTGGCTTTGCTACCGATAACGGGATCTGTGTGTGTGTGTGTGTGTGTGTGTGTGTGGGAGTGGGAGTGGGAAAGGTAGAGTGAGAGGCACTGTCGCGGCTTCTTGACTTTAATCGATGCTAATTTTCGGTTTAATTCAACGGTTTTGTTTACATGTGTTTAAAATGCCAGCATGTTGTGCGTGTGTTTTACACACACACACACACACTCACACTCTGTGTGTTGTTGTTGTCATGCGCCAGTATAAATAATGTTGTTATTATGCTGCCGCTGATATCTATTCGGTCGGGGAGAAGAGCTCAACAAATTGTGAAAATAAAAATGAAACATGAGTAGCAGGTGCAAAAAAAGACAAAGTCATGGAGTCGACTTACACTTTCATTTACAATGAGAGCTAAGTGAGTTTTTGATGAAATTATGCGTGTGCTGAATTTGACATGGCGTTAATAATGCGGCTTATCAGTCAAAAGATTGCATTTAGGCCCCTGAGAGAGATGGAGGAGGTGAAGAAGAAGAAGAAGAAGAAGAAGAAGGCTGTTGACCTCTGTTGTTGCACAATATCATAATTACATTGATGCTGCATGATTTCAATCATGAAATGTAAAACCATTTGAATAAATGTATCTGAAAATCGATCTAATTCGATTAACCATTGCATTGAGTCAAAGGACTCGGCTCAATAAAACAAATTAAAGACAATAAATTTCGATAGTCCATTAAATTTGTTCTCATTTTCTTCCATGGCTGACCCTTGTTTCTTGTTCTTTATCCAACCTACATACATATATATATATATAGTCTGTGTATATACTGTGAACTGTCTCAAATGATTTAGAGAGGCTCTCAACTGTAACCAGTAGCAGCCGCATCCCTCGAACTATCTTCCTTGGAAGCGAGTGGCGAGTATGAAAAATTACACGCATATATCACTTGAATGGCGCACAATTTGTGCAGATAGACGACGCACACCCGAAAATTCATTGAGGCGTAATAACAAAGCCAATGAACACCTTGATGACAGTTAACAAAGTCAACACACAAAAGGCGACAGGGCCACAACCAGAATCATAACAAAAACAATACCAAAAACAAACACACACACACACACACACAGAGTACAACTACAACTACGCATGTTGGCCTAAAACAAAAGGCGAAAAGATAGCGCAAATTACAGACGAGCTTATTACGCAAAATTTCGCTTAATTAGCAGACAGGCGGGCTGGCTGCCAGGATGCCAGAATGCCAGGATGCGAGAACAGACTTGAGAGACGCAGAAAAGTAGGCAACAGTTGCCGAGTTGCGGCAGACTGGGAAAATAAATAAGAGCTGCTGGGCAAAGACCAAACACACACACACACACTTGCACACACTGAACTATATGTAAAGTCGCTTTCTCTCTCTGTCTTTTAACAAAAACATAGACTCCGAGTTGCTTGCTCGCTGAAACTCATAGACTTATGGCACCTTTTGCCTGGCAAAGCATAATATATGAACTGACCTTAACTACTTGCTTGCACGGCATTCAACCCAACAGCAGAAGTAGAGAAACAACCCACAACTATGCTTCAAATACTGAAAGCAAGTGAGAAGCACAACAAGTGAGAGTGTTTTGTATTTAAGCATGCATTTGACTCTCAAATGCCCTATTTGCTTTGCTCTGTTTTCTGAGATAGCCCAAATATCTTAAAGCAGCAAACTAAAGTGTTTCTTATAAAGAAACATATTGTTTTCAGGAATGATAATGAAATAACATTAAACGATTAATGAATAATATAATAAGTGTGATGATTTCTCGCGCGTATTTTGATGAAGTTTATCAAATTTGCTTATTGTGTAAATGACAGACTGTAACCAGAAAAAAAACAAAAATTTAATGAATATCACATATTTTTATTACTCACGAATTTTTAATGTTTTTAAAGCTTGCTATTGGAGGTGTATTACTATCGATAGCTGTATCGGTACTATCGATTATTATGCTGTATCAAGTCTCCATCAAATACAGTCTAGCTGGTTAGCAATAGCTGTCATCGAAATTAAACATTTTTAAATGATATGCTGTATATTTTCTGATAATTAAGTGGCTAAGAAATTTATACATTATTAATAAATATTCAAATAACAATAATATAAATAAATACACTATAAACATTTTGATATATTTTTAATTTGGGTAAGAAATGAATTCTTGCCTGTTTTATTCGTATAATTATAAACACCTTAACTATTAAACAACTTGTTTTTATTTAAGAATAACATCATCGATAGTCGATGCTCTATAACCCATTATCAATAACTGTCGATGACACCAACTATCGATAGTACTCGACTTCTACTTGTTGGACATCACATAGTTGGATAGCATACCCCTTTTGGGACATTGGTTATCCAATAGGTATTGCGAAGGCAGCAACATGTGAACAGCGAAAATTTACTTGGCCAACAGAATATTAAATGCCGCGTGGGAATTCTCGCTGTTTATGACTGCAGTCGAGTTCGCCTCGCCTGCCACAGACACAGACAGAGACAGAGACGCAGAGGCGAAAGGTACAAGGAAAAGGAAGAGGCAAATAGAGCTAGAGCGAGACAGATGCGATGGGGGGGAATGGGATGGGAATGTGCTGCCATGCTTCAGTAATTTCACTTAAGTCATTATGAGCCATTAATAAAGCCTGCTGCGGACTAGCCGCAGCCCTACCAACTAGCTTACATAGGTATAAATGTACTTATATACATATAACTATCTGTCTGATGTCTGCGGGCTCCTCACACACACTTATCACCTCACAGCTCACGGCTCGCATCGAAAATCAACCACGTGGACGGAGGTGAATGGAGATGGAGATGATGCGCCCAATTGTCTGGCGCAGTTGTTTGTTTGACTCTTCATTCTTTTGTGATGGGCGCTTTTCTTTGTTTCTATTCTCTAGTCGATTTTTATTAGATTATTCGATGTTGAATACATCGCAGTAGATTAAACCAAAATGGTTTTATACCCAAAATATTCGATATACATTTTTGTTGAAAGCAATTATGGCTTCGATTTTCACTTTCGGTTTAATGGAATATATTTTTTAAAAATGGTATTTGAATGAAGTTTATTGGGCTATAACAAAGATGCGTTTACATAGTAGATTTCCTTTATAAAGCGAGTCAAACTTGAAGAACATCACAATAATTAAAGGAAAGCTCAAATTTGGAATTAATCCTTATACTTAAGAAAAGAATAAATTACATGGAGCTCAATATGTAATCTGAATACCCAAGATTTGTACTTTTAATAAATATTTAATCTAATTGACAATCAATCTATGTAAATTAGAATTTAATTTGGTTATTATTATTATTGTTGTTGTTATTATTTATTCCCCCACATTTACGAATTTAAATAATACTGCTTCGAACATTATAAGTTCACACGTATTCACGGTTGATAAACTATTCGAGTCATGGTGCAAGTTCAAAGGAGGGACTTCTTTTTTAATTTTAATGAGTTCAGTAGTCACGATGATGTTATAATTTTAGTCAGCATATTAAGAATTCTATTACAATGTGAAACTTCTTAATGTATCCAGTAGAGTTTGGAAGTTCGATTGAAATTGTTTTACACCTGAAGACGTTTGAAATAAATATCTTGAGTTCAGTGAAAATTCTGAAACTTTGGAGTTCAATTGAAACTCAGTGAGGCACAAAATTCATCTCGAAGATATCTGAATAATGCGTAAAGTGCATAAACTTCGACATAATCTATCTTTCAATATACATAGTATTATTATTTGCCAGTGCACTAAGCATCCAAATTGACTTCCTTGGCTTTGGCTTGGTTGCTGCCACTTTCACTTGTGTGTGAAACTTTTAGAATCTTTTGCTCAAAGCTTGTTGTTGTTGCGTTGCCTCGATTTTCAATAAAGTTTTTCCCATGTTTTTCTACTTACGTTGCCTGCCAAGCCAGCCGAGTTAGACAGATAGGTGGTTAGAGAAATAGCGGGATAGATGGGACGGACACTTTTACACTTTTACTTTCATAACCGAAATCCCAACACTTTAGTTACAAGGCGCACTTCAGACATGTTGCTACCTCTCTTCTAATTGAGCTCTTCTACATTCGAATATAAGTCACGATTCGATACTCTTATATTATGCGATTCAACAACTCATTTTCGACGAATATTCCTGGATCTCTGCTAAACAACTTCGAAATTATATTCAGCAATTGCATTTGCCTGCGTAGCAGAGTTTTGTATAAGAGTGCGTCTGCACAGCTCGAAACGAATTAGCAGAGTTGCGCACCTCTTCGAATACGGTAAGGCGCAGACGTCGTGGCTGCTGTGCGAGAGTCGTGAATTATTTCGACGAAGATGCTAACGAAGTGCGTGTTCTAAAAGTTGAAACGAGTAAGTGAATGTATTCAAATCGTTTTTAGGTATGCTGAGAGCTCTACAGGAGGAAAATTACAAGAATTACTTGAAATTGTTGAGAGCTGTGACAAATGAAAATCTAATTTCAACTATGCAAATGAAAAGGCGTATTTTGAAAGCGTATTTCCAATTAAAGTTAAAAATTTCGTAAATTATGTTGATCTACTATTCAATTGCAATATGGGATGCTTAGCAACGATTTGTAACTTCGAGTCGCATGACTGATTTAGCAATGACCCAAACCACAAGGAACACACAAAACCTCGCCTGTTTTTTCCCCATCGTATAAGTTCGTGTTTGAGTTGAGGTTCGAGTTGGAAGTCGCGGCTGCCTTTGCGAGCCATGTGCTTCAAGGTTCGAGTTCGTCTCAATCGCCTGTGAGCTGCGCTTCGACTTGGACCTGTTTGGCGGGCGAGCTACGAAATCGGAATCGGAATTTGTATCTGCGTTTAGTCTTCAGCGGTCTGCGCGTTGTATCTGTTCGTCGCGTATCTGTGGCAAGCGTGTCAAGTGCAACAACGATCGAAACCAAAAGTCGAGAGTCGAAACATAAAATAAACAAAAATACACACAACACCGACTAAAAGTGAAGTGAAGAAGTTCTTCAAAATTCAAGCTAAATTCAAATTGACAACGCTAACGCTTTGTTACTATATACATATGTATGTGCGAGTGTGTGGGTGCTTTGTGAATTGTTGAGTGTCGTCGGGTTTATTGCGCAAAATGTTTGCCCAAATGCATGGCTCAAATGCGTGGCCAAGCCTAAAAGAGGCTGTGGCTTGCAATTAAACACAACAAAAGATACACTAAGTATCTGCAACTGTAAACAGCCCAAAACGAAGTGAGTGTGTGCGAGTTTGAGTGTCCAAAAAAAAACCAATCAAAGAGTTAACAATAAGTACAACAACAACAACGACTACAACTACAACGATAAATACAATCATCAGAAACGGCGGCAAGATGCAGTTTTGGATAACTTTGACATTTGCATTGCTTTTGGGTAAGTTATTAAGCAACTCCATGTGCAGCGGCAGCAGCGAAAAAAAAGTATCTCATAGATGCTTTTGACCGTTGTGTGTGGACCACAAAAGTTCATGACATTTGACTGGCGCAAAAGTCTAAAAAATACAAAAAAAAAAAACACAAAAAAATTACACAAACATAAAAATAGAAGATGAGTCCCAGAAGCCGAGGCAGAAGCAGATGCGCGGTTATCTTTCCATATGAATTGTGAGACTCTGCAGACTCCGCAGATACACTCGCATATAACTCCTTTTGTCTAGCTGTTGTTGCAGCCAGTTGTAGCTGCCACTGCTGCTGGTTCTTCTTGCCGCTTGCTGTTGACATTTAAACACTTGTTTTTGCCCGCTGCCGTCGCGTTTTCTCGACTGCGGTTTCTACTTCACAACGTATAATAAAAATTGTTGTTTTTCTTTCATTTTCATTTTTTGTATTTTGTTTTTTTTTTTTTTGGCTACAAGTGTTGCGCTAACACACGGGAGACACTTGCCACTTGCCACCACGTTTCTCTCTCGCCCTCGGGCGCACTTTAAATGCAAAAGTTTTTCGTATAAATTTTTTCGCAGTAATTTTCCTCAACATTTTTCTGCAGCCTCAACTTTGCGTTTTTCCTTCTTTTTTTTTCTTTTTGCTACTGCTGCTGTTTATTTGATTTATGCGACATAATTCGAAGCGAACTTTGTGTGGCACACATAATTTAATTTTAGCCACAACACTTTGCTCTCTATCTACCTCTTCTACTGCCTACAGCCTGAAGCCATTCAGCTTGCAGCATGCAGCATGCAACATGCGGCAACTTCGTTGTTATTAATTATTTGGGATTTTGCATTTTTATTGGGCTTTTGTTGCATAGTTTGTTTGGCAATTTGTTTCGCCTGCTAATTGAAAAGTATTTGCATAAAAAATGTAAAATGTTTTTCCAAACTTTTTCCATACTCAATTTGTGTTCTGTTTTTGATTTATTTATTGGGCAGCTGCTAATGAATTGAGCGCGACGATCAAAAACGAAAACCGAAAACAAAGGGAGAAAAAAATTATGAAAATCCAAAATGAAAAGCCGATGTTTGAAAATTAAATTAAGAACTTGAAATTCGAGCTTCAGTTAACACAATTTTAATCATTTTACACCGCATGACAAATCTATTAGTGGCCATAGAGAATTTCTAATTAACAACTCGATAAAACGTGTGTTTGAATTTCTTATTAAAATTTAAAGTTTTGATCAAGAATTTGTTCAAGTTGCAATACACAAATTGCTGCCTGTCTTTAATTTATTTTATCTCTAAATTCATTTTGCAACTAAGAAGATTATAGAGGAGGTTCTTAATGTGTTTTTGTATTTCCTCTGCTATTCAATACTCTTGAATGTTTCATTCAATCTACTTAAATTGATAACTTAAAAATATATGAGAATATTTAATTTGCACACTCAATTTGCAGCTGCTTCTCGGTTTATCATTAAATAATTAATTTTCTTATAGAATATTTTCGTAATATATTAAACGATTTTTATTCACAATAATTTTGAGGGAGAACATCATTAATAGCGCAGTTGAAGTTGAAGTTGAAGTTGAATGAAGCTGCATCCAGGAGCTGAGCGTCTGAGTTTGGCACACGCCCTGGGACATGGTCGTGAAGAGCAGCTGCCACTGCATGTGGCATGCCTCAAGAGCCAACTCCATTTGCACGCGTTCAAAATTAATGCCAGCCAAGCTGCAAAACTCAAACAAGCCAAACAAGACCAAAAAATACATACATACATCTGTATATATGAAAAAGTAGAGAAAAACCGGCAGTAAAAAGAAATACACCTGCCCCCAGTTGTTGCCGCAATGGGGCAGGCAGGCAGGCAGGCAACTCAGTTTTGAAGGCAGTCAAATTTTCAACATGTGTAGCAAGCGGCCAGCTCAACTTGCAACCTACAAAAGGCGGCACACAAATTATGATTACGTTTTTCAGACTTTTTTCTTCTCTTCTCGGTTCTTTTTTTTTTTTTTTTTTGCACAACTAGAAAAATTGAGGATGTGGTTTTAAGCCCTGAAAGAGTAAAGAAGCAGGGGGGAAAAACACAAAAAAAAAAAACGAAGTGTAGAATTTACAAATCTCTTTTGCCTACATAAACGTTGATGGTATAGAGCATAAAGTGAGGCAGAGGAGGAGAAGACAGAGGCAGAGGCTATAAGCCAAATATGTACTAGACGTATGTAGGTTTTTGTGTGGAAAGAGAGAGAGAGAGAGAGAGAGACCTGAGATTGTCCGACTTTGCTATGCTGTGCTATATATATGCATAATCCCAGCGATTTAGCTAGGCAAATTGAATTAAAGCTAAAACCTCGGCAAACATAAGGCACATGGCTCATTCGACTGGACTTAGTAATGATTTGGCTTAAAGCCGTGTCGTCGTCTGCTGTTGCTGTTGTTGCTGGCATAAAACTTTCGACGCATTTTAAAAGTTGGTTAAAAACTACGCAACGCACTCTTCGCAGTGCATTGAACTGGCTCCGTTTTAGAACTCGGCTCAGAGGGCTTGGCTAATCGGTGGGCAGCAGAAGCAGCAGCTAAAACGTCCAATGAATAGACTATGAGTGTATGAGTGTATGAGTGTATGAGTACTCGGCCACTTGCTCTGATTAAAAAGTGCTGCGAATTATGTTGAACAGGTTGCGGGGAGGTTTTAGCGGTAAGTAGTTGCCCATCCCATCCCACATAGTATACACATTAGTTAGCTAGCAACATGACTAAAAGTGGGTAGGCAGTGGGCGAGGGAGGGGGAAGGGAATGAGGGACACTCTCTCCATCTGACCGCAATTGCTTTAGCTAAATGGTAATGGACCTCTGCTCCACTTAGAGCCGGCCCAAAAACTTTTCAGCTCTTCAGCTCGAGAACTCAAGAGAAGCTTAGCAAAAGTGTTTTTCGTGTGTACGATAGTGTTATTGGATAGGTTCATTTGACTAGGATAAGCGTTAATTATTCAACTACTCGCAGGGATAATTAATATTTGCAATTTACGACTTTCCGAAAGGCTTCACAACTATTTTTAAATAAATTTGTATTTAAATATGTGGTAGCTCTCTTAGCCAGTACCATTTTAAATTTAAAATAAGCTGTGATTCAATGTATAACTTTATTCTACAAAAATATTCATTACTTGCTAGAATTTAATCTATGTTTGTAGCATACAAATTTCATAACTAAATTAAGCAAATCAAGTTCAACTTTAATTTTAAAATGAATTAGTTTTTATACAATAAGCAAGCGTTTGCTAAAATAAATATCTCATTTCCTTTGCTAACTGCAAACTGCATATCGATGATAAATGAATCGAGCGAGTTATCGATATTGTCAGTGTGCTGTCAATTAACATGTCTGCAGTCTGTTAGATAACAGACTTCTATTTATAGTGAATGCTGTATACTTGACTGTCTGTTAGATAACAGACTTCAATTAGTGCTTACTGTATACTTTACAGTTTGTTGTCTTCAAGGATTTTAGTTATTTTAAACACACGCTAGAACTAAATTCACATATTTAAAACTTAAATTACAACATTTATTGCCTTCTCAGCTGGCTACTACATAGAGTCTAGTTAAGTAGAGTCTATCTGCGGCTTATGATGTCCCCATCCCCATCACAAAGTTCTCTGTAATATTTGCCAGCTCATGCTGTAACTGTGACTGTTGCAACTTTCCCAGCACATTCCAAAGGAGTCTGTGCCAATCTCCCTAATAGACCTACCAACGTGTGCAACTTTGTTGAGGGTTTTCAACTGGCGCTGCCCCCATGCTTCCAAGCTGGGATAATTACAACCCCTGTCTTACCTTCTTTTTGTGTTTGTGTGTTCGTGTTTTTTGTTCGTGTTCGTGTGTTTTTTTGTGCTTCCTTCCATTTCTACAACTCACTCCCAGCTTTGACTTTGACGGGGAGAAGTAGACTCGGAGGAGACCCGCACAAAATGCTGGTCATTTGTTTTTATGTAAATAAAATGCGCTTCCAAGTTGTTATTGCTGTTGCATATTTGCCTCTGCTCAGTCTGACACTCTTTTTACATATCTAGTATACTATATACATATATGTATATGTATTGTGTTGTTGTTGTTTCTGTGTGTTTCGCAAACATTTTCTGTTTGTGCCGCCAGTGGCTAGGGTGCTGGTCAAAAGCGCACAGCATTTTACTTTTCTTGTTTTTCTGTGGTACTTGGGTGTGTAGTTGTTGTTGTTGTTGTCTGTTGGTTGTTGCTGTGTTTTTTGCAAATTCACTTCCGCCACAGACTTTTGCCAGTAAAACGACAACATCAAAAAAAATTAACGCACGCACACACAAACAAACACACACACACACACCGTGAAAGAAACGAAAAGCAGCAGAAAATTGCTCGCAACTTTGCAGCGTCTTTTGGCTTTTTGCTTACATTTTCTTTATGCAATAAAAATAAATAACAGTTTATGAAAATTTGCCAAAATATCAACAGCAACATCAGAACAGCAACAACAACAACAACAGAAACAACATTAAAATGGAGTGACTTTTCCTGTTTTTGGCGGCGGCTTTTGGGAACGCGTTTTGCTGGCTTTTTCGTTCTATTGTAAAAAGCTTTTTCGTCGCTGCCCATTTAAAAGGCGTTGACAGCAACGAGGAGTGCCCCCTCAGCCCTCTGCCCCCCTCTCTTTGCACTCTGTCGACCTCATCGAAGAATACCCTCCCCCCCTCTCGACTGGCCCATCCCACTGCCATTAAATACCCCACATAGCAAATTTGTGCTAACGAGTTGTCGTCGCTCGTTTGGACTGCAGAAAATATACAAAAAAAAAAAAAATAAAGACAACCAAGCTGAACTGAGCTGCAAATAGGCTCATGTCCCCGCCTCCCTGCCCCCGTCCTTAGCCGCTGTCAGTGCCCTATGCCCAGCCCCAGCCCAATCCCACATTCCCATCATGAACCGATGCTGCCAATGTTGTGATGTTGCCTTGTCCCCTCATCTCCTCATCACCCTTCCTTCTATCTAAGCTTCTCAGCTGTGTGCACCGTGTTGTCTTTGTGCTAAATTGAACCAATTTTTTGTGTGTTTTTTATATAACTTTTCTCATCTTCTTCTCTTCGTTTTGTACTTATTTTTTTTTTTTTAACTGCTCTACGCTTTCATTTTGTTTGTCTTTTTACAAACTCACACAATGAGATGTGTACACACTGTGCATCTGTGCATGTGTGTGTGTGCATTTCTCCTTTATGTATGTTGCTGCGCTTATTTTGCAGCACTTTGCGCGTCAAGTGAGTGAAAACCCTGTCGCCCTTCCCCCCTCTGTACGCCCCATCGAATGCGCCTTTCAAAGCGCCAAGCTGTCTATGGATGACTCTATGCCTCTATTCATGCGTGCCGCGCCATTTTCCCATTTTCCAGCCTATTTTCAATGTATTTGCTGACAGACATATCCACACAAATACATGCAAACATACATACGTGCATACACACATATGTACACACTCATGCATATGAGCATGTGAATTAGAGATGAGCACGTTCGTGTTATCGATATTGTTATTTTAGTGACCTTACTTTGTTTGTCTTTCGCACTCTTCATCGTCGCTTTCGTGGGAGTCGCAAAACAAAACACAAAAATAAATACTATTCACGGCATTCAAAGCGTATTTCCGATTTGGTAATATTCACAAATGTTTACGATTATAAATGGTCTATTATGTTTCCATTGTTGGCGAAAACAAGTTGAGATGTTGGAAACGATTATAAATATTTTTTTTTGGTATTTGTTTTAGTTGATATGAATATATTATTCAATTGTCTAAATGCAGTACAAATAATAAAATGAAATATTATTTATTAATTGTTCAGTGGTGTATATAAATTAGACAGCATTATTATTTATATTAATTTACCACTTTATTTCCTTGTTAATGTCGGTGTAAATTATACTTACTTGCCATCTCTATATCCGACAAGCGCAATGTTTATGCCTATTGCAGATTTGCTGCCAATGCAACAGCAGCAGCAGCAGCTGAAGTGGGTCTGAGACTGTGATTGAAACTGCAACTGCAACTGTGGCAGCGACTGTGGCTGCGGCGTGTGGCATGCGGCTGAGACTGGGAGTGGGCGTGCGTGAGGTGTCAGTGGCACGGCACGGTGTGGCACCTACCACATGGCGCAGGGGCAGGGGCAGTTGTGTGCTTGTGCCTGGTGGCGTCTCGAGGCAGCCAGCGCTTCATTTCCATCATCGTCGGCTGTCTGTCGTCAGCTGAAGTTGAAGCTGGATCTGCAACTGAAGCTGCGGCGACTGCGGTGGCAACTGGCGGCCTGTGAGCTGCAGCTTTGGAGTCTGAGCCGGAGTCGAGGCTGTTGCCTTGTTGTTGCTGTTGCATTTTCGGTCATTATTCAACGTCAGTGCAATTTGGTGCTGCTGCGTCGCAGGCCGCGCTGTGGCAGGCTTCAATGATGCATAATTTGTAGCGTTATATAAATGCAAACGTTGTTGATATTTTTTATGCTAATTGCATGCAAGTAAAACTTAACACACACTCACATATACATATACATTATATGTATGTGCAGTTGTAATTATGTGCGACGGCGAAAAAAGAAAGTTGACAGTTAGGTGGCGTCAACAGCAGTAAAACAGCAACAGCAACAGCAACATCAGCGGCTGCAAGAGCAAACAAGTTGCAACAGTTGCAGTTGCTGCTGCCTTTTGATTGTTGTTGCCATCGCTGCTTATGACGGCTCGTTCGTAACGACCATACAAACACATGTACATACGTGAGTGTGTGTTTGCAACTGATACATGCATACATGTGTACAGTTAGGTGTTTGCATCTGATATATGCAATTATGCATGAAGCTCAGATCGATGCGATAAAGCAGCAACACAGCAGCAACATTTGCGAAAGCCACTTCAAAAGAGCCAAAAAAAATACCGCTTTTGCAAAATATTTTGTTAAAGATATTGCAAGATATGTAATGTTGAAAGTCACAACTGCAACTCCAATTAAGGGCGTCAATAAATCAGATTCATTTCAAACAAACTATTCACTCAGGTGAACGAACTGAATCAGTTTTGCTTCATTGTTCAAACGTTTCACTTTTAATCTTTAGTTCATTTTTGTTCATTTGTTCACTTCATTTTAGTTCGCTCCTGTTTCCTGCTTGTGAACGAAAAGAACCTAGTTCTCTGATCAAAACTGAACGAAAGAACTTGTTCAGTGAAGAGAAATAAGCTTACACAACACTTACATATATGCAGTGTGCCAAAACAATGGAATATGTGGATTTTTGTTTATTTACATTTATTTACATGCATACGCTTATTTATGCAGATAGCTTATGGCTATACAGTTCAAAAACAATAATTATTAATTGAAGCTTGCACTTTAATTTGCATAATTATGCATTCTACTTTCTATTGCTTGAAGAAAATACTAAAAAATGCCAAAACTATATACTATCAAACTACATGTTTTTCTTAGAGTATTAAATACTTTTCGCACGTGCAAATAAAGTATTTTATGTTTTTAAAAATGGCAGCTCCGACTCCAGGCGCCAATAAATCATTTAATTGTATATTTTTTTATAAATACGCTTATAAGTGTAATAATTAATGTTTGCACTTTATTTAGCTTAATTACACCTATCAACTATTACTTTCTTCTGTGAATAAACTCTATGCCTTCGGGGCGAAACAAGTCCAAACAGCTTTGTCGAAGTTGTGAGAAACTGAATATGAGTGTTTTGTTGTTGTTTTTGAATGCGTTACAGTTTTTCACACTATACGTTGAAGATTTAAATTAAAGCAGAGGCTAAGACGAAAGCCAAAAAAGGTTAAAGAACTATGCATGTATGTGGCAATAATAATTGGCAAACACAGCGCCGTTGGCCAATTAATTAAGTTTAGTACGCACGATGAGGCAGCTTGTTGGCATATGCTGCCATAAAAGCTACCATAAAAAACGCTTTACGTACCAAATTACAAGTCAAACGTTGAAAACGCTAGCGGAAGCAGCCGTTAAAAGGCACTTAGTAGCGCTTTAGAAGCACCCCAGAAGTACCCCAAGCTGAAAGTAAAGTACTGAGCTCCTCCCTCTTCCTCTATTGGGGGCATCTTTGGCTTCGACGCAAGTCGAGTCGAGTCGAGTCATGTTCATGTTTACTTTAAGGCAAAACATAAAAATTCATTAGAAGCGCTTTCAATAAATTATCAAGCTGCATTAATACGCTCGCTGAGCAGTTGAATATGCGCTATCAATGGTCATTAATCTGCTCAGCATTCAGGAAGGAAAGGGAAGGGAGGGAAGGGGCAGAGCGAGGCGACAACTCAATGCGGAGGATGCGACACCAGCTACCAACCACGAAGCATCATCTGGATGCTGAATGCTGGATGCTGGATGTGGTGTTGACTTGACGAGCTCGGTTGTTGACTGTACGACTGACTAACATGATTTAGCTGGATTTCAACTTCTATATCTATTTCTATTTCTACTGCGATGTCAGCTCGGATTCCCTTTTGCCAGCCAATTTGACTATGCAAAATGGGGGGGAGAATTGCACAGCTGCAAGTTGAATGCTCGACTACTGTGAACATGTACGTTTCTGTGTGTGTGTGTGTGTGTGTGTGTGCTATTCAAGTGCTGCCAATTAACAAGTCAACCCTGCCAGCGCAGTGCGAATCGATATTTACTCAATTAATTTATTACTTCCGCCAGCAGCAGCAGCAGCAGCGACATCAGCAGCCAACGATTTTTCATTCATAAAATGAAAGAAGCAAAAAAAAAGCGTTTGCTCGAAAAAGTTGGCCAACAAAAGCTGCTGATGCGTCGTCGTCAGAGCGCTGTCAGCGCCTAAGCGAAGCGTCGTGCGAGTTTTCGAGTTGCGAGTTTGCCAGTTTGCCAGTTTTCAAGTCACTCTCCCGGCACAGGAAGCAATCATCGTGCTACAAGTCATATTAACTTACGTTGGTCGCACACACACACACACACACACACAAAAAACAACAGCATAAAAACAAAAGGCAAACACAACACAAAAAAAAAGTGAGTCAAAGCAAAAGCAAAGTGGAGACTCTACGCAGAATCACGGCAAAAACAGAAGCTGAAGCAAGCCAGCTGGTCCGGTTCCAGCTGCACAGATCTCAGCTTGAATTGGAGCGAAGCTGGAGTTGAGGCTGGAACTATAGCTGGATGGTCAGCATATGTTGTCCGACAAGTTTGCGCATGCGAAAGTTGAGCTCCCAGTGCATGAAAACTATCAATGAAGGAGGCCTCAAACTCAAACTCAAACTCGCTCTTCCCAGGCCAACAAAATGCGAGCAGGTGCAGCTCGACTCAAACTTGTATACAAACACACACACACATTTCATAATGATGGATGGCTATGACTTGCGTGTGTGTGTGTGTGTGTGTGTGTGTGACGCGCCCAAGCCGGTTTTGGACAACAGCAGTTGTCAGTGCCTTTTTCCCCTCCGCTTCTGGCTCAATTAAACTGCCAGGGACGTGTCTGAAAACCCACAAAAGTGTACGGTAACTCTGGCCCAAAAAAAAAGAACGAAAAACATAATATACAAAAAAAAAAAATTGAATTAATAACAAGACGCGACAATGTGAAAATTGTTTAACGTTCTGTTCAGTTTTTTTGTTTTTGTTTTTTCTTTTTTTTTTCAATTTGCCGTTTTCAGTTAGCAAGAACAGGTATAAGCATGTTAACAACACGAATAATAATAAGTGTGCAATAGTAGGTCGATCTCGAAAATGTTGAAAATTTGATCAAGAATTAAGATTGATCGAGTGTGGGAACAAAATAAACGCTGATAATGATCGGAAGTAATAAATAAATAATGAAAGGAAATGTACAAAAAATATTGCTAGAAATTACATTCAATTAAGAATTGAACAAGTAACTTAGAAGTTGTAATTTACAGAAAACATATCTGAAATTAATCCGTATTAAAAGAATGTTAATCTTTAAAGATTAAAAAATGTTTAATTAGGAATTGAACTAGTAAATTATAAGTTGTAATTTACAGAAAACATATCTGAAATAAATCCGTATTAAAAGAATGTTAATCTTTAAAGATTAAAAAATGTTTAATTAGGAATTGAACTAGTAAATTATAAGTTGTAATTTACAGAAAACATATCTGAAATAAAACCGTATTAAAAGAATGTTAAAGATTAAAAAGATTGCTAAATCCAATGTTCAATTAAAAGTTGAATAGCAACTTAAAAGGTGTAACATATCTAAGTTTATTAATTAGAAGAATGTACAACTTTGGAGATCAAAATCAATTATTAAAAGATTAATGTAAAAATAATGAAATGTTGATTTCACCTACGCGACTATTTTGCTTAACTAGCGAAACATTAGCAACAAACCAAAACACAACAAAGAGACTTGTAGCTCTTGGCTTATGGTTGGAGTGTTAATTTTGACAAATGAAGATTTTGGTTGTGGGGCACAATTTGGAGTATTATTCATATCTCTTCTTCCTCCTCCCTTCGGACTGCCTCTGACAAATTCGGACTAAACAGAGACTTGTGTTGAGCTTTGGCTAATTATGCCCACCAAAGCTAGTTGGCCTTTGTATTACATCTTATCTGAAGTCTCAAGTCTGAAGTCAACTCGCCGCAGTTGGTGACTGTGTTTTGTGTCTTGGCCTCAAACTAATCAGCTTGAAGCCATTAATCTGACCAGTGTGGCCGTGTGCGTTTTGAATTTCAGTCCGACTACAACAAGTATATTTCTTTAACTGGCTTCAGCTTCGCCTTCGACTTCGACATCGGTTTTGCTTTGGCTGCGATTATCTAACATTTGGGTTTGGGGCCCCCTTTAGTCAAATGTTATGCTCGAGCAGTTTTTAAAACACTGTCAGATAACTTGAATTTCAGGCCCGACGCGCTTGACTGGATTTGTAGTTCTTAGACTGGGCCCAACATATCAAAAAAAAAAGAAACATAGAGACGTGCAAAATACATCAAACACACAAATGAAGTGACATCGCCCGCATTTTGTTCACACGCATTAAAAACATGCAGCCCATAAGTATGACCATAAATCTTATAGCTTAATGAACACATCCTTGGAATTATAAATAGGTAATCTGAACAGTTTTGTCCGCAATCAGATGGCCATTAAATTTTACAAAAACAACAATCCAGTCGTGAGTCCGAGTCTCCCAAAAAAGCCAAAAAACGAAACCGTCCCAAAGCCGGCAAAAAAGTTTCAATCTGCATACATAAATAATATTAAACAACAAGTCAAAAATAAACTAAAAACTTTTCAAACGAGACGCGCGAGCACATTCATTCATTCATGGATATGCGACGTGTTTTTAATAAAATTAAAAGTATACAAAATAAAAAAAATAAAAAAGAGCCAAAATTATTTGCATAGTATTTTCTGTGCCGTCGAATTTAATGGGGAATAAGAGAAACTTGAAATTATACGCGGTAGTTGCGAATAATACGGATGATATTTAAATACCTCTATAAATTAATATATTCGTAAAATAATTCATTATGTTTTATAGCTTTCATTGTGAAACTGGATCTGCAGAATTATGCAAGATTCGAAAAGTTTATTTCTCAACCTGCCTTGATATGGTTTTTTGCACATTTTTATGCAAATTGAATTCGACGACACTTTTGAGTATTTTATAACATCGAAATTCCAATTGAATTTTCGTATATTCTGTATAAATAACCCAGTTGCATGATAAACTTATTTCTTAGTCTCACACTAAGCCGTCTACAAAGTTCAGCATGTCAATAAAATAACAGAAAAAAACAACACAGAAATATGCAGTTTGACCTTTTGGCGAGACAGACAGACGACGGGCAACAGCTTGGCAAAGACAAGACATTCAGAAAAAACAAAAACGAACACAGAAAAAAAAAAACTAATACACAGCCAGCGGGCCCAGACATTATAATTATGCAGCTGCCACATACACAAGGCAATGGCAACAGTAAGAGGCAAGTGTGGCATGCAATAGCTTCATGTCTTGGCATTTGCCAAACGACAAGTGCAAACGTCGATCGCAGCCAGAGCTGTCGATCCGAACGATCCGAGCGAATCGTTGATTCGCTGAGCGCATTAAACTAAGCCGGGCAAAAACGTCAAAGCCAGGTGCGTGCTCTGGGTGCCCAACAAACACACACACACAAACACACACACACACACACACACTGAGACAACACTCACAGATAGTGCAACTATAGTTGTAGCTTGAGTTAAATTGAAATTCAGTTTAATATGCGCCGCAACTGAAAGCTTGACGCGACTGTCTTTTAGGCTACAAAAGGGGGAATTGCTAGGAGATAGAGAAGGTAAAGGGGAAGGTGCAGGGGAAGGGGAAGGAGAAGAGGAAGGTGTAGGGGAAGGGGGATCATAGCTGGCCCACGTCTTTGTCGTCTTTGTGAGCCATTCATATGGCGGTGGCCATTCATAAACCCGTATTTGAGGCACGTAGGTTGTGGCGACGACGACGTCGACGGCTCAGTTAGTTAGTGGCACTCGAACTGGTTTTTTTAAGCCATGGCTAGCTGGCGAGCTGGCTAGCGCAAAATGTTGCTTTTGATTTCTTTATGAGTCTATTGCTGTACCATTTACTCCATGACTTGGGCTCTGGCTAGATTGCTTATTCAAATACCCTACGGACCTCTGTGGGCTGTGTCACACTGTGTGTGCGTGTGTGTGTGGGAGTATTGGGGCTGCGGCTGCTGCTTTGTCTTTGGCTTTAAGACCGGTAGTCGCAGTGCTCGAAAATCCAAAAAACTTAACACATTAAACCCAATGTCAGCTCGCGCATTAAAGCGTTTTCAGTGCTTAAGAGCGACACCAAGAGCAAAACCAAAAGCAAACGCAAACAAAAGAAAAAGAAAGAAAAAAACACCAGCGAAAAATTAATTTGCCTGCCACAGAATATAACAACAATAAGTACAAGAAGTGGCACAAACTTTGCCCATTTGCAGACAAACACCCGCCGAAGTTTTACGAGCGCACTAAATAATATTTTGTTGCATATTTTAAGGCGCTCGCGGTTCCTCATTGCTTCATTGGGCCGAAACTTTCTTTTCGTTCCGTTCTTTAATATTTTCACTGACTAATTTATTTTCATAGACTGCCGACACAGCGTTCGTTGGCTCGTTCTTTCATTTTACATTTTCCATCTTACTTTGCCTAGGTGTTGCCTATGATTTTAATGCTCTGCCTCTGAAAATTTATGACTAATAAAATTTGTCAATTTTTTTGGAGAAATACATTTATTTTTGCCTCCGCCTGGGCATGTGGGTGTTAAAGATCTTCAACCTCAGCCTACACACCAATACACACTTACACACACACACACACACACACACTCTGGTGACAACAAACAACCGGACGAACGTATAAACCTCTGAATGTTGCGTTGAGTGGCTTACAGTCATAAAATCATCAAATCTATTACAGTTCTCTTCTCTCTCAGTCGTTTTATTAACAACAGAAAAAAGACAACCAAAAAATACACAGAAATTGGTTTGGATTTATTTATTTATTTAGTATTTGTGCTGTCGTTGTTGCTTGGGTTGTTATTTTTCCCGACTCTTCCGAATGCTGTTAAATTTCATTTTAAAAGTGTTGTTAAGCTATGCTAGTATTTTTGTTTGTCGAACTTTTATGGCTGTCCTATAGACTAGAGAGAGAGAGAGAGAAAGATATATATATAGAGATATTGGTAGATGCTGCAGCTATATTCATCCCTTTTTTGGGGTTAGTTAGTTGCTATTCTGTGGTTTATGTGCTCAATTTGGCATATTTGGCCAAATGTTTATAAGTTGTTTGTTTACACTTTAATATTTGCGTGTGTGTTCGACACTAAATATTATTTCATGCAAATTCGATGCCTTGGATTCTAGTATATAATGTATATGTGCATAGTAGAACATTTTTGTTTTTTTTTTTTTGGTAAATTCCAGCCTTAATTTAGCTAATTGCCTTGCCCGCATTCGCTGCCCGTTGCCCGCAAAATACTTTCAATTTTCAAAAACAATTTTTTCGGTTGCGGTCAGACGGCACAAAAAACATAAAACAACAAAGAATAAAATCAGACACAAGATGAGAACAAAATGAAAATTATTTCGTTGGCATATTTGAAAAAATAGTTGACAGAGAGCGAGAGACCAAGAGAGAGTTCAAAAGGGGCAATAATTTTTATTAATTAATTAAAGATGAAAGCTACTCCGGTCAGCAGCTGGGCGCACATCTTCATCGCTCGGTCTCGTTCATGTTCATCTAAAATGCTCATGAAGCAGAAAATAATTAATGTTAATGCTATGGCTGGCCGGGTTGCTTGCCTCTCTCCCTCTCTCTCTCTCTCTCCCACTCTTTGGCACCCCCGCAAGTCTGTCTCCGACTCCGTCTCTGTCGGAGGCTGTCCCAGGCAATGGCGCTCTAATTTGTGCAGACCGCAAAGTTCATAGCAAATTAGTTGATTAGTTTAACGTGGCTACCAAAGAGGCTCAGAGTGAGAACGAGAGAGAGAGAGAGAGATGGAGAGTGAGAGAGACCATTTGATATGGCTGGTCACATTTGTTCAGCTGCAAATTTTATAATTCAATCAGTGCAGAGAGCACAGCTCACAAACACATACAACTAAACACACACAGACACACAGACTTGGTAATGCGGCAATTTGTGTGAAATTTACCCAGAACTTCACAAGATACAAGACAGCGGGGGAGGAGGGAGGAAGGTCGTTATTGTGGGCTGTGCGATTCACTTGAGTCAAATGCGTTTTATTGTGAATTTATTAAGCGTGCCCAAGGCGCACATTAAATGGCTCGCTCGGCCCGTGTGACACAGACTGAAGGACTGAGCAATAAAGATAGCCAAGAGCACAAACAATAACCGAGCAGAATATTGAAATCGACGATGACAACGAATGGAATAAAGGATGCTGAGCAATTTTTTATTTTATTGTGAAATATGAAAGGGAAGACCCAAAAGGCTGTCAATTGCAAAGCAATCCGAATTAAATGATATTAATATGAGAAATGCATTTACACATGCAAATTACACATTACGAGTACATGAAAGGACAAAATGTGTGTGTATAACAATGAATGAATTCATCGCAGACAGAAACTCACTTAAATATATTAATTTAAAGTTCGTTTTTTTGCAGAACAAGTTTAACCAGAATTTTGATAGATTGATGTCTTCGATGCGGGCTAGCGATTTATTTTATTTTCAGTCAATGCTAAAACTTGACAACATGCTGCGAAATTTGTTGGTTCGTGAGAGCAGCAGCGAAGCAATTACCGTATTCTATAAATAAAATTGCTATAACTCTTGTCAGGAATTGTTGTCTAAGCTAATATTAGAGCCGCTTGGAGAAATGATCTTAAAAGCCTCTGGACCTAAGCGGCTCAAGACGAGACGAGTTTGCTTTGCACTGAGTTGAGTTGAGTGCACACCATTTATTTAGCTGGTTTTCAAATTATAAGCCTTTTGCACATATCCGGATGGGGTTGGGTTGGCGTTGGGGTTGGGGTTGGGTTTTTGAGCCGTAAGCCACATGTTGAAAATAATTGTCATGGAACCGAAAATCCTATTCGCTGCGCCATTTAAAACAATTCCAAACACTTTGTGGGCGCTTAACATAGCTGACAACAAATTTGACACCAAAGCCGCTTAATCAATATAATAAAAGACATTTGTTAAATTAACAGAACTCGTTGCGACCGCACCAACAGCAAACAATGCCGAAAAAAGCCAACAACAACAACAATGGGAACGGCAAAAACCAACACAGCAAACAGAGAAAAAAAAAGAAGGAAGAAATTTTAATTAAATTTATAACGCAAAGCCACAAAGAGCGCCTAGAGCTCTATACGAGAGATTTATGTGACCGTTAATTTTGTCAAAGTCATTCGAGTGCGTGCTGTTGTCGTTGTTGTCGTTGCTGTTGATGTTGATGTTGTTGCTGTTGATGGTTGTGTGCACGCTAAGTGTCCTGGCGCAAAAAGGAGTGCGAGAAAGAAGGAGAGAAAAAAAACCTCACCGGATTTCCTGTGATATGCCACAATATTTTCCATTAACGCGCTGAAGTTGCAGGCAAACAGAGCGGACCGAAAACAGAGGACCAGAGAAAACCAGCAGCACAAACTGGAAACTGGTCTTGATAAGACAGCAACAACTAGTAGAAAAGGAAAATATTAAGAACAACAGCAGGCGAGCGCAAAAAAAAAAAAGCAGAAAAAGAAAAAAGAATAAAGCGAAATGTGCGTTGTCCGGCAGAGTGTTGAGTCCAGATCCAGGTTCAGGCCAGCCACTTCACTCTGGATTGTCTTGCAACAACAACAACAAAGATGTTCACTCTCCTCTCTCCCTCTTTCTGTCTCTCTATCTCTGTCTCTTTCACTCTTGTGGTAGTAGGCCTGCTGTGCGACAGTCGCAGGCTTTGTATGAGTATGACTTGTAGATAGTTTAACTTACAAAGCAGCCCAGAGTGACAAAAGGGAGGGAAAGTGCAGCAGCAGCAGCAGCAGCTTTTGGGGAGAGAAACGTGGGGCGAGGGGATGGCGTCTTTTGCGTTGACCATTAGTGCGACATCCGGCGTTGCGCATCGCTTGCTATTGCCACACGTAGTCCACAGACCATGCTCGAAACTATTAGCAAGCTTTTGCCTCAAGCCATGTGTGTTAGCCTCTGCCTCTACGTATGTGTGTGCGTATGTGTGTGTGTGTAGAGTATACGCACTTAACTTGTGGCCGAGTCAGAGTCACAGGATCGACATCGACATCGACATCGAGTATGCCAAACGGCATCATCATCATCAACATCAGCATCGACTGCTTGGAACGGTTTTGCGGTTAAGCTGTTAGTTTAGTTTGCGTACAATTTGTGGGCCCAGTTGACAATTACTAGGGGCGAGGCAGGACGAAGGGAAGGGAGGGAGGGAGGTAGTAACTCCTTGCCTTCGCTTGACCACTGTGCTCTGGTCACTGGTCACAGAAGGCATGAATGAAATGGGAAACCGGTTTACTTTACCCGCCTTTAGTTCGTCTTTCATTTACTTTGCACTTTACTTCACTTTACAGCGTGTGTTTTCCCTTTTTTTCTCTCTCCCTCTCCCTCTCTCTCTCTGCGGGTCGGTGCTCCTTCCCATTCTTTTTGTGATGAGTGTACTGCCGGTGCTTCTTCCTACTGTCACACTTCAAGGATTTCTTTGTTGGCCATCCTGCCGGTCATGCATATGTGTGTGACAATTACCCACTGCTTATTGTCTTGTACTCGTTCCATATACTTACCCAAGCCATGTGTATGTAAATGTAGTAAGCGACAACACTCAGAGGGGAGTGAGGGAAGAGGGCAAGGCAAGGCAAGGCAAGGCGACACAGAGTCACCTCGTAATGACACTAAATGAGTTGTAGCCAACCGGAGACGTTGCTTGGGCTTGGCCTCTGTTTTTGTTGTCATTGTCGTCGTTGCAAAACCTGTCAACTTGTGCACTTTTTGTTGCCTGCTTCTGCTTCTGCTGCTGTTGTTGTTATTGTTGTTGTTGGTTAATTGCCGCAGGAAATGTTCTGGCTGTGCAGTTTGGTCAACTGTCTCTTGGTCTCTGGACTTAATTGCTTGAACTTTGGGTCCAAGTAATGCAGCACAACCCAGTTGCAAATTGAGGCACCCAGCGAATAAAAAAAACAGAACCTGAGGTGACTAATTCCAACTGCGGGTGGTCGCTGCGTTTCCGCTGCTAACTAAATCATATACCATGGATAGCTCTATCTATCTATTGTCTGTATATACTCTGATTTACATATTATACTTGTATGTATATACTCGAATGTAGTTCGGATTCGTGGCCAAGACAAACGGAAATCGGACTCATTTCAAGAGCGTGGTAGCCTCGCTCCGTCTTGTCTACGACAAATAATCAATTAATCCATTGATGAAGTCCACGACAGCGACGTTTATTTGTTGAGCCATTTGTAGGCACGTCTCACGCTGCGTTCGGAGGTTTGCTCTGCCTTTGCACAGTGGCACAAAAGCATCGCAGGAAACCAGTTTCATTTCGTTTCTCAAAACGAACGAAAATGCTTGACTTAATTGCATTGGCTGAAACAAATTGAACTTGTTTTGATTGCCAATCATGTATGAGAAATTTGTGTTATGTTTGATAAATGATAATTAATTGGCAAATGGCAAAATACTAAAGCGTATTGTTTATTCGATATATTGACAGACGCAATAAGTTAATCACTTTAAGTCATTCGATTTTAAACATAATCAATTTTAAATGCTTTCAGCATGGCAGAATAGTTTATATGTTTGTTAAATCAATTTAATTTGAATATTGAAAAAGATCAGATTTAAAACAAGTTAATTTGAGCTCCACAAATTATTGTTGGTAATCACTTATAAAATCATTATTCATATTTTTCGTGACAACAATATTTTTAAGCAATGTATCTTTTCGCAATGAATGAATACATGGTGTCATCAAAAGTTGAAACATGTGAAATCTCCGGTCTAATTACCTACTAGAGAAACTATGAAAAAAGAATCTGTGTTGAATTATTGCAAAAGTAGCACAATTTAGTTCGACATTTGTTTTTTTTGTTGATTGGGCACACTGTGCGTGCTTTTATATTACCTATGTAGATTGCTCTAATGCTGATTAGGTCGACGACAACACACACACACACACTTACATCGCACACACACGCACTCTTGTGTATGAACAGCTAAGTAGTCGGTTCAATTTGGTATCGAACGTGGCCTGGTCTTTTCTTTAAGACATTTTAATGCTAATGAGCCGCAAGCTGTAGACCTACTTCGTTTATAGTTAGGTGTGGGTAGAAGCAGCGACACACAGACTGCCAACGAACAGACAAAGAGAGCAAGACAGAGTGAGAGGGAGAGACTGAGACATGTCCATGTCTCAATGACAACCTGAGAGCAGAGTGCTCTGACACATGTGAGCCATGTGTTTGAGTGTGTGTTGCTTGAAATAAAAGAAAAGAAAAACGCAAAGGCAAGACAAGGCAAAGGCAAAGAAAAGAAGAGGGAATAAAATAAAAGTTGTTCCAAATTAGTGAGATGTGACTGAGCTGCGTCGTTGAGTCTTACGCTTAAGTAATGTGTATTTTATATGTGTGGGCTGCGAAAAGTAGGTAAATGTGACTACGATGCTGACTGTGATGCTGTGACAGGTCGAATCGACCATTTGTCGATATGTCGACTTGTCGATGGCGTTGGCAATTCAACTCGCCTCTGCTGCAGTTCCCAACTACGTGCGCAATTGTCGAACGTGCCGATTAACACAACTCCTATGCGATTCTTCTCTCTTTCAGCTGCCTGCGACTGCAGTGGCCAGGTAACCGCTCCCGCTGCCTCTCCCCCCGCCTCAGCGCCTGCCTCTGCCTCTGCGGCTGTGCAAAAGTTCCGGGTTACGCCGCACGATCTGCAAATACTGGAGGGCACGGACACGCTGTTGCGCTGTGAGGTCTCCGCTCGGGCTGGCAAGGTGCAATGGACCAAGGATGGTTTTGCGTTGGGATTCTCGGCGGTTATTCCGGGTTATCCGCGTTATTCCGTGCTCGTCGACGCCGCCCATGGCACATACAATTTGCAAATCAAGAATGCCACACTCGAGGACGATGCGGAGTATCAATGCCAGGTGGGTCCTGCCGCTGGCAATCCTGCGATACGCGCCAATGCCAAGCTGAGCATCGTGGCTGCACCCAGCAGCATTTACATCGATGGCTATTCGCGCAATGCCAAGGTTGAGGTCATCGAACGTCAGAATCTAACGCTGCAGTGCATCACTGAGAATGCAAATCCTGCTGCAGAGATTGTCTGGTATCAGGGCGAGACGCCAGTCTCCACATCGGGTAAGTCCCTTTCACTCTTTTTGCGTTGACGAAATCCCCTTAACTTGTGTGCTGTGTTCAGTTCCCATTGTGTCGGTGAATCAAACGTCAGCTAAACGCTTCCGCACCAGCTCCACGCTGCACCTGCAGCCGCGTTCCGATGATGACTACAAGGAATATTCGTGCCAGGCGCGTCACAAAGCTCTGCCGCCGGATGTGCCAATGCGAGCTCAGGTTCAGCTGTCAGTGCTTTGTAAGTCCTATCGACAATGCTTTGTGTTTACCCCTTTTTGACTTACATTATCCTTCCCTTTGCTTAGACCCTCCCGGTCCGCCATTCTTTGAGGGATACAGTCAGGGGGAGAATTTGCGTCGTGGTCAGCAGGTGCAAATCGCCTGTCGCAGTCGCGGCGGCAATCCTCCAGCCCAACTAGTCTGGTATCGCAATGGCGAGGTCCTAAACTCCCCACAACGCACCTCGGGACGTCTCTCGGAGAATGTGTACAAGTTCACGGCGAACGCATCGGACAATGGCGCCAATTTGGTCTGCGAGGCGAAGAATCTGCTGTCGAATACTCCTCTGCGTGCTGAACTCAATCTGACTGTGCTTTGTAAGTGTCTCATTTGCATCCCCAATCCCATTCCCGTTCTCAGTTGTAACATCTTTCGTATGTAGATGCACCCAAAGACGTATTTCTGAGCGGAGCGACGCAAGCTAAAGTTGGCGATGCGGTGCAACTGAGTTGTGTTACGGCTCCCTCGAATCCCCCGGCACGCATCAACTGGTCCATGAATGGACGTCCGTTGAGCAATGGCACCTTCAAGACCACAAGCAGTTCGGATGGCGGTTGGGTTAGCAGCTCCAATATTACCCTAAATATTGACTCACAAAGCCGCACTTTCATCATTGTCTGTCATGCTCTGAATGCGGAGCTCTCACAGAATGTCGTTGGCTCCCACACCGTAAATGTGTTGTGTAAGTAAAGAGCTTTAATTGGATGCTATGCAGTTTGCTTTAGCCAACTCCCTTTGTAGATCCTCCTTCGGCTCCCTTGCTCACCGGTTACAACAATGGGGATATTCTTATCTCGGGCTCCATATTGAAATTGCAATGCAGCTCAGCAGGCGGTAATCCGCCGCCAAGTTTGCTTTGGTACAAGAACGATAAGCGGGTGAATGCTGCTTCTAAGGTGACGGACAGCAAGATTACCTCCGAGTTGTCGCTGCTGGTGAATGCCTCCGACAACAATGCCATCTATAAGTGCGAGGTGCAAAATGCTGCCATCGAAATTCCGCTCTTTGCCACAAAAACCCTAGGCGTGCATTGTAAGTAACCACAAACTCCTTTGAGAATATTTCCCTACAATAATGTCGCTTTCTATAGTCCCACCCGAGACTGTGAAGATCAGCGTGGCGCCCAAAAACCTGGTGCCTGGCATACGCGCCAAACTTATCTGCGACTCCAGCTCTAGCAATCCGCCTGCCAAGATTAGTTGGTGGAAGGACGGCATTCCGGTTGAGGGACTCAATCTGGCCAATCGTCCGGGTCTTTGGGGTGGCTCGGTCTCCACACTGGAGATGCATGTGAATATTACCCAGGACCTCGATGGCTCCATCTACACCTGTCAGAGCCACAACGAAGTGTTGCAGCGCAGCGTGCATGAAACCATAAGCCTGGACATACTCTGTAAGTTCATTCAGTTGACCCCTAGACTTGTCCCTTCTCTAAGCAGCAGTCTCTGTCTCCACAGTTCCTCCCAAGTTCGATGCTGCTCAGATTACCAGTTTCGTGGGTGTTGAGGGTGCTCCAATGCAGGTGGAACTTCATGCCAGTGGCAATCCCATGTCCATCAGCTACACCTGGACCAAGGATGGTCTGCCCATCAGCAACAATGCGTTGAGTGGGCAACGCTTGATCTCCGATGGACCCCGTCTCAATATCAGTCGTCTCAGTCGCAACGATGCGGGCATCTATGTGTGTGAAGCACTCAACACTCAAGGCACCGCCCTGCTGGAGATTCAGGTGGTGGTTGAATGTAAGTAAAGGGATTCTTCCAAATGTCAGGCATATGCTTATTTCCATTACCAAATTAGATGCACCCATCATCACCTCTGTGACGGAGGGACAGAGCTTTGTCTCTGGCGAACAGGCTGTGCTCTCGTGTCAGATTCAGGCCCGTCCCTTGGAGGCAGCCCATGTGCGTTGGTCCCGCCCTGGCTATGACTTTGCCATGCGCACCACGTCCAGCTTTGAGAACAACACCGCTTTCCTGCAGATCGAGAACGTGCAGCGCGACGACATCGGAAACTTCACCTGCATCGTGGACAATCAACGCGGCGCTGTTGCCACTCAGCAAGTGTTGCTTGTAGTGCAAAGTAAGTACAATAAGAGTAAAATAGTTCTAGATGGTAGTTAACACTGCATTTCCCTCACCTGCAGCTGCTCCTGAGATTGATCATTCCCCCAGCTACACGAGGTATGCGGCTCGTCTCGGAGTGCGAGCTCAGCTTGTTTGTCGTGCGCTGGCCTCACCTCAGCCTAGTTTTATTTGGCGCCGTCATGGCAAGGATCTGAAGATGCAGCGTCGCAACAAGTTCACCAGTGTCGATCGTCAGGTTGATCCGCTGCACTTCGAGTCCGCACTGCTCCTAGAAAGTACCTCGGCGGATGATTACGGACAGTACGAGTGCGTGGTGCGCAACTCGATGGGTCAGGCGAGCACTACAGTTGAGTTCAGCAAACCTTCTCGACCGGATGCTCCGCTACAGCTGCGAGTAGGCAACGTGAGCGATACGAGTGTGGAGCTCCTGTGGACAGCTGGCTTCGATGGTGGCATGCAGGTCTATTATCGCATTCGCTTCAAGCAGCAGGGCGACGAGAAGTACAAGTATCTGGACGCCAAGGTGGGACAACAGAACAGCACGCTGGAGAACCTGAAGCCCGGTGGCACCTACTACTTCTCGGTGATGGCTCACAACGAGGCGGGAGTTAGTAAATTCCTGCCAGACATCAAGCTAACGCTGAGCAAAGGATCGCAACCGCATTCGGCGGAGTATACGGAAAAGGATGAGCTGCCAAATGTCATGATCATTGGCATCACTTCAGCTGCAATGGTTCTGCTGGTGTTGAATGCGGCGCTTGTGGCCTGGTTCGTCATCCGGCGACAGAACAAGTCTCAGGGCGAGACGGAGCCCAGCAACGATGATGCCTACTCCAAGGACGACAATCAGTCAGTCTACAAGGTAATTATCAACAATTCATTTAAAATTTTCTCTTAACCTGACTTTACTGACTTGGCCAATTCCAATAACCAGCTGCCCATCACTGCATTGCAGGCGGATGTTCAGAAGAAGACAGCTGCATCCACGTACCTCGTGGAGAATGTGGACATCATACAGTCGACGGCATATCCACCCAAGTACCAGGAGAGCTCCATGTGCACGCCGCCCTATCCGATGTGCAATCCGGACTTCACTCGCACGCTGCCCAATCCGAAGCGGCACAGTCAGCGCAACAGCGCCACAGGACTGATCGAAGGTATGCCCATGCGGGCCAAGGACGATCACATGCTGATCTCGAATGGTCTGTACATACCATCGCCGTCGCCCGCCTCCTCGCTGGTCATCAAGGGCAGCTACATATCATCGCCATCGCCAGCGCCGCCCGCTGATGGATCCTACTTCAACATGAGCGACAAGTACATGTCCTATCCACCAGTGGTAAGTTGAACTCTTTGTCAAACTAAATCCTTAGGCTCTTTTTGATGTGGAAACTTTTAAATACTGAAAGAAAAAGGTTAAAATTGGAATTATTCAAAAATATTTCAGAATATTATAAATTTTTTAAACTTATTTTCCTTGAAATCCTTAGAGCTATATTTTTCCATGAATATTTTTTAATCATGAAATCAGATATTTTCATATATTTTAAGCGCAATGGTAAAAGAATGTCGATCATTTAAGCATATTTCAGAGTATTAACTATTTCTTAAAATTCTTTGCATTTTATGAACTTATAATTTAAATGATAAACTACCTTAGCTAATTTCAAAAATATTTTAGAACATTGCGAGTTAAAAGCTTAATAGTATGAGCGAGGTAATCCTTAAAGCTCTTTTTCTAGTGAATACATATTTTTAAAATCGAACCATATATTTATTTGTCCTCTGCATATATTTGCAATACTGAGAGAAAAAGTTTCGAATTATAAGAATATTTTGGAATTTTCCAAAATTTCATAAATTTTTTTGCTTAGGAACTTTAATAATATTTCAACAAATTTCAAACTTCCTAAATTTATTGACTATTAAACAACTTTAAATTATAAAATATATACGCTAGTCATATTTAAAATAAAGTCGAGCAATTTCTTGCGCAGAAAGAAGAGAAAAGCGTTAAAGCATAGTTAAATACATAATTGATTTTTGTTCCATTAATATTGTGAGTGTTTCCACACATTTTTGAGCGACCCTCGTTAAGCTCTAATATTGATAATGGCTTATTAAATGATATATTTTTGTTTTTCTCTCTCTTCACTTTAATTTATCTTACAGACCTACTAAGCCGTGCAGAGCGTCAAAGACGAAAGGCAACCAACAAACACCAGCCAAACCCAGCTAGACTGATTGACACACACACACACACATACACACATGAACACACACAACAGACAACAGAGCAACACAGTCAGCAATAACAACATCGACAACAGCGACAACGACAAAGACAACATCAACATTAGCAGATAGATATAGAAATTGAAATTGAGTCAATTTCAGTCATTAATAGGGATTTTGAGATGTTGCTTTGTTTCGATTGTTGTTGTTACTGTGTCTGTTGCTGCTGCTGCTGTTGCCAGTTTCTTATGTTTTGTTTTCTGTTTATAATTATTACTAAATGACGTTGATTATTATGGAGCGCAAATGGAGGAAACATGTTGAATGTATTTTGAGAAAAGACATTTGCATGCGGCGCTCGAAGGCTGTGATAAGTACCTGTATCCAAGGCTCTCCAATCGAATCCAAACCAACTCGACTCACATCACGAAGCACAACATCAGCATCAACATCAACATCAGCACGCACGTCAAATGATGAATCCACATCAATCAATGAAATCGATGCTGCCGGTGTCTGGATGCCAATGGATTAGCCTTTGGGGCAGGTACGCAACCCACTCTACAAATGCTTGCCCCTCTCATCACCAAGAAACCAATACAATTATATACTTACAACCCAAACACACACACACAGAAAGCAGCATTCGTAGAAGAAACCAGAAAAACAAAAAACAAAATGAAACACAAGAACAAAACACTCAAATATTAATTTGTAGGCATTTTCTTGATATTAAGTAGTAGCAATTACGATTTTTAGCATTTAGCATAAATATATTAACGAGTCTGTCGACGTCGACGTCGTCGTCGTGACTCATTCTCATTAGCAGTTGTTCAAGTTTAAGCTCTAGACATACCAATATCAACATAAATCTCAACATAAACACAATTACGAGTAAAACATATACATATATATAAATCTTTATGTATATGTCTACAACCCTAAGGCCCGACAAGCGTAACGATTTTCAACGATATAAACGATCAAAACGATTCGAAATCACAAACAATAAATTAGCCAAAAAAAAAAATAAATAAAATGAAATAAATAAAAGTGAATAAACAGCGAAGAACTTGAAAAAATGCATAACATCAATTAAAAAACTAATTGTAAGTGTGATTTTCGTTAGTTTAAGAGCTCATAAAATTAATAATTAAGTACATGCATACCATACACATAATATATACATATAAATATATACGTATTTACAAAAAGAACAAATGAAATTGATTAAGTTTTTATCATGCATGACAATAAATTATATACATGATAAAACATGCGAAAGCGCCAAAAATTATGCTAAAGAAAACACACAAAAAAAGATAATTCATGAATGAAACGATATGTTAATTAAAGTTAGACTTGGGATCTTTGCATTTAAATCAAGATAAGCATGTGTATAAAATGAAACTTTAATAAATTATATATATATATATACATATATATAAATATGTAATTAATATTTAAAACATTTTTCCAAATCAAAGACAAAATAAAAACGAAAAAAAAACATACAAAAATCACCCACAACAAATTTTTGTAACTTCAAACAAAAGTATTTGAATAAATAACTTACAAATCTTTGAAAAATTACAAATTTACATATTTTATTCTGGGATGGTGTTTTTGGGTACAGTTCACCCACACAGACACACACACACTCTCACACCCATACAAAGATAAAGCACCTGCTTCATTATGTGGTATACGGCTTTGCGGCTGTACCCAAATTTGTCTATTGCCATCAATCAGCGCTTGGCTTTTTGTTCACGTTCATCATGTTCTCAGGCCACAATTTCATTTGGCTCTTTGGGGCTCTATTAAGTGGGCGTGTCGACTTGCACCTTAAATGACGCCTAATTGTTTTTGGGGGGCCGGAGACTTAACGGCGGCTTTTGCTTAGAAATTTTATTAATTAATAGCGTCGCTGCTCCGCTTAATTAATAGCGCATTTAATAATATTTATTTCTTAATTTATGTGGCCAACATTAGCGGATCACACAAAAAGTTATTCTATGCGTTGCTTTCACCGACCTCAGGCTGGAGAAGAGTTTTAAGTGATCAGTAGCAGAATAATAAATTACAGAAATCAATATTTAACATTTGCATATTTTAATTGATTTTACATCGTCATGGCTTTTATTTTAATTATTAATAAATGTAATAAACTATATATTGTACAGTTTGTGTTTATTATTTTGTGCATTGCGTAAAAATATTCGTTTTGTTATGATTGCTTATTAAATTGAGTATTTGTTTATGCTCCGACTGTGCAAAATGTCAGTTAATTAAAATTGCAATTTCACAGAAACGAAGTTATAGAAGCATCAGCATCAGCAGCATCAGCAGATTGTGTGTTTTTGTTATCAAATAAAATGCAATAAATGCTATTTTAATTATCATGTTGTCTGCTTGCTGAGTGAGCTCTGCCTAGGCTCAGGCAGAGTCTTTGCAAAATACGACTATAATCGCCTCGATTGCCACTCGTTGCACTAAGAGAAGCTGCAACAGCAACAGCAACAGCAACAACAGCAATAGCAGCAGACAACAATAACAGGCAAAACAATTAAAATTAATTTTGCAGCATACTTTGAATGTGCACAAAACGACAAAACAGAAACACACACAATGCATAATTAAATACAGTGAATTCATTAAATTTTAATTAAAACATTTGAAACGGGCAATGGATTTTTATTTAGCTCGACTTTAGAGCATATTGAGAAGATATTGTTAAAAAAAACGTCGAATCTCACATGCTCTCTTTTTGGTATTTTTATTTTCAAGTGATTGCAAAAAACAATTGGCAAGATAAACTCTTGAAAAGCACAATTGAGAATTTTATAGTTACTCTTTTGAATTTATTTAGTGGCTTGCTAATTGTTGTGTAATAAAATGTATGCATTTAATTTGATTAAATTACAAACCGTTTAAGAGTATGGCAAATTTATCGAATTGTTGCAGGGTAAATTAAAAGCCACCTCCGAGAGGATGCTGAGCAGCAAGCAGCAAACAGCAAAGCAGCAAACATCGGCACGAAACGGAAAACTTCATTAAAAGTGGGCAGCAGTTGGCAGCAGCCGTTGCCTGCCCCAAGCGGGGGCAGTGTCAGAGGCAGTAGAAGGGGATGGGAATGGGGAAGGGGAAGGAAGGTTGCATGAAATTGTGCTCGCTTCATTCTGGGGGCAGGTTCTAAGCATTGCCCCGCCAAATGTGACGACGCCTGGCGCGGCTCCACTTCCTGTGATTGTAGCCAGTCAGTCCCTAGTTGCCCCAAACTGAAAGCTGCTTGCTGTTTGCTGCCTGCCTTTCTGGCCAGTCCAGCCTGGCTGCAATCGAACGCATAATCATATTTAATAAGCGCGTCGCAGTCAGCAAGTGAAAAGGCTTCGTTCGCTCTTTCTCGTGTGCCTCATGACGATGATGATGATGATGCTGTTTCTGTTGCTGTTGCTGCTGCTGTTGCTGATGCAACAAGTGCGTCAGAATGAGGCACAGATGTGCAGAAAACCTGTTTGCGATTGCTGCAACGCTTTAACGCAATTTGTTAACCTGACTGACAAACTGTTGCCCGTTTTCTTGTTCCATGTTCCATGTTGCCTGCTGCCACTGCTGCTGCTGCTGTAAAAAATAGGTGCGAGTGCAATTAAGAGCTTGCCTGACCAGTTGGCGAGTATGAATACGAGTCAGAGTCGAATCCTGGCCGGCAGCAAGCACTTCATTCATAAAATTACGCGCATGTTGCGTGATGTTGACGCTAGATAAGAACCAGCTTCAACTGAGCCTAAGCCACAGTCAGAATCAGAATCAGAGCCAAAGCCAGAGCCAGATCCAGAGCCTGGAGCTGTGCCCAGTTAGGGCCAACGCCAACCTGTTGACGTGCTCGCTAGTTTTGCGGAAAATACTTATATATAGACTAGGTACGAACACAGTTGACTGCTTGACTGTTCTGACTGGCAGGAAAAGTGCAGCGGCTTAAAGGAGAAAAAAACTCGCTTTTCTTGGTAATTAATGAAAGCTGCCACCAGCTAGAGACAAAGCGGACTGTGGAGACAGCAGCCACTGTACAGAGTAGTTGGCTACTGTTGCCGGCAGTTATTAAAATGTTGCGATAAGTTTTTTTGCCGCGTTGTGTTCCCCTTGCCCTCCTTCGCCTCCTCCTCTTCCTCCTTCTCTGTATCACATTTGTATGCAAAGTGCCAACAGTTTTTGATGATGCGACGCGCAGGAAGTTGTCGCTGAAAGTGATATTGAAAACTGCCCGCAGAATGGATTACTTCCTTTTGGCCGAAGTCAAAAGAGCTGAAGAGCTGCAGCTAGAACCAACAGAACCAAATAGAGTGCATCGAGCACCTGGGGAATTTTACGTAGTCAGAGAGTGTAAAATCCAACCGGAGATGAAGCTGCCAGCTAGATAAAGATGGAGACACCACACTGAGACACTGAAATGCGCTTCAACTTTGAGTCTAGTCTGACTGAAGACTAAGAGGATTTTGTCTTAGATGAATAAGAAGAAATGAAAGAGGATTTATAATAGAAGCGCGCAAAAGAAAAAGCCATGCTGGTTGTTCATACATAATCACAGATTCTAGTCCGCTATAAAGCTCTTAATTATACTTGGAAAGCCTCAAAAAAGAGGAAGCATCTTATTCAAAGAGTCGCACAACTTTTGTTGTGTTGTTGTTGTTATTTTGTTTTTTGGTAAGATATTGAGCACTTGGGCTGTGCATTACTTGAGTATTTCATAGGCCTAAGTCTAAGCAATAAATATAATTTCTTTCATTTGTGGCACTTGAAGCGCAACTCGAGCTTTTTCTCACAGCTTCCTTCCATTCACAGTTCAAGAGGGAGAACGAGTGGGAGGCGGAGTGGGTGTGGTTGTGACTGTGGCGCCTGCAATGCCCGCATGCTTTGGCAATCAACTGCCACGCCATTTAGCATCATTAAATTAGTAGGTCAAAACATCACCACAGGCCATAAAAAATGTCACAGCTTAGAGGAAAAATGCAGTGGCAAGCCACTGAAAATGAGAGCGCGAGCGAAAGAGAAATAGAAAGAGAAAGAGAAAGGGAGAGGTGAGTGAGAATAACAGATAGAATGACATTTAAAAAAATGTTGAAGCCGAAAGCAGAGTACTTCAAATGCTTTCTGTCAGCCAAGCAGAGCAATGAAAAGTCAAGCCAAGGGCTCATTACAGTTGACACTCCCGAAAATGCAGCACTACAAAAGCTTCTTCAACCACATTTCCCCCAACTCGGGCATTTTGTCAGTCCGTGTGTACATAATCTGTGACACAATCGTAATCAGCATAATTATCTATGTCAACGAAAGAAATGTTTTCCCATAGCCCAGCTATTCAGCCTCAAGTGGCCAACGGCTAGCAGAATTTTGTGTCTTTGGGCAATTAGAACGTTTAAATATTTAAAAAGTTGATGCGTGTCTGCGGCAGTTATGTAATTTTCTAGATGCGCCACAAAACCTAATGACAAATTTAATGCGCCACTCGCTTTGCCAGCTCTTTGGGGGGGCAGGCAACCCCAGACACATGTCGACAAGCAACACAAAACAAACAAACATCACATCGAGACGCCTCTGGAGTGCGTTCGTTGGCTGCCTCTGACCTTTAAGTGAAGTCGGAGTTGTTATACCCGCTACGCATAGTGTGGTAGGGTATTATAACTTTGTGCCAACAGGAAATGTATTTAACTGTCAGAAGAAGACATCTCAGACAACATTAAGTATATCTATTCTTGATCAGCGTCAACGGCAGAGACGATGTATATAGCTTTGACCATAGTAGGATGTTAGTTACTTTGTTTTCTATTGTATTCTGCACTTATGATATATTTTAAATTTAGTAGTATATGGATATACTAAATATATAATTCGGTATATTTTGGTACTGTTTATATTATTTTGGTATATTTTATTGAAAGTGGGTATATCGATATACCAAATATAGTCTTCAGAGTGTTTGGTATTATGTGTATATTAATTTGGTATATTTTAAAAGTTGCTATATCGATATACGATATAGTATTGTGTAATATATAGCATTCAGTAGTATTGTGTAATATTTTTTCATTATATTAACTTGGTTTATATAAAAAATAATACCGCACCATTTTGCTTATTTTGAAAGTAAGATATACGAAGTATAGCCTTCAGTACATTGCAGTATTTTTCCAGTATATTAAATTTGGTATATTTTAAAAATAATAATTCCGCACTGTTTTGATTATATTGAAAGTTGGTATATGGATATATGAAGTATAACCTTAAGTATATTTTAGTATATTAATTTGGTATATTTTAAAAGTAATACCGCCATTTATTGATTATATTGAAAGTGGGTATATATGTATACGAATAGCCTTCGGTATATTTTAGTAGTTTTACAGTATATTTTAATTGGGTATATTTAAAGAATAATATCACACTTTTTTTTCGTTTATTATAGCGGGCATCTCATAGTCGAGCACTCTCTGTAGCTTTTTCACTTGTTGTCGTTGTCGCACTTGGGATCTCAGTCACAGTCGCAATTGCAGATGGAGTCGAGTCGGTTTGTGAGTTGGGAGTTATTTCGTTGCTGCTGTTGTTGTTGTTGTTGTCTGGGGTTACATGTGGCCCCCATTTCGAGTGGCAAGTTCGCTGCTTTAAAGTTATTAAAAAATTAAAGCAGAAAAACTGTTGCTGTTGCTGCTGCTGCTGATGTTTCATTAATGCCGCAGGGGGGGCCGAACACACATTATTCACTCATTAAAATCATCAGCTTAATAGCCGCAGTATAGAATGAATGAGAAAAATAACGAAATTATATTTTTTACAAGCTGCTACAAAGAATTATTAACAAAAATTCTAGACAACTGCTCTGTATGTACATTACATAAATAATGCAATGCCGAGTGCCTCAAGAAGCGCAAAAAATAAAGGAAAAAGCAGGCAGACTTTATGCTAAAGCGAGCTCAGGAAAATCAACAGCAAGTTGCACGTATGTTCAGCACACTCAAAAGGGGTGAACTTTGATCAGTCTGGGAGACTGTTGAGATGCGCTACACATCAACTATTCGATGGATAAATTACTCATAATTAATGTGTTTCAAAGCGCAAATCGTGAGGTCTACCCACGTGGAAAACAACTAAGTAATTACATAAATTTATTTGCAATTTCATTATTGGTAAATAGAAATGCCGAAAAACATGCTTTTTGTTCTAATCTTGAATGCATTGTCCAAATATTGATAAAATATGTCGCAATTTTAATTATAAAGCATGACAAATATTTGGTTTAAATTAGTGCAATTATTATTGGTTTTTGGTCAGTTGAATGACATTATCCTGTAATAATCTAAAGCATTTGATTAATAAACACATGTGTGTCCAAGTCTACATATATATTTTGAATACCTTTTGACCTGCGTCGCATTACGTTTAAATACAATTTGCATACACGAATTTATTTATCAATTGCAGCTGAAATCCAATAGAATATATTTATTTACACGCGATTATGCTGCAAATACAAATGTTTGAAAATAATGCAAATTTAGTAGCAAAACAACCTCTGATCTTTTATCCACACATTTAATGAGCTGGCTGCCACATTCAGGTAGAGTGGAGGGGAGTGAAGTGGAGAGTGAGATATATGGGAGCAGCAACAAACGATGCTCGTCCATTTAAACAAGCCAAATGATTTGTTATGAGCCTGGCACAAACAGTGTCTGGCCATCCATAAGACCGTCCCAAAATGGCCATTGCAGTGCAACCATAAAGAAAGATGAAGCGATTTGCAGCCACTGTTGTAATTGTGCCGCTTAGCTCAACGTCGGTGTCTCAGTCGCAGTCTGCGTTGAATCAAAAAGCTGAAGAAAAACGGCAGCAGTACATAAACTTTTGCCAGTCTTTATGTACAGCGTGAAGGAGAGCTGCAGATACATTTGTATCTGTATCTGTATCTGTGAGCTGTGTGCTGCGAGTGCGGCAAGTAGGTGATACGAAAATTTTCGCCTTGCCGCAGACAGCAGCAGCAGCAAGTGACGAACCGACTGCGAATCGAGACGGATGAGGGAGGGAGGGAAATGGCATCGGTGCTGGGTATCAACGAACGAATGAGTGAGCGAGTGTCTTGGGAATCGTCACAGGCCTGAGAATAATTAATTCCCACGAATTAATGTGCACGGCAACAACAACAACGACAACAAGAACAACAAGAACAAGAAGAGCAGCAACAAGAGCTGGAGCTTTGCTTTTGCCGAGGTGTCTTTAAGGAAGCAAAGGCGGCTCAAGCGTGGTACAAGTGTAGCTAGCGGTGGCTGTATCTCAATCTCATTGCCGAGCTGCTGCTACAAGTTGAGGCTTAAGTTACTTTGCCTTTACCAACAGCAGAAAGAAATTAATATCTGAGATGCAACAGCAGTGAGGTGTCTCTGTGTGTCTCCCTCTCTATCTCTCTCTCTCTGTGTGTGTCTGTCTGTCTGTCTCTGTCTCTTTTTGGATGATTCTCTCGTAGTCGCTTTATTTGCCACAGTTGCTACAAATTACACGCAGCTGGAGAAACTGCCAAACTGCCTGTCGCTCTGTCGTTGTAGCTCGTTGAATCACTTGAATGTATTTAGTCACCTTAATGAATTCTACACATGATGTACTGGGAATTTGCGACAAAAGCCTGCACAGATTTGCCAGCAAAATGTTGCTTGCACACAGCACAGCACAGCTTTCAAAGTTTCCACAAGTTGTGTCGGCAACTCTTAGCACAATTCCCTCAAACCTCCTCTCCACTCATCATCCTTCTCTGCTTAACAACATCTACCCATTCTTCCGGCCCAGTTACAGATACTTTATAATTTTATGCGGAACGTTGTCGACGTCATGTGTTTAGCATTTTTACTTTCGAGCTCTCTGACAGTCAGAAGTGCTACAAATTGGACTAGCAACTCCAAAACTTTGTACCCTGTGATGTGAATTGCGTTTACGTGGCACAGTAAAAGGAATAAACGAGCAGAATATGCAAAAGCATGACGTTCACTTCTCTCTCTCTCTCTCTCTCTCTCTGTATCTTTCTTCACTTTCTATGCCTTTCTCCTGATGTGATCACATTTTAGAAAGATTATATCCATCATATAATCAAGTAATAATTCAAAACAACATCTTGTTTACCATTTGCTTTCTAAAAATGCCGCATCCTTGTCGGTTTTTCATCTTATGCTTCTGACTGGACTTCTGTTTTCTTCACATTAATGAATTCACGGAAGGTTCCACACTGAGTCACTACACTAGCTGGCATCGCATCTCCAATGCTGCGCCAACTTCTTTCTTGGGCTATATTAAATAATTATAATTTTAATTAAAATAGATTAAAGCCGTGTTGTGTGCTCGAGCGCCTTGTGAGGTGATTAAGTAAAAAAGGCAGACAGCCAGGAGCGTCAGCAGCCTTCTGCTGCTACAAGTGGTGATGGCTGGGAATGGGAATGGAAGCAAGATAGAGATGGGGAAAGGGATCTGCAAGGACCTATACAAGCAGAAGCTGGCACAGAAGCAGAAGCTGAGGCAGCAACAGGAGCAGGAGCAGGAGGACAGGTAAGTCTTAGCCGTCGCAGGCGGATGAAAAAACACAAATCACTTCAAGTTGTTGATGTTGCTGTTGAGATTATGACGATGATGAAAAGCGCGAGCTGCTTTTCGTATATATATACATATATGTATATGTGTGTATATATATAACATAAAGTAAAATAAAAGCCAAAAAAACAACAATAACAACAACAACAACAACAACAGCAAGAGCTATGAGGCAAATGGGAATGTCTTGAGGCAAACGGCGGGATTACAAAGTGAAAAACTTTGGCGGCTAGGCGTTGATGAGTGCTTTTTGGGTCTTCTGTGGTGGTAACACACAGAATCTTAAGTCTGTATGCATATAATTAGAATTAGAGTGAGCTTAAGATTCCATTTTTTATGCTCACAGAGTTGGGGGGAAACAAAGCAAATTGGGTAAGGCTCGACACTTCTTGCTGACGTAACAAATGAGCAGAGCACATATGAGACAGCTCTCAGCTCTCGATTTGTATTATAAATATATAATGTTGATGATTTAATTGGAGAAACAAACTTTCTCTATTTGCATTTACAATAATAATTAAATTTAAAATCATTATTACTATGTCATTTTTAATCCAGCTACTTGGAGGGTAGAAGGGTCTAATAACTTTATGCCTCCTAGTCAGATACAAATTGTAGAGTTTAAGAAATTATTTTTTTATGGAAATAAAATTGTGACTGCAATCAAGATCTATACCTTGGTATATCTGGTATATTGTGAAAGTAATAGTATTATAATACACCATATACAGTCTTAAGTATATTTCTGTTATTAATTTGCTATATTTTAAGGATAATACTGTTTTAGTTTTATTAAAAAGAAGTAGCAGGTATCTCACTGTAACATTCTTACTTGTTCAATTTAAAAGTAATTATTTTCTATGTCGATAACCCATTTTAATAAAATAAAAAGAAATCTTATAATCCTCACTTATGAAGGAGTCCTAATGGACTTTGATAGTTAGCTGATTTTATAATATTCATTTCTGTTTTGGGTTTCAGCAGCTTAACGGCTATAATTGTTGTTGAAATTTGATAGCTTGGCTAATAGACGAAAATTCCAATTGAAACTGTCGCATCAAAGAGTCAGTGGCAAACTACTAACTACTGTGTGTTAGTAAATCTCTCAACAATATCCCTTTCAAGTGGTCAGTCAAGCCACATCCTCGCCCGAATGTCGCCAAAAAATCAAAATCCCAAACCTGAGAGAAAGACAGAGAACGAAAAAAAGGGCCAAGAAAAAATCAGACTTCCGCTTTGGCCTTTGGCTGAACTGCAGGTCGAGCCACACACAAACACCGACACAACAACAATAACAACAACAAGAAGAAGATAGTTAGTTGCCTGATCCAGGATCAGGACTGCAATTTGATCGCAGCTCAATGTTGACAAATTAATGTGGCAGCCGCAGGGGCTGAGACTTGAGTTAGATAACCTTGTGTTGCCTTGAAATTCGATGCGGCTTACTTGAAACGTTCATTGGCTGTGTCTTTAGATTATGTGTTGATATTTGAATTCAAACAAATGTCTCGACCATTGACATTGCACTCATAAATAAACCCAATTGGCCCGATGTTTTTGTGTCCTTGTGTCGCCTACTGTGGCACTTTGTTTGTTGTCCGCAGGCCCCGGCGACACCAACACCTCAGAGGCAGGGTAATTAGCTCGAGTCGAGTCTTCATCATTGTGGTGGCTCTTGTTTGCTGCCTGAGCTGAGCTAAGCTGAGCGATGAGCAGAGGGCGCCCATGTGGCACACAACGCACATCTTGAACGCCGTTGGCTGTCCAACGATGTCTTTGGTTTTTTCTTGTGTTTATTTTTATTTTTAAACCGCACATTCCTCAATAAGGCCGCTGGGTCCGCTTTCCGCTTGTCTTTCGGTTCGGTTCGATTCGGTTTGGTTTTTCTTGAGATCTGTTTTGCCTCCCGCCTTCGAGTACATTCTGCATTCTGTGTTGTTGGTTATTTTCATGACCTTTGCGGGGGTTTTTCATTTCATTCGTTGCTTTGTTCAATCATTTATTGAAGCCGCTACAGCTACAGCTATAGCATGAGCATTCAGCTCAGTCTCAGCATCAGCCTCAGCATCAGCCTCAGAATCAGCATTGGCTTCTGCTTTAGCATCAGCATCGGAATCAGCTTCGGCTTGACTTGACTTTGGCTTTGTAGTCCCTTTGGGGCATGTCGTGTATAAAAATACATGCATATGAATCCATATTTCCTTTTCTCTTATTTTTTTTTTTTTTATATTTCTGTGTGTATTTTGTGGACTCGCATATCGTGTGTGTTTTCTCTGTGGGGCACACACGCGCACATACACATTCAATTAGCGTATGTGTATTGGCTACATCATGCATAGCATAGCACACAATTATTTTAATATATTTCCCGAAAATATTCTCTGTGAGTATTTTCCTTTTGAATACATGTGAATATGTGTGTATATTGGGCAATGTCTGTGCCTTGCTGTCTTATTATATGGATAGAGATACAAATGTATCTTGTAGATACAACGCAAAATATGAAACGAGCTATAAATTGAGCTGCTAGAGACAAAAGCGCGTGGCGGGAGCCCGAGTGATGCATGTACCAAACATACACATATAAATATGTGTGTATAATTTGGTGTGTGTGTGTGTGTGTGTGTCTGTTAATAAAATGAAAATTGTTTGATGTTCTGTTAAGTAGCTATAAAATTTGAAAAATGAGCCCATTTAGTAGGTAGTTAGAGAGAGCCAAGTTTCATTTGCATGAAACATCTACAGCAACAGCCTGTTGGTTGTCAGATTCGGGGACTTTTGGATGATGATGATGATGTCGTGGATATGATGTGATGGCAACAAGCACAAGCAGTCGCTGACAGTGTTATAATGGAGCCTCTAGCATGTGCCAGCTAATGAGCTAATGGTTAGCTCAGATTAGAGATGAGTGTGTACTGGAATGGTTAAGAAATTCACAACTGCTAATCATATGATTATCAGTAATCACTAATTTCAAGATCGTTGTGTTTGCCATCAATAATTAATAACTAGCTTTCGAGTATTTAATATTAAGTTTATGAATAGTTAAAGAAATTTGTAACTGCTTACTAAATGATTACCAGCAATAAGTAATGTCATGATCATTGTCTATTCTATCAAATTATTAACCAGCATTTCATATTAAGTCAAAGAATAGTCAATGAAATTCGCAACTGCTTACTGTATGATTACCAGAAATGATTAATGTCAAGATCATTGTGTATTCTATCAAATGGTTAACCAATTAAATACTCAAATTTAATATTAAATTAAAGAATGGTTATGGAAATTCACATCTGCTTACTGTATGATATCCAAAAAGTAACATTGTGTATTCTACCAAATTGATTACTAGATTTCGAGAATTTAGTATTAAGTCAAAGAATAGTTAAGGATATTTGCAAATGATTACTATATGATTAGCAGTAATGATAAATGCTATGATCATTGTGTATTCTATCAAATTGTTAACCAGCTTTCCACTATTTTATATTAGGTTAAGGAATGGTTAGGAACATTTGCAAATGCTTACTGCATGATTACCAGTAATGAAAATTGTGTATTCTATTAAATTGTTAATCAGTTAATTACTCAAATGTAATATTTAGTCAAAGAATGGTTATGGAAATTCATATCTGCTTACTGTATGATCACCATTAATTAACATTCTAACAAATTGATTACCAGATTTCGAGTATTTAATATTAAGTCAAAAAATAGTTAAGGAAATTTCCAAATTGCTAAATGATTACCAGTATTGACAAAGTCATAATCATTGCGTGATCTACAAAATTCTTATCCATCTTTCGAGTATTTAATATTAAGTTTGCAACTTCGTGTCACGACACGCTCTCATTACCAGCTCCGGGCTGGGTGCATGTCAGCAGCAGCTGCCGGATGTAATATGAGCGAGTGAAGCAAGGATGAGCTTCAGTAAACTAATTACACCAACAGAATGTTATCAGGCGAAACATAAAAAGGGAGTAGGGTGTAAAAGTGGTTCCTACTGGCAACAGAAGAGAGGAGATTATTCCGCTGAATGCTGAATACTCAAGAACTACGGTTAACGCTTTGTTATCCAGGGAAATCTGAGATATACTCGAATGTGTGTATCTAACAATGTACTGTGGATAAATCATTCAACATCAATTGCTGTTCAAACATTCATATTTCGGACATGCGAGTGTACACAGATCTTATGGCGACCACCACATTGATGGAATATCCCCACGGCCAAGACAATCTTTCAATCAAACCATCAGCTCCTCCTTGTCGACCACCTCAGTCACAAACAGGCAGCCACAGCTCAAACAAAAAGCGCAGCGCCATGGAACGAACGACGAGGAGCGAACGACCTCAGGCCCATTTATAAGTACAAATATCCATACTCCCATAACCAGACCCACTTCCTGTGGTAGTCCCCAGTCACCTCAAGACCGAATCCGACCACACGTGTCAAAGCAAACGGTAAATGGCAAATGGCAAACGGCAATCGCCGCACCTAGCGCAAATGTTGTCGAAGATGGTGATGAGGTTGAGCAGCGGTTGGAGGTGTATGTGTGTGTGTGTGGGTGGCAAGTGTGTGTGTGTGTGTGTGTGTGTGTGTGGCACGTCTGGGGCTACATATTTGTTCAAGTTTATGGCGACAAGCGATGCCATTTGCCTCGTGTCAGCTGATGACTGGGCCGATACAAAAGTCATGAAAAACTCGCCGAGTTGACTCGAGTCGAGTCAAAATATTGCACGGATTTTGCGGACTGTGGCGCAACAAAAAGTGTTAAGTGTGGATATTTTTTATTTAAGCGTAAAAATCGTGAGCACACTCAGCAAAAGCTGAAGAAGCAGAGAAACAGAGAGACAGAGAGAAGGAGAAGAAATGTAAATAAAACGAAATCAGAAAAGAGAAACAGCCGAACCTTTCGACAAAATATAAAGCAGGAAATCAGCCGTGCACAAAATTTGCATGCAAGTCAAGACACCGCACCGAGCGAAAGCAAGATGTAACTGCCATTGACTCTGTGTGGGTGTAAGATGTATGTGTGTGTGTGTGTGTGTGACACGTATTTTTATAAGTGCGTGTGTGTTAAGGTGTGCGCTTAGCGATAACACTTTGACAGGATTACGCCTGCCTAAGGACCGCATCAAAGCAACCAATACGAAAACGAAAAGAAAGTCAAGCAAAGCAAAGCAAACCTAACCAGCATCATATACACAGTGAAAACGATATTACCGCAACTTTTTTGCGCTTCGTCGATGGCCAATTGAAAAGACATTTGCAAGCACATTTGGCCAAGACGAAGGCGAAGCTACTACTGCATGGCAAAACTTTGCATGACTTAAAAGTTATGTTCACTTTTTTTCTCCTTTCTTTTCTTTTTTTTTTTTATTTCTGCACTCCTGATGCTCTGCACGTGAGGTAATTTCTAATATTTAACTCTAAATTAAGTTAAAAAGAGGTTACACCCCGAAGAAGGGTTCGAAGCACGTCTGCGGTTGGGACCAGAGCAGACCAGAGCTCAAGTAGCCAAAGCAGTCAACTCAAGAGTCAACTTTAAGATTTTACCAGGCATATTTTATTGCAAAAGTCTCTCTCAAACTGAACAACAGAAAGGCAAATGATGCAATGGGAAAGGGGCTGGAAACTGAACTAAAGTAAAGTAAAGTGAACTGAACTGGACTTGAGGTTTGTTGTCTGGACAGTTGGTTTATTGGTCACACTTGGGCTCGCACATAATTTATGTGGGAATTCTGAGCAAGTCATTCCCATCACCATCACTCAGCTCAGTCAGGCAAGTCAGTTACTGATATATTCAGCTTGGAGACGAAAACCAAGACGAAGACAGTCGACAGTCGGCAGTTGAGAGTTGAGAGTCACCTAGGCCAAGCTCAAATGAATTGTGTGAACAAAATTAAAACCAAAACGAAACAAAACATATGCGAATATAATGCACACTTAACTGTTATGCGACTAGCTAATACTCTACTTTATTTAATTTATTTTAAAGATATTTATTTCTTTAGTAATTTTTATGTAGTAATTTATGTTACATTTTGATTTATTAATGTGAAGATGGGAAATAAGAAAACGCATTTATTTTGATCTTTTTCCGGTTCCTAAGAAGTATTTACAATATTTCTGTATAATTTATTTATTTCTTGAAGTAATAAAAATTGAGTTTGAATGTTATATATAGTCCTTTGTTCTTATAAAATATTTTAGGAATATGAATTTTTTAAAGTCATTCTGTTTTCAAATTCACAGCTGTATAACAATTTTGTAGATATATTTAATATTTTTAGGACAATTGTCGGATATGAAGATGTAGATAAATTTAATATTTTGAATGAATTAAATATAGATACCATATATTTGATATTCTTAAACAAAGTCTCAGATATATAAATGTAGATATATTTAATATTGTGAAGACACTTCTCAGAGTAACTTTTCTTATGCTAGTCTCATATTCTTCATAGGGAAAGAAGCCGTTGGCTGAGTCGATGTTCAGTCTATAGCGAAAGCCCACAAATGCAATTGGTTCCCGTTCTGAAGAAGCGACTTGATCGCACTCTATTCTGTGTTGTGTGTTCCGTGTTCTCTGTGTGCACTGAGAACTAAGAAGCAAAGCTGCAAATTGCAGTCCATTCGCGAACTTTTCCAAATGAGCTCTCTGACTGACGATGGCTGTTTGTTTGTCTATGTTGCGTGCAGCAATTGGCAAGCTTCCGTTCCCAAAGCGCTGCTGAATGCTGCATGCTGCTAATTGTTTGGTACTTGAGAAACTTACGACCACTAAAAGTAAAACAAGCATTTATTAAACTTATTAAAAGAAATGCTACAGCAGTTAGTTGCGTGCGTTGAGAAGGAGTTACGTGTGTGCGAGCTTGAATAGTAATCATAGAGAGCTACGGACTAAACAAAGAACGCACTGATTAGCTGAGACACGCCCACGTTGAGAGCTGCCTCGGGTGGTGGAATCTAGTGCTGTTCGCCTCTTATTGTATTATGCAAATTATTGAAGGCAAAAGTCCCAGCGGAAGCGGGTCAATTTTGACACCCACTCGTGTTGTTCGGCCTGACACAAACAGTTATAATTAATTGCCTGCTCGATATTTGGCATCCAATTACTACGTTTCTCTGCCCACCAAAAAGCTGACAGACATCAGCAGCCCACGCGGTCTCTTTCAATCAATAATACACAAAAACGAAAAGCGAACGAATAAAAAAATACACTCTCTGCTTATAGATATAGATACTTTATGGCATAAACAGGTTCGCTTTACCAACTGAAGATCAAAGTCTCATCAGCAACGCCAGCTTTTGACGTCTCTCTATAGTTGTTGTTGTTGTTGCCGCAACATCCGCTGCCGCATGCCCCACACATCTCCTCACCGCACACCGCACACCGTTGAGATGGGGGCGTTGTCGTCGCATCTGCGTCGCACAGTTGTCAATTGTTAATCTTGTAATCAATTGAAGTAACAAATTTTATGGCTCTTCGAAATACCTACACATAATTCTGTAGAGTAATTCCCTAATGATGTTAGGTACAAAGCGAATGACATATTACGCTTGACATTGAAGATTTTGTTTTTAGCAAAAATTGTTAAATTAGTTAAGTTGGTTTGCTCCGAAGTTCCCTAATGGGAATTTGCTGTGTTTTTCTAAAGATTATCTTGCACCACTGTGCGACGCCTGAACTTGATTTGAGACGTGTGTGAATTCTGGTTTAAAACCATGTCTCAAACTGGATTTGGCGCTTGGGATTTTTATGAATGAATGCGAGTGGCAACCGTAGCCACAACAGCAGGGGCAGCAACAGCTACACTAACAGCAACAGCAACAGCAGCGACAACGACAACGACAGCAGTTTCAGTTCCAGTTCCCGCTCTCCATGGCCATTTGCGTTTACTACGCTGTTGCTTTTGCAATCTGCTTTTGGCCAAGATACAAGATATGAGATACAAGATACGACGAGCACATGTGAGGCGGGTGCATGTTTGTGCTTTTGCTTGTTGCCTGGAAGCCTGGGCAAATAATGAACATGAAACGCTCACAGGTGTATTTCTAGTTTGTTTCCCGTGGCCAAACGATGCTCGAGTTACTCCATGCGTTGGCCACAGTTCATTAATAAAATTCACTGAAGCGAAGCAGCTTTGCTTAGCTGCCCATTTATTTTCATCTGCGTGACTGCGAGAGCGAGAGACAGAGAGAGAGGGATAGAGACAGAGAGTGTGTGTAAGAGTGTTTACTTTATGGATAGAAATGTAGATAGGGATAGGGTTCGCATTATCTCTCCACACAACACACACACAGAAAACGAAACCATTGACCAAATATTCTCGTTTTTTTACGATTATTTTCATTTGTTTTCTTCTCTCTCGTTTTTTTTTTTATCAAAAGTAACTAATTGAATAATAATCCAACCATTTCCATATGAATAGCCGATTAAGACGTGTTTCTCATTTAACATAAATGCTTTTGGCTTGGCGTTAGCCATTCGGAAATGGACACGCGTTGTGTTGTTTGATTGAGTTTGGAGTAGGTGGAGACTAAGAAGCAACCCATTGAATTCGATGCGGCTCAGCAGAGCATTATTTATGCGATTGCCATTGTATTTGGCTGTCAGCTGATGCCACTCTTCCATCAGCTTACCAAGCTTCACTATTCAATGCTCCAACTCCAGATCGGAATCGAAGCTAACAAAAGCAATCCAAATTAACTCAATTTTGGCTTATGACTCGTCAATCGCATGCATATTATATTCCTATGTATTCATGATTTCACTGCGTCTATGATACTGTTATTTACTTCCTCTAATCTGCTGAAATGGAGTCGTTCAATTTTAATGCTTTCAGAGTTTCCGAGTTTGAAAATACAATAGCTAGGAACTCTCTAATAATCGAGTATTTAGAGTCAACGCCAACGGACACGAATTGTATTCTCAACAAAAGTATACCGTATATTATTATGTGTTATATAGTACGTATTGTTACTATATTTGTAGTATACGCGTAGAATAACTCAAATTTAAGTATATAACAAACATATAACATATAAAAAATATGTATTTATGATATTCTCTTTTTTCTGTTATTTCGAAACAGATGGTATTCAAATATTTTCCAGAGACACGAATTAAACAATTTACCAATTGATTAAAATTGAATGAAAACAAAAAATGGACTACAACCAAGTCTTAACATATTTATGAAATTTACCAAAAATACTAAAATATACCGAAGTCCATATTTGGAATATCGTCGAAATACTGCATTAAATATATACCATAGAAACAAAATATACTAGTCAGCCAAAGCAGCTAAGACGCCATTGCAGTAGGAGTAATTTGCCACTACAAAAATATTTGTTAAATTTCTTATAAAACTTTCATTCGCTAACAACCAAATTCTTAGGAATTTTAAGTCCTATAGATAGTATTGTGTATACCAAAACCGATTCTAGTTCAAAATAACTCTTGTTATTAGATTTTTGTCGATTTGCAGATTCGGTAGTGGATGTGAAAAATTTCAAAACAATGATTATAATATATTTAAATTCCAAAAAAATGTAAAAAGAAATATGTATACGATTTTAAAATCTGGACGAATATGCATGGATTTCCCATATTGTCCCTGGATTCAATTCCTAAAATGTATTTGTGCATTTTGTTGTTCTTTTTATGTTAATCTGTCATCATCTCGCAAAATAACACAATTATCTAATAAGATAAATATGTTTGTTGAATGTTGTTGTGCATATAAAAAATTAAAGCAATGTCCCAATTCATACTGGAAAAAGGTGAAAAACGAATTTTTATAAAATTAGTTTTTTGTAATCTACGATGGATTTGGGTCAATAGAGCATATCACATAAATAGTACAATGATGTGTAACCTCAGTATACATTTTCAAACTTGAATAAAAAAAAAGAAATGAACAAATGAAATACAAGCAATAAACCCACAGCATAAAACATAAAGCCCGAATCACAATATGCTCAAAATGAAGCCGAATTTAAAATAAAAGATTATGATGGTATGCTACAATTAATACAATACTGTGTAGTAAATATAATACTACATGCTTTAATATTTAAAGTATTCGGAATGAATAGATTTCGGTTGTCAATCCGTTGCCATAGCAATATAATTTTGTGTTTTTCTCTCTTTTTTTTTTTTTTTTGTTAGTTTTTGGGGAAACATTTCCCCACTGGCAGCTGCCAATTGTTCAATTATTGTGCAGTGGGCTCAGAGGCTCAGTGGCTCTTTGGCTCAATGGGCGGTTGACTGCTGTCGCAGCATTTAAAAAACTGCAACTATTATTTAATCATAAAAAATGCATGCGACTATAGTATAAATCCCACTGCGTCAATTGTCCCGTTTCTCTTGCTCTTGCTCTTGTTGTTGTTGCTCTTGGTGTTGTTGTTGCTGTTGCTGGTTTGCAAAACCGTCTCGCGGCTCTGTTAATTGCATATCAATGCAGCATCAGCAGGGCCAGGATCAGCCCCATTGGCAAGCCGGATAGAAAAGGCATCAGGTTGCTGGCAGCTTGCAGTTCATCACAGTGTCATTGACAGCAGATGCGTCGCAGTCAGCGCCGACGTCGGCGTCAGCGTCAGCGTTGTCGGTGGTTGCCATCTGCTGATAGTTGTAGCCACTGTTGGCAATTAAACTGATAGACTTTTAACGCATTTTACGATTTTAATTATTAACTTGGCATATCGATAAGCCAGCATCGCACATGTCCCCATGCCTTGCTGTCACTCTCCCTTTTGCCTTTACTCTTTCCCTGTTGCCACACCATTCTTCTCTCTCACACACTCTTCTTCTGTTTTCTCTCTCTCTCGGAATGATAAATGCCATTTTAATGACTTCAACAATTGCTTGTATGTGTGGGTATCAGTATGCACGTACACTTGGTTGGGGGTGGAGCATTTGAGCAACAGTGCTGCACAAGTAGAGTATTCAGCATGTAGCCAATTTGAAGGGAATAAGGAAAAGAGTATAACAATGGTAATAATTCAACAAAATATAATTTATAAATTGTTATATTGTTACAACGATAGTTGAAATTTTAAAGCTCTAACATTATAACAAGTTGCAATCCTTGTCTATAGAGTTATCGATGAAATGTAATAGATGTAAAATGAAATAAAATCCAGACGCTAGCGAAAAAAGTTGTGAAATTCAATTAAGAACATATATGAAACATTAACCTGCCTTGCAAAAAATATACCAATTTCAAATTGATATTTAAATCACTGTCATTACACTTAATTAATATCATTCTCAGGCCAACAAAATGTGAAATTGCAATTAACATTTTCCTTGAATAAATTGCATTTTAATCACTATTTTAGCAATCATGCGCAAAATTGTCTAAGAATGTAATGATAATCGCATTAACATAATTAAAATTATATCTTAAATATTTTACATAATCCTTCTTTAATTTCTTCTTAATAAATCGAACTTTGTTGTGCAACACTGATGTGTCGCAGTGCTATTGACCCTGTGGGCAACATGTGGCTGCTGCAATGAGATGCCTTTAAACAAGGTCTGCTGCCCTCAGACTGGCTGCTGCTGCCGGTTGATGTTGTCATTGTTGCTGTTGCTGTTGGTGTTGCTGTTGTTGGCATCTGGCTTGTCATTGCACATTACGTATTGTCTTTATTTAATGTTTGCAATTTGGCAAATTTATTATGCAAGGATTTGAGATGCCCCCAACGGTACGACAGTGTCATTTATTGCATTTATCATGCAGCTCAGTCTCATCTACAACATTCTGATGTGCATGTTTATAGAATACACACACTCGTATGAGTTTGTGTGGCAACAATGCGACGTAGTCGTCGACTGCGCCTGGCTGCGACTGCCTGACACTGATTGCAATTTTAATTTACAATAAAACTCATTAGCAGTGATTGCTGTTTACCGTTAGGCAGGCATGCAGAGTGCCAGAGAGGCAGAGAGGCGAGAGGCAGCAAGCCAGGCCAACAGTCAGCCGTTAGGGCCTTCTAAATGTGCCAAGTGCTGTTCTGCCTCTGAGCAACTATCATCTCCTCTCTAAGTGCATAAACGTGTCAGTGTATTACGAGTTCATTTACTCTATACTCTATACTGGGCACAAGCGTACGTGCTGAATGTCCCCCTTACCCCACTAATACCATCTGCATATGCAGTCCAACGTTCCCTCTGGCTAACCACCCACTAACGTCTGCCGCCTGACAATCTCAACGTTTACTCGCATTTGCATCTAATGCTGCATCAACCTGCTGCTGAGTGCTTGTATGTGTGTGTATGTGTGTGTGTTGACTCTAGTAGGCATTATCATTAGCATTAGGCAACTTTAAGTTGTAATGTCTGCTGTCAGAAATTGCCACGCTGTTGCATGACCACCTAACTGGCGCCAAGACAGCAAAACAGCACCTGAAGCCAAACACACATAAGCAGCAGCAGTTGCAATTGCAATCAATATTGGTTTAGCAATTGCCGAAAATGTTTAACAATTAAATCATACTATTTGGCATTTACCTGAGATGTGCAATTTCCAAGTGGAGCCGCGAGTGATGACTTCATTTATAAATTTGCCAAGATCCTAATGAAATGAATACCAAACAGATGCGGAAGGGGTCAATTCACTTGCCTTAGACATTGTGTATTAATTAAGAAGTTCAAATGACTTAAATTACTATATCCTATGCGTAGCATTGGGTAGAAGGGTATTATAACTTTGTGCCTACAGGAAATGCATATAGGGTTTTGTACTCTATATACATAATAGTATATTGATATACCAAATTTAATCTTTATTATATAGTAGTATTCTTCTTTATTATATGGTATATTTAATACGTAATAATATATTGATATACCAAATACAGTCTTCAGTATATATCAGTATTCTTTGGTATATTTTAAGAATAATGCGACACTGTTTTGCATTTATATTTTGTACTCTTTGGTATATTTTGTAATTCTATATTGATATACCAGACATAACTTTCAGTATATTTCAGTATTCATTGGTATATTTTAATGAATAATGCTGCACTGTTTTTCTTTGATATTTTGCACTTTTCGGTATATTTTGTACGTAATAGTATGTTGTTATACCAAATATAATCTTTGGTATATTTTAGTATTCCTAAGTATATTTTAAGATTAATATTGCAGTGTTTTGGTTTTATTGAAAATGAGTAGCGGGTATCTCACAGTCGAGAATATTCTACTTTCTGTAGCTTTCTTATTTATTATCTGTTTAAACGAATTCTATGTGAAAGCATACGTAACTAACTTGACTTTAGTTTGCCAAATTAATTATGTTTTGTTTCATTAGAGTATTGCTTGTGCAATCTTAAGCTTATATCAATAACATAATGTGGGATTTGAATACTAAGCACTTGCTATCACACTTTTGCAGTACGTAACGTATAACATAAATAAACCATCTACTTAAATGTATTCGATTTTGCAGGCCATAATTAAACTATGCCGAAAAAGCAACCATGACTGCGCTTTCGACATTTGTTGCATGCGCCAGTCAGCCGGCTGGCAGCTGCAACAATTCAATAGAATATTTTTGCGAGTGTTGCCAGTGACGTATACGTAATGTAATGCAACACATTACAATTAATCATACGACCGGTAAGCCGGCTTAGTCCCATCGCATTAAAATCAAATATTCACCCTTTGTGCATGTAATTGTGTTTGTTATCGCCAGGGTAAACATTTGTATGTGTGTGTACGTGTGTGTGTATGTGTATATTGGTATTATTCATGCGCTTAAGCTGGCCATAAGCTGCGCCATATTCGCTTTGGTACATTTTAATTAAGTAAACTCAACGTTTATATTAGTTAGTTAATTTCATTATGTAATGCCCTCCGCCTGCTTTTTGTTATAGTTATTGGCTTTAATTAAGCATTATTGGCATCGCTTACATCGCACACATATTAGCTGCGGCTTTGTGAGCGTTCATTATCCGCATCTGCATCTGTGCCAATTATACGATGTTAATCCAGGCTTTGTCACAGAAATCAATTGAAAAATTCGTTCGAAATGTTTAAAGATTCCTTAAAGGTGCGATGTCTCTTGGTATTTAATTACACGAAATGCGCTTAATCTGTTAATTAAAAATACAAAATAAGGAAACACGAAAAGATAATAATAATAAAGAGAAACAATTCATAGGCAATGCTAAAAGCCCAACTGTCAACAAACAGATGAGCCATTTTTCAACATTCGCATTGACCCCGAAGATTAAACACACTTTAAAGGAAACGCTTTAATGTGTTGGCCTAACACTTGCTTTGTAAATCAATACGTGTATTTTTACACAATTAATATCGATCTGGAAGCTGTGAGATAATCTCATCATTATTTCATTCACTAGAATGCCAACTGGTCTAACAGACAGTTAATGAGAGAGTATAACGAGAATTTGCACTTCTGCAGATCGGCTTGGTTGTTGTCCAGGCAGACAAATGGCCTGACAACGACACTCCCCTGAGCCCAGTGCCCCCCCCTCGCTTCACCAGAATCATCCTCAACCCATTCATTTGGCATTCAGCTCAGACAGACTGCCAGCATTGTTGCTGTTGCTGTTGTTGCTGGTGATGATGCTGCTGCTGCTGCTGCTTCTGATGGAGATGCTGTTGCTGTTGATGCTGCTGCCATCAACGGTCCAGCATCGTTGTGTTAATAATTATGGAAAATCAACGCTTCGGCATCATTTGGCAACTCATTAAAATTCATAAATTATACTTCAGCGTTTCATTAAAAAATCAGCCAACAACAATTGCAGACTTGCAGAAGGGCAACGAACATTACAGCAAATAATGGCGCGATGTGGGCGTGGCAATGCATCTAAAGTGAGGCAATGAGCTTTGTTTTTTTTTTTGTTGCATCCTAAAGGATTGCATTCTCTCTTCCCGTTGGGACAGTAATAAAAATATTAATAAATGCCAGCGCCAGTATTTTATGCAAATGCATTAAATCAATATTGAATAATTTAATTAAAATCAAAATAAAAAAAGAATCGAGCATAAAAATAAAAGCATCGCAGAAAAAAAAAGTGAAATGATAACAATGACGATAATTTGTATTTAATTGAACTGAAGTTTAAACGGCATGGAAATTATTAACGGTTGCATTAAATTAATATGTTTTTTTATAATTAAATATTAAATTTGATGACTTTAATTAGGCTAATACAAAGCGTGCTCAATGGTGTTTATTAAGCTGGTAGGTGAAATATTAATTAAAGCTCATTTCGAGTAATTCCAAAAATTATCATAAATTGTAAAACAGTTTTGAAAAGCAGTAAAATTTGTGACAATGGTGAATAAAGTGAATACCAAAAGTGCTGATGGAATTTCTTTAATCAATGGTTAAATTTAATTAATGAAAATATCTAGGAAACCACTCAAGTGGTCATCGAGCCTTTAAATAGGCATTGAAATGAAAATGTATACAATCAATTAAAACATTTATCATTAATTATTCGAACTGTAAGAGCATTCCGAATATAATGGGTACTTATAACATCTGGAGCAATGCTGAAATCCCATTGAATATTTAATATTGAATTAAATAAAATGAGAACCGCGCATTTTTACCAAACTTGAATAAATATTTGCACAATTGTTTGTTTGTGGCTGTGTCACAATCGCAATCGCATTGCGGATTGCGGAATTTCAGATTTCCAATAATAACAATAGATGCTGGTTGAATGGGGTTAGGCTTAGATATACCCTCTAAGAAGAATTTATAGATTTCTTTTATTTAAAATTAAATAATTAACTTTGCTTGAATTTCACACAGACAAAAAATTAAGATTGAAAAGATTGCAAATCTTGATTTGAAAACTTTTCGATTAAAAAAAAAGTTTTATGTTAAAAAGTGTTGACACAAGATTTCGTTAATTATTAGTTTTATTGAATTACTTTTGTCTCTTGTTTGAAGATCGAATATATCTCAAACTTTCGTTTTTGTTAAATCTTTAAACCTTTAAATAATGACAGTTAAATGTTTTAATTCCTTTCATTAAAAATTAGTTATTGTATTGGTACATTAATAAGTATTAGACCTATTTTATCATAGTAGCGATATTTATGTTTTATTTAGCAATAAAAATATTATAACATTGGAGCTTTGTTTTAAGGTTTTACATTCTTGACTTAATTTTAAAATTATTTCAATCTTTAAACAATAATATTATCTGCTTTTTTTAAGAATGGGCAATATAGAACTTTTATAGAATTTCGATATTGATTTATGAACTTACCTTCTTGGTTCAAAGTTGACAATATATAATCTGACTTGAAGATTTTATTCTTGATTTTAGAATGTGTTTTTTCTGTGTAGAGAAATGTAATGATTAAAAACTGAAGCATATACCTTTTTAATTTATTTTTAATAGGGTATTTAAAAATAAAGCAAATAATTGTTTCGTTTTTTATGTAGCAAGCTCTCAGCAAAACCACTAAATAAACAATTGTACATTAATTAAATTACATTTAAGTTAAGGTTGTGCATGGCATTTATTTGTTTATGTTTATGCTGCCGCACAACATGGAATTTTACATTCAACACTTAACAGAAAGTTGCTTAATTTATCCCCTGCACAATTCGTAACTCGTAAATTGGTCAAGTAGCATTCGGTGAACCGAACAATCCACGCCACGCCTCCACACGCCTCCTCCTCCCCCGTTTGATATTCAACTGCAACATCCATCGCTGAACACTCATTAAAAGCTGCCAGCAAAAGGGATAAAGGCGATTTAAATGGGAACTCGGACTCAGTCTCGAATGGGCTTTATTACGTACATAAGTAGACTCCCTTAATATTTTTATTTGCCCAGCATTGATATGAGCACTTATTTCAAAAAGCAAATGGGGTATGCCCAACTGTGAAAAAAGATGTGAATTAAAATGTATATAAACTAGAGAGTCATATAAAGGAATCTTTCATAATTTGTTGCCAAAGAACTATTTAGTCAGCGCTACTATATCCAGAAGTAAGTCAGTAATCTTATATTATTAACTATATACTTACATATATAAAAAAATAATTGCATAAATTGTTTATAAATATAGCAATCTTTTGTGTGCATCAGCAGGGTATCAAAAATACATCACAGTGTAGAAAACTTTTTTCTTTTCGTAGCAGTTTTGTTTGCCATAAGTTCGCCTCCTCTGTGAAATGAGCAGCAAGCAGCAGCATCAACAGCAACGAAATCAATTAATGAATTGGTAAAAATTAAGTGCTTCAATTGCATGAAATTGATTTCGAGTAATAATTTTCAGCTCGAGTGCTGGACAGGAAAAAATATATACTATAAATGCAAAAAGAGAGAGCTGGATGCATTGCCAGAACGGGGCTGAATAATAATAATACATAATGGCTACCGCCGGCGGCGGCAACAGCAACAACAACAACAACAAGTCTGAACTCCGTCTTTTTACGGCGTGCACTGACTCCGGACAAGTTTAAAAGGCCGGTGCATCCTGGTCTGGCCAGCAACACAGGACGCGAGTTCACAGTCGCCGTCGCCGTCACTGTCCCAAAGGACGACTTTTCTTTCAGCTCTATAATAAAAAATAATAATCATAATTTTTTTTCATTGCCGTCGTCGTTGCCGTTGCCATTTGCTGTTCCATTTCTGCTGCTGCTCATCCTCGGCCGCTACAATTTCTTTTTGCAATTTTTAATGCACTTAGTTCACGGCTCGACTGAGTCGCGGCAAGGCAAGGAAAAGCAAGTGCAACCTGGCCAGGATCAGCCGCAGGTGTTGGTCACCGTTAGCAACGTATTTTAATGGGCATTATCTGCATCATGAAAATTAAAAACTTTACTCTCTGCTCTCTCGCACTCTTCGCCATCGTCTTCATGTTGTCGCTGTGTTAAAGTACACAAATTAATTTTCCTAATTATACGGCCAGTCCAATACTCACAATGCAATCGTAAATTAGCCAAGTTTATGCGTGCTAGCGAAGTTTCCTCCTTCCCTTCCCCTTCCCACCATTCAGCACTCTTTCCTTTGGCCGAGGCAGAAGAAGAAACAAGTTGGACACAAAGTTGCCTTGACCAACCCGGGGCAACGGCAAGCCACAGCCAGCGAGCGAGATAATGTTATCTAAACAAGCATAAAGTTTTGCATCTAGGGCTAAAAATCTAAATATTATTACCAGCATCCGGTTCGTTGGCTCGATGCGGCTCTGATTTACTCCGCAGCAGAACTAGTTAGTTAGATTTCTCTTTATGTATGTATGTGTTGCACTCAGGCAGGCCTAGCTGACTGGCCACTTTTATTTTTAGCCAGTTCGCCCCGCTTGATTATAGTTTAAGGCAATTGTCAGAACGACAGCCGCTGCCTGGGCAAGTGCCTTAATTTGCCAAGAGGAAGTTGCAAGCAGCAGCACAGACGACCGACCGAGTGTGGCACAAGTTACATTGTGGCCTATAATGTAGTGTATAACCAAACCAATTGCCACACTCCAAGTGCAGCATATTTGTTTTTTTGAATAACTGCAATAGCAGCTAACATTTTGTAAGTAAAATGCATTTTTAAAAAATTATATTTTGATTAAATTTATACAAATTGTAATTTAAAGTTTATCAAATAAAATGTCTATTCTTTATATTATGTTGAATTATTGACAAATTTACTAAACTCACAGCACAAACTGTAGCGCATCAGTTGTACAGCTTGGCAGCTGTCCTGTTCTTGGCCATTAATAAGCCAACCCAGCGTTCTAGTTTTTTATGGCCAACAGGAAGCGCAACGAATTGAACATGAAGTTAGTGTAGTACTATATGGAGAGCATGCGACAAAATTGCTGATTATTGAAATTAACTCTGATTTGTTTGCTCTTCAGCTGCATCGGCAAATTACAAACTATTCGCCAAGTATGTATATAGTATAGACAACATTACCATAACCAAGAGTGCAATAGTGTTTGTCCCAAGTCAGAACCAAATGAAGCTTGGCAAAAATAATAAAAATGCATTGCAATTGCATGTAGAAAACTAGCGAGTGGAGCAGCAAAGAAACTGCAAAAGCAAAGAGCTGGGGGCAGCTGAGGGAAGCTGAGTGAACTGAAGCCTGACAATATGGCAAAATGGAAATTGCTGTAAAATATGAACTACCAATTTCTGTTTGGAACTGTTGCAGCAGCAATAATGCAAGCAAAAAACGACTGAAAATGGTTTTCCAGAGTATTATCGACTATAAAATACTCCAAGCGATTGCGTGCACCAATATTATTGGTAGTGTGTGAGCAAGTATAATACAATCACTTGACCAGTTTGTTAGAAACTATTGTTGTATTGTGAAGTTTATGGAATATGTAAAGTAAAGATTGTCTGATTTAATCAACTTTTGGCATTGTAATCTAAGAAACTTTCGCAAAGGATATACAGACAAGTTGCAGTCGAGTGTACTTGACTGTGAAATACTAACTACCTATTTTTAACTTGCTTTTTTTACTAAAAGTGTGATTAATGAAATATACTTCACATATATTATATATCATACTTACTATTATATGTACATTACATAAATATACCATATAAAATATACTAGACACGGTCACATTGCCACAATTTCGATTGTTTCAGAAATAAGTTTTAAATTTTTCTACCTTCCGCATTTACATTTAATTAGTAAGAATTACCAAATGAGAATAATTTAATGAATGTGTTAGTAATAACCAAAATATACTCAACAAAATACTAGATTTTAACATAAATTTAATGCGAAAATTCTAGTTAAATATACCCAAAAAATATACTAAATTTTAGTATAAAGTAAGTAATTAAAATATAGTAAAATATACTTAAAATATACTAGATTTTAGTATAAAGTAAATGAGTAAAATCAAGTTGAATATACCCAAAATATACTAGATTTCAGTATAAAATAAGTAAGTAAAGTGAGGTGAAGTATATCCAAAATATTCTCAAAATATACTAAATATCAGTATAAATTATGGGAATTATTGCATTATACCAAAAATATAATCGAAATATACTATATTATAATATAAAATATATTTCCTCGATACAAAATATATTATATTCGTCACAATTTTCACTTAGCAAAGTGTTTCTATAATAATTTATACCGATCGCATTCAAAATTGTTTGTTAAATCTAAACCAAACTTAAATAAAAGGATAACTCTCCAATAGTCAGGCTGGCATGGCTTATTGTGTCGGCTTTTGATGCTGATCAACAATAGTTATATTGAACATATGTTATGCAAGGCAGCTTCCTCTGCCTGCTTCACATACTTTGTGGCGGCACAAAGTTATAACACCCTTCTATACTATACGTAGCGGGTATTAAAAATCCACTCTGGCAGTTTGGGCAGGCACTTCAGGGGGTTTTACGCTGGCTACGAGACATTGACACAATAACACCTAAAGTGGCTTTGTCCGCCCGGCAATATTGACTGTCAGAAAGTGCGCACGACAGCAGACCCCTTGTTGGAATCCCAGTTTCAGTACTCTCTCAGTGTCGCCAGCAGTGCAGCTTCACCGCCCCCAAAAACACACAAGCACACACACTTACACATACACACAAGGCCTGTAGCGAGTCAGTTGCCAATCCGCTTCCGCTTCTCCAACTCTCGCTGACTTTGCCTCGGAATATTCCTGCATGAATTTTGAACGAAATTTTCATACCTTTTTCACAATATTCTTTCGTTTTATACTTTCAGTTTGTCTTATTGTTGTTGTTGTTGTTGTTGTTGTTGTTGTTATTGTTGTTGGCGTGTTTTTTGTTCGAGTCTTTTTGTGGGGGCAGTTTGGCACTTCAGTCCGTTACTTTTCAATTTCCACTCTCACATCCAAAACTTTTTGCACTGTGTCTTTGGCGCGATTTTCCGCTACGCTGCATTTTCATTACACGTGTGGGAGAAAGAGACGGTGACACAAACAAAGACAAAGTTTTTCTCTTTTATTTTTTTTTTTATCTTTTTTTATAGAACCGCTTGTCAAAGACAGGCAGCCAGGGAGGCAAGCAGTCAAGCAGTCAGGCAGTCAGCAATTGAAGTCGGCAGTCATCGGTTGCCTTATTGCAAATTGCTTAAATTGCGTTTGGCTTACGGGTGTTGGACGCTTCCGACACCAAACCATTCCATTCCCAAACGAGACGTCAATCCGTTGTGCAGCATCTTCAGACTCGAGCGTTGTCTCTGCACTTGATACTTGCCACCTGCCAGATGCCAGATGCCATGTTGGAGCCACCTGCTCGCGTGGCCACTTGGGCACCTCGTGTTTGCTCACTTATTTGCCACACTTGACCAAAATCAATTGGCAACGACAACGACAACTGGCAACAAGCGGCAACAGGCACGCCGACATGCAGGCTACAGCAGATTATGTTGTTTAACAATCAAATAAGTCACGCGGCGCTTAACTCAGCTCAGGTGGAAGCACCACAGCACAAACGCGAAGGCAACAAGAATCACAACATCAAAGAGAAATTTTGAGTACTGCAGCGAAGAGTAAATACTCTAACAAACAACAAAATATATACAAAGTATTTCCAAGAGGTAAATTGAAAAATAAATAAGATATTACTTTACCTATATAAAATGTATGTATAGCAATTATGAATGATAAATAAATTTTCTCTCTTATTTAATCAATAATAAACTATAATTAACTAATGAAAGTTTCATTAATTTTATTTTGTTAAATTTCAATGACAGAAGTTCCAATGGGAATCAATAAAGAAATTCAAAAATAAATGAAATTCTAATTTCTAATCCAATATTAATATATGTAACATTAACAAACTATTAAATTCATTTTGTGCCACTTGAACTGCACTTGCTCAAAAGAAAATTTTCAAAGCGGTTCAAAAATAAATAATCAATATTATATTAATATTAACTTAATTTATATTATAAGTTAGATATTTTATTTTTATGTTATTTGAAAGTCTTCTAGACTTATTTCACGTCTTCAGACCACTTTAGTTTGTGAACATGCCCCAGTGCCACATAAATGTGGAAGAGGCAACACCGTCAAGTTCTGCACGAAAGATTTTAGCTACCTTTTGGCGCGGACCTGTAATTTCCGTCCAACGTCCACCGCCGTCGACGTACGTTGAATTCTGCCTGTGCAGCGCCTCTTCACTGCTTGCCCCTTGTGCCCCACACAAGCTTGCTTTCTTCATTGTAAGTTGTCTCTGTAGTGTGTGTGTGGCTTATTGTATAAGCGCGTCCGTCCGTCTGCGAATCTGCGCGTCCGATGTGGGCGTTTTATGTGGCCGTGTCCCTAAGTTGTTGTTAGTGTTTAATGTTGTTGCTGTTGCTGTTGCTGTTACCCGATGTTGCTGTGGTGTTGCTTGTCTGTTGGTTTGGCTGCCTTGGCTGATTGTTGTGATTCTTGCTTCGCATATGGGCAGCACCTTCAGTATTGTCTCTCTCTCTCTCTCTCTCTCTGTCCCTCTCTCGCTGTCTCTCTGACCACCCGCTTCTGGCTGTCGCCTGTGCCATGAGCCGTGTAAACATTGGCGCGTGCCCGACTGCCAACAACAACAGCAACAACAATAAGCAAACGATATAGAGAACAGCAACAATACAACACCTTAATGTGTGCGCCTGCCTGGAACTGATTCTAATCGTTTGGAGTGTGGTGTTAATGTTGATGTTTCAATTAATTTTTATTAGTTCAACTCGTTATGCGCATGGCTGCTGCTGCTCCAACTGCTGCTGCTGTTGTTGCTTATGAAAAATGATGAGCTGCATGTGATGAGACTATTGGATGATAGTGCCAGGTTGCCTTCCCCTTCTCAACGAACGGATAGCTCAATCAACTAACAAGCTTAAGCCATAAGCCCAGCATTGGGCCCCCCAAACCATATGTACATGACCTATCGAGGATCCATCAATTTGCATATTGCATCAGCTCAGCTCTCGGCAGCGTACCTATAAATCCTTTGCCTGGCTCTTTTGCACGCCGTAAATAACCCGGCCGGAAGGCAACCAGGCAGGGCAGGCAGGCAGGCAAGCAAGGCCGTGTGGTTCAAGCAAAGGCAGGACGACAACGTCGCCGCCAATCATTTATCAAAAATATTATCAATCAGTCAATAGATGAAATGGCTTGATGAATGTCCAACAAGCAGCCTGGCAGCCAGTGAAGTAAGCCAGGCGCACTGACGGACAGGCTGCCAGGAAGCTCTTCTCCTCCCTCTCCCTCTCTCACACTCTTTTACCCACTCGGTATTGGCTTGGCCTGTGTTGACAGGCCAGGCGCCTGCACGTAGTAGTGGCCATGGCTATAACTGGTCAACAGCAAATAGAACAAGAGCAAGAGCTGGCGCCCGAAAAACAACGAGACGGCATGGCAGGCAGCCTGCATTTGATTGATTTCGCAAAATGAAGAAAAATCGTGTCGAAACGCCAAGACAAAGTGAACAGCGTCCAGACCCAAAACTGAAATTGCACAATACAAGCTAAGCATGTGTGCGAGTGTGTGGGTGTGTGTGTTTGGGAGTGCGTGTTGAGTTTGTGATATGTATGGGTTTGTTAAGTGAAAAACACTTACCTCCCTTTTATTTTCTACGCTTTTCTCTCATGAATTGAACGAAGGGCTTCAAAATTCAATTTGGGTCGGCATAAGAAAGATCAAGAAGTTGATGGTGTTAACACGCCATACATACAGACCAGGTGAATTAGGATCGAATTGGAGGCAAACAAGTAAACATTGCGCAATAGAGCAAGCTATACTATACGAAACTGGATATACGTACATATCTATGGAGAAGCTTTATAATCAGTTTATGAACTTTAAACAGTTTTAGATTCATTTGTAATACGTAGTTACTCAATAAATACCGATATGTAATAAGTATTTGAAGTAACGAAAACAAAGTTTTCATTTTCCATTGTAAAATGCAATTTTAATTTAAATTTAACGATGTAAGTATTAAAGCCATGTCGAGTATGCTCGATTGTGAGATACCCTTTTTTAATGAACGCAAAACAGTGCGGTATTACTAAATTAATATAGCAAAAAATCCTAAAAATATACCAAATGATATGTTTCGTATATTGAAATAGTAAAAATACCTATGGTATATCGGATTAGCAGCTTATGGGTAGCGGGTATAATAAAACAAGGAAGTAAGAAAGTTACAGTAGAGTGTACTCTAGAGATAATTACTAATCATTTTCGGTATCACTGTTAAAATATACCAAGTTAAATATACCAGAAGATATATTTCACATATGGGTAATTCCAAAACGGAATTTGTCCCGTGCGAGACTCTTTACATTGAAAATAACATAAACTGAAACCATTTTGAAAATAAGAAAAGTTTATTTTTATAGCGCTAGATAAGTACTTTATGTTAATTAGAGCTAAGAATGGTTTTGGATTTTTTTTTCTGTTTTGTTTTCTGTTGTCATAATTGCAAAAATTAACCAATTCGTAGGCAAAACCAAAAAATTAACGAAATTATATATTTTATCGGAAAACAGATCAAGTTCCTAAAATCAATCTTAGCTCTAAATATAGTGCTTATCTAGAGCTTTAAGAATAACATTAACTTATTTTTAAAATTGTTTCAGTTTATGTTATTTTCACTGCAATGCACTGTAAAAAGTCTCGCACGGGACAAATTTCGCCATAGAATTACCCATATCCATATTCTACTTTTCCCAAAATATACGAAATTGTCAAAGTTGCGAAGACATAAAAGCTGTTAATAATATTTTTGATTTTATTTAAATGGAAAATAAAAACTAAATCATAATTGGATAAATGCATTTAAGTAAATTAGTACTTTATTTATTTTTACTCTATTACTTTTTAAATTGTAAAAGAAATTTATTCGTGAATTTTTAACAGTCGAGCACACTAACACTGAGGTCTACTTTCACACCGACTTTAGGTTTTATTATTGCTCACTAGTTTCACTTGAAATTTGGACACCGAATTGCAGTTGCGAAATGACTATTGGGCGTCTGCTCGAAATTGTGTAAGCTCGTTAAACAGGATTGTGGCAACGAGTTCACACTGGATGTGGGCAGAAATCATTTGAAGCATTGACGAGGCGCTAACTTCATTAGAAAACGATTAACAGAAGGCCAGACAACAATGCAATGCAAATCGCATTATTCCGACTATTGCAGCTCTCGAAGCTGGATTCGGTATCAGAGTCACAGTTGGAGAAGCGGAGTCGGAATCGGAATCGGACACGGACTTGTGCACACACGTACTATTGTTGTGCAGATGGTTTTTTTTGTTGTTTTTGTTTTGCAGACTTATTCAATTTGCTCAGCAACATGTCAAAAAGTTTAGTGCAGCAAATGAAAAATGTGCAGTAAAAGTGCAAAACGCAGCAAACATGCAACGAAAATTACAAATTTTTTTGTTTGCTTGCTTGTGTGCGTGTCACTGTGTCTGACTGTCTGTCTCTCTGAATGTGTGTGTGTGTGTGTGTGAGTGTGTGAACAATTTTTGTTAGTTTGTCTGTGGCTTGTTGTTGTCTCTGGTGTTGTCAAAAAGTATGCCAACGCCGGGCCAAAATGATGGAGTGACAGTGACTGCCATCCGAGCGAGAGATTGCTACTGACAACTGTACTGAGTATCCAGAGGGTTAGGGGTCGATGGAGGTCTAACTTCCTATCTCCTAACTCTCTTCCAGCCGGTGGTAACTGTATATGTGCCGGTCTCGTTGCACTCCTCTATTTCCCACTCTACTTCACTCCACTCACTTTCCGTCTCTCTTGCTCTGCATTTGACAAGTGGAGTGTGCGGCCAAATGCCTTTTAGTACCTCTTTCATCTGCAAATATTTGTGTTATTAGAATTTTTAAGCCAGCTCCCAGAAACGTTTTTGCCAGTACCGAACTATACAGACTCGTATGAATAAAGTGAGCTGTTCTGGGAAACTGATTCTCCCTGCAAGAAACGGTGTTTTATCAGCAGTAATTTTGTAATCATAGTTCTTTAAATTCACTTTTTAATATTGCATTTAATATTTATTACATTTTAATCTGGTGTACTGTTGGTAAGCTTTACTAGTTATGCATTATAAAGAAACAACAACAACAAATCTTCATCTATATTCAATTAAAATCGCTTTCACGAAACTAGAAAATTTTAATAAATTGAATTAAATTGTTAAATAAATTAAATTAATCATGGTCACTCAATAATTTATTTCAATTAGGTTATGTTTCTTAATTTCGAATTAAAATGGTTTTAATTTAATTTAGTTTAAGCTTAAAATTTCTTTTATCACGATATTTTAAAGGTGTTATACTTGCAATTGTAGAATTACTAAAGTAAATAAATAAATCGTAAGTAAATTTAATTTATTTCCTAGTGGATTACCAAAAAAATGTATGTATGTATCTCTCTAAATGTATCTTCAATGGGTATTGTTGTAATTTTAACTTACGCATTTATAATTTTGTAATGTAATAATAATAATAAATGTAATAAAGATGAAATGATATACATAATGCTGTATAAAATATCGATATTATTTAATCCCAATTACATATTTAGTTTATTTAGTTTTATTTAGGTCCTATTTTGTTCAACATTGCACCAGATGAAAAGAAGTGTAAACGAGGCGAATGCGGTTCGCGGAACACGTGCAATAAACTCTTGGCTTGCTGACGCAGTACGAGTTTATGTAGCATACTTTCATGCGCAAACAGGGACAGCATTCGTGTATGTGTGTGTGTGTTCGTATCTGTTTGTCAGGTCTGTCTGGCCGGGCCGCTGTCAACGAAAATGTTTTGAAATTGTTTCGAGGCGGTTTTTCTTTTTGCCCCCTTCGAGTTATTTTTTTTTATTGCAGCCTGTTTTCTACGTTTTGGTCTGATGTGTTTTGGAAAATATTTAATTTCCGTATTAGCGTTGCGACAAAATTTTTGCATATATGGTACTCATATGGTAACAAAATGCCAATGCTAATGCCAATATTGACGCGCTTTGTTAAACTTTTCGCTACCGCTCTCGTATCGCCCACACTTTTTGGGTATTATTAATTTTTCAATGTCAATGCATTTCAATTTTGCGGTTGTGCGTCATCGTCGACAATCGAGCGGAATAGATTTATGACAGCGACACTGCATTTTATTACACTTAAAGGAAATCTTTCTCGAAATTGGCACACGAAAAAAAGTTTGTGAAAAATAAACGTAAAATGGCAGAGGGCATGGTAAACTTGATGGAGCAGGGAAGACTGTAAGAGCAGGTGTGTGCGGGCAGGGTAAAGGGGAGGGGCATGGCAGAGGTGTAGACACCGATAGAGAAGTTGGCGTAAGTAAGGCAGCGAGCGCCATTTATCAGCGTGACACCTTGCCGGGTGGCCAACTTGTTCCTGGACTGCCATAGCGTCTGTGTTTTGGGTCTGAGTCTGCATCTAGATTCAGAGCTTGGCTTGTAGTTTGCTGTATGTGCATGTTAGTGTGAGTGTGTGTGTGTGTGTGTGTGTGCGTAGCATTTTTATGGCATGTGAGAAATGGCGCAGAAAGTGTGACACAAAATTGTAGACAAATTGCTTAAAATGATTTCATTTCTTTTATTTATGATGCCGACGCTCGAACTGCCTTTTAACGCCTTTCAGAAATTGAACTTGCATTAAGTTCATACATTGATTTCTTTTTATTTCTGTGTGGTAATACGACAAATGCAATTTTAATACTTTGCAAGTGACTGGAAAATTTTTTAAAAGCTGAAAGATAAATTCTACTCTACTGAACATTTCATTTATTTTATAAGAAAAAGAATCGAAATTTAATGAAATTGTTTATGGTTTTGTTAAAATAAATTTAATAAGATTAATATTAAACACTTGATTTTTCGTTAAAGCACAATCAATTTAAAGAAAAAAGAAGTAAGAAAACAACAGGCGAGCATATTCCACTGCAAGTTGCTGCGGTATTAATTTTACAAAATTCCAAACTAATGTACCACAAAAATATTAAACATATATCAATAGACATATTTGGTATATTCGTATATTACTGCTTGCAAAACATACCAGATTATCAGCAAAATCAACTTAGACCCGATTTCAGTAAGCGTTTTTTGCCATAAAAAAGTATTTCTTATTTCGAAATCAAATTCTCAGGAATCATAGATACGATAGTCATTATTGTGCGTACCAAATAGTGCGGAATTATTCTTAAAATATACCAATTTAATATAGCGAAAATACAAAAATATATTGAAGTCTATATTTGGTATATATATATATATATGTGTATATATTTTTGTGTTCAAAATATTCCATAAAGTCCAAATTATACCGGATTGTCAACCAACTAAGATATGGGAATATCATCTCGACTACAAATATACTTTATAGAGCCGCCTTCTGCCCGTTACATATATGTACATATATCCTGCAACTATACATTTATGTTATAATACCCTTCTGGGTAGCGGGTAAATAATAAATAAAAATTATACCGAACATTAGAGTTCTGTGGAAAATATTTTAAAAGTTCATAGAAAAAATTTGATTCTAATCAAATAAGTTTCACTAAATATAAGTGGATTACTTTTATTAATATAATTTTCACGCAATTTATTCAAGACACTTCAAATTTGTTGTCTAGTCTATTGAACAGTACTTTGGTCTACCGTTTCAATAATGAATGAATTATTTTGATATGCAGAGACCGGAAGCATATCTGATTACTCAAGGCACACTTCGCACCTTCATCAATGGCAAGGTAATGGTTGATAACAACTTCTTTATCGCTGGGTGAGGCGACGGAGGGGTGAAGGTCAATTAAGTTTTCGCGTGGATTGTTGAAACTTATCATTTGAAGATAACTAATTCAACATTCTTTTTATTTTTTTCGAGTTATTATCTTTGTTATTCCTTTTATTTTGGCAACTAAACGATGTTCATTCAGCTTAATCGCCTTTAAAGAGAGTTGAAGAAATCAAACAATGAATTCGCATTTCAACTTTGTGATATTGCTTTGACCTACACCACTATGATGACTAACTGTTTCATTCACATTTGATTTAATTAAAGAAATTTGGGCAATGGAATTTTTATTTCAAAGTTGTATGATTCATCTCTTTAATTTATTGGATATTATTTCATTAATTTATAGTCGAGAAAATGAGTAGCTTTATTATTTGAGTATTTCAATCATACTGAATACTCTACAATTTCATAGTAAGCAATATTTTAAATACTGAAATACTTGCACACTTCGAAAATTTGGTCAAAACTAGAAAAAGTATTCAGCTCAAGTAGTTATAAATGAATATAATAGAGAGCTACGTCATCCGCGTATAAGTTTTAATCGTTAACGTGGCTTTTGCTTTAATATTAACAGATGTGAATGTCACTATCATATCGTAATAATAGTAATGCGAATTCCGTATTAATATTTAGACGTAAGTAAACTATCTATTAAAGTCTATAGGGCAATGTTTTCAGACTCACGTGATATAAATACCATCGTAGGAGTGACGTTCGATAAATGGTTATTCCCTTGCTTTATCAAAATAAAGAAAATTTTTGTAAGTTTAATAAATAGGAACCTATTTTATTATCTTATCACAAAGAGTATTCAAATAATATATAATTTGTAAAGGAGATTCCCAATGACTACATGAAAAATTTGTGAACGCAATACGTAATTTCTGATGAGATTTATCAATCACCTACGTGTTTGATAATAAGGTTTTATTTAGTTTATTTATAATTATTCTTAGAAATATAAATTGTTCGTTTGTGATAAAAAATTATATTAACATGAAATTATTTTATATTTTTTTATGACATCGATATAAGAAGTTGCTGAGTCTTCTAAGAATTATTCAGCTTGAATTTAAATAAATTCTGCTTATCGGTGTATGAAAAAAGTAACTAAATATAAATGAAAACTATTTGTGGAATCTAAAATATTTGGCAGCATAAATCAAACGAAAGCTTCCCCCAACAAAATAATACTCGTAACGAACCCAGAAAACCATATCCAAATCCATATGCCATGTCCGACTGACAAACTAAAATAAAACGCAAATACATATGCATAACATGAACGGATCTAAAACAAATCCTCAACACAAATAACTGCCAACACATTTGCATATATCTCACAAATAAGCGAAAGCGGAGAAAAATAGAAACCAAACAACAAAACTCCAACACAAAAAGAAAGAAAAAGAAAACGCGTTTACAATTGTTAAAAAAACAAGGAAAAAACACAGCATAGAATCGGTCGGCAACAAAATGCAAAACACTTCTAAAAATGAGGCATTTCCGGTCGACACACGCAACAACGACAACAGCATCAGCAACAACAACAACAACAAGCGGCATGGCACATAAAATAAGGGGTTAAAAAGAGGCGCGAAAAAGTAAGGCATAATAAACGCCGAACATAAAAATCGGCGCTGAAATCTGCACAAAAAACAATAATGGCAGCAACAACAAACAACAAAAACAAAAATGCGTTGAACAAAAGCCAACGCAAATGGCAAAGGGACAGGCAATATTTAAAGCATATGCCACGGTTAATACAATAATATGAAAGGCAATAAAAATCGGATTCGTGGGCAGAGGTAGGGAAGGTGCAACAGCAGCAGCAGCTGCTCTTATCAGTGTGAAGCCATCAAATTCGATTAGATGCTCGGCCATTGAGCGTTCAGCTTTGAGGGCTGAGGGCTGGGCTGCCTGGCAATAACGGAAAAAGAAACACTTGACTGTTTTGGCAGCTGCAAAAGATGAAGATGAAGCTGAGGGTCGACCGACCGTGAAGTCCTCTTGACTCAAGGGCGGGGGCATCCGCAGGGGAGGAGAGGCAGTTAGGTGTGGATAGCTGTTGTCCTGTTGCTCGTAATTGTTTATTTTTGTGTTCATATTTTTTGCGTATTTCGCATCGCATTTTTTTCATCTTCTCCTTACAGGCCATAAAATAATCTGACAGACATAAGGAACATGTAAGAACAAAATATTTGGCTTTATCAACAAACCATTTTGGAAGGTTGTTAATTACAGCTTATAAAATATATTCATTGAATAAATTGTAGCTTGGATATCTGATAAATAGATACTTTAATACCCCTTACACTTGAGACAAAGGTATATTACACTCTTTGAGCATGATTAAATTCAAGTTCACGCTCTCTTTCTTGTTAACTTTTAAACAATAAAATGTTATATTTTCAATAACAAAAATCCCATTTTTGAAGTATTACATCCACAGGGTATTTAATCATACTCGATAATCTCTCAAAGTATACATATAATTATTAGCATATGCCGCCAAGCAATTTAAGAATGAAAATGGAATAATACCAAATGACTGGCAACTTTGCATTGAAAAAGGTAGTGGGCACTAAAGGAAATTAAAGCAGCAATACTAGATAAGCTGTTAGTTATTTAAAAATTTCATTGTGGGTCTTCGTAAACAGTAGTGTGTTTAATCTGCTGTGGAAAACCTAATTGAAACCTGACACATCTAGCGTACCTATATCATATAAGATAAGAATTGTCTACTATCATATTTTTGGAGATATGCAAATTTATTTTCTGGCCCTACTGCTGCATGATATATAAAGACTGAGATCCATATGCTGCAATAGACAGTTGACCGGTTACACTTGAATCGTCAAAATGGCAACAAAAATTCTCTTTCCCACATTCTATGATGAGAAGACCAAGATCTGGAGTGGACTTCCCAGGCAACCATTCTACGATTACAATTGCTCAATGGGATTAGTAGCATTCAACTCGATGAAGAATTATCCGAATAATGTTGTGCAGGTAACAACACGACTTGAGAAACTAAAAAGGAATTTGATGATGTAATTTATTGTGCTGCTCTTATATAAGATCTCAGATACAGACGGACGTGTTGTGACCTATGCGGAGAGTCTTGCCTGGGCTACTCGTTTGGCGTTGTACTTGAAGAGCGAGAAGCTGACGCACAAAGATGTCATCGGCATTATTGGCAGGGCCAGCACCTATCCCCATTCCCTGGCTGTTGCCTGTCTCTTTAATACAACACCATTCCATGCTGTTGCCTACACGTATATGAAAGAACCGGAGGTTATCAAGGAACTGTACGAGCTGACCAAGCCATCGATTATGTTCGTCGATGCCGAAGATTACGAGATCATGAAACAGGTTTGTGCCGAATGGAATCCCAAGTTTATCACGATGACTGGACGCATTGAGGGTATTCCCAACATTGAGGATCTGCTGAAACCTCATCCCATGGAACGTTTTTATCAGTGAGTAATTAATCCACAAAACCAAAACTTCATTCATTAACTAACTTTGTTTCTTATTAGACCTGAACGCTTGGCCGAAGGCGGTGATCAAACAGCTGTCATTCTATGCTCATCGGGCACCTCGGGCACCGCCAAGGCTGTGTGCCTATCCCACAGACACGTGGCCAGAACAGCTCAGTAAGTAGTGATAACAAATTCTTATGAATAAAATTATAATCTGATTGCTTTACAGGCTGACGAATAGCACTGATGTCGTCTTGACAAGCGCCACCTTGGACTGGATGACGGGTTTCTCCTGCACAATGCTGGCATACTTCTTTGGCTCCAAACAGATCATTTTCAATGAGACTTTCAATGCCGAGAGCTTTATTCGCATGACCGCACAGCACAAGGTAACCATGTATGCCATGCCACCCTGGCAGGCCTATGAGGTCTTCACACATCCAAATGCCACACCGGAGAACTTGGCCAGTCTCAAGTTAGTCGCCATCGTTGGTGGCTGGCTCACGAAGGCGGTGCTGCAGAAGGCTAAGAGTGTGACCAAAAACTGCAATATCTGTTTCACATATGGATCCACTGAAACTAGCGGCGTCTCCATGAGCTTGGATGTGGAGAGGGACAACTCTGTGGGCGGTCTCTTGCACGGCAATCGAGTGATGGTTGTGGATGACGATGGTAATGCACTTGGACACAATGAAACTGGCACGATCCTGATTGATGTGGGCATCAAATGGAAGGGATACGTGAACAATCCTGTGGAAACTGCCAATGCCATCAAGGATTGCTGGATCGATTTGGGTGACATCGGGCACTTCGATGACGATAATAATCTCTTCTTGACTGATCGCAAGAAGGATGTGCTCAAGTACAAGTCCAAGGATTATTGGCCCAATGAGATTGAGCAAATCATTTGTGAGCTGCCTGAAGTGCAAAACGCTTGTGTTGTTGGCGTCAGAAATGTGGGACGCACCGATGCTGCCGGTGCCCTCGTCATCAAGAATAAGGGTGCCGAGATCAGCAAGGAGACGATCATTGAGCATGTGGCGAAGCGTGTTGGTGTCGAGTACAAACAGCTGCATTCTGGAGTCCAATTTGTGGATGCGTTTCCCAAGAATACCAATGGAAAGGTCTTACGAAATGCGGCTAGGCTGCTGTTTGAGTCACTTGCAGAGTCTAATTAAATGAAATTAGGAAATACTTTTAATTAATTAACGCTTTTAATGTTATTCAGTTTAATATGATTTGAATGAAATTCACAAAATTTGAATATATATAGAATTAAATTACAATGAAATTTTAATTTAGAAATTGTATTCTTCAATGTGCTTCGCCACATTACAAATTTACCGAGCTTCATCGCAATACGTTAAGCCAAATGATAACATGATAAAGATACTAAGAATTATTGTATATACTATATTTTCTTTTACTATATTTCTTCTTTAATAAATAGAAATACAAATTTAAAAATAATGAAAGTGTTGTGTTTGTTATTTTGGTATTTTTATAGTATTTTTATTTTAGATTTGTCATGTGTGTTCTGATTAAAAAAAAAAAACAAATATTTTAAATAGTTAAGATTATGCAACTGTCTAAAGTTAGATAGATATAACTATATCATATAACTCATAAATGTTTATTTAAATTACTTATTTTTCAAATATATAATTGACTGCTCAATATAAAAATTTAATTCTTAAGACTATCTATTTTAAATTAGTTTTTCAAGCTCTGTATGTTTTACATACTATGTAATAAAATATATGGCCTATAAGCTTTAATCTTATCTGACTTATAAGCAAAATTAGGTTTATTAGCGAACAATTTCATTTACTGCAATGCGTAATACAAAGTTTAAAGTTCATTCTAGTTCGCAATTAATATTCAAATGATGAAAATATTGTTAAAACTTCTAAATTAATATCTTATCACAATTTGCACGCACAACTTTCGTGGTAAATCCTCTGACCACATATTCTATAAAGGGGTTTTTCTATTTACTCAAATGATGATTTAAAATTAAAGGGGTTTTCCATCATATAGATACAGATACGAGTTCCTGGAACTGACATCGTATGCATAATAAAATGCCCTACGCAATAATCTTTTTAGGAATTTTCATTAGATACTTTTCATGTTCATCCAATCTGTTTGCATTGTGTATATGTATGTGTGTGCTGACTTTGGTTTCCATTTCAGATATGTATGTATGTAAATTTATAATGGCTTCAATGATAAGTATTAACTCTCATGTCACTGCGGAGGCAAGTTCAGCTTTCAGCCGTAAAACGTAAGATGAGAGAGGGATGATATGATGATATCTATCTCAACCCCTCACGACTCTCTTGCACTTGTCATCCCAAAGGGTCATGATGCTCGTTGTCGTGCTCTTCTTAGCCGAGGTAACTCGCCCACACCATTAACACTTTAAGCGCAAGCCTCTCGGGTCTACTTGGCATGGCAAAAGGCAGGCTGCTGAGTCTTCGTTCAGCCCAACCCATTGGCAAAAGTAAAGTAAACAGGACGAGGCCACTCAGGCGCACTCGGGTTGTTGGCCAGACAATTTTACCTACTTTATGTTTATTTATTTGCATATTTTTCAACTTAAAGACGACAATGGCGGGGAGAATAGAAGCTGCGCTAGTACCACGACTATTGTGCCATACACAATGGCCATGTCATCCAGGACAATGACAATAGTCGAAGTGGATCCTGAAGCTGGAGCTGGAGTCGCAGTCGAAGCCACAGTCGTTGCCTGCATGCATTGTGCCGCTATTTTATAATTGACAATAATACATAAAAGATATGTATAGAAAAAAGCAAAGAGCATAATAATGGCAAATGGTAAGTAATACATTAGCTAGACATAAGCCAGTCCCCGCAAGACCTACTCCCACTCCCTCTCCTCCCCGTCTCACCACCACCTGAAGACAATCCTTGGGGCTGGCCAAGAGCAATAGCAAAAGGCAAAAGCAGCCCCGTGCGCTGACACTGACAATGCATTTGTGCCCGTGAAAAAAGGTCACGTCTTATCTATTTACCTAAACAATTTGCTTAAAATGTTTACAACATAAGCAACATCATCATCAGCATCAGCGCGTGGCAGGCGAAGGTTCTTCTTCTTCTTGCCTCCTTGGTTGTTGCTTCTTGCCGTGTGTGTCTCTGTCTGTGTGTGTGTGTGTGTGTGTGTATGTGTGTGACCAGGCTCAGAGTGAGGTTCAGGTTCAGGGCATGCCATGGCTAGTGCCATCTATTTACCTTAAGTAGTCATACGGCCGTTGTTTTTTTCTTTCCCCTCCCCTCATCTTGTAATGCTCCGGCATGGAGGCAAGGCAAATGCTCGACCAACATTAGAGCGCAATAGCCAGGGGAATTGTTTTATAAGCTATGAATAACAGGACAAAAAGAAAACGAAACGACATAGAGACGAGCGAGAGCACAAAACAGAAAGCACAAAGACACGATTTCAAAAGACGACTCCTGAATACTCTTTTTACTTTTGGCTATGTAGTTTAAGGGTTAATAAAATATTTTAATATAACAATTTTTTTATATTTTTATTGTTTATCGTGTAACTAAGGGTACTTGTACATAAGGAGCAAAAACCTACTTTAAAAAGTAGATTGCAAATGTTTATTTAAATTGCTGTCGATCTTAATAAAAAGTTTGAAATAAGATGTTAAGGTTCAAATTATCTTGAAATACGATTTTTAGGTTAAAAAAATATTAAATCAAGATTTGAATGCTAACTTCGCATTTTAAGATTAAAAACATTTAATTTTAAGATTAGGATCTTGCTTCTAGAATGTTTTATTTTAGATTGAAAATCTTTATTTGAAACTTCTGCGATCTTAAAAAATATTTTGAAACCAGATTTTTAGGGTGAATTAATCTTAAAGCGATATTTTATTCTTCAACCATCGTGTTCTGATTAAAAAAATCTTTTAAGAATGAAAAGATCTCGAATTTAAGAATTACGTCCTTGTTTCTAAAAATGTAAAAATATACCAAAAACTAATTTTGTATATATAATTTGATAACGTATTAATATAATAAAATTTAAATTTTGATATTATGTTTAATTGCCTTTTTAAATAACATTTTTTTAGCGGAAGATATTTTGAAAATGGCTCGATTTTTTGTTTCGCAGTATTATATCCACTTCAATATAATATATATTTTTAATTCAAAAAGTCGCATTACTTAAAAAAATAAACATTTAATGGTCACACAATTATTCATTATTCAGAAAAATTATTCTTTCAGACACTCTAGTTTAGTTAGTTTGATCCCAATTGAGACTGTTAAGCAAGGTGAAGGTGAACTTCGAATTAGTTGAAATATTAGTTATAGCAATGTAATCTAACGACGTTAAAGAATAAAACAAAGACACCTCCTGGCACCTATTCATTAAGACCCATTTATCATCGCCAGAGAAGTGAGAAGTATTCCACATTTGGAACTTTTAGTTGCGTGTGCTTGGCAAACCTACTAAGAATGTTAAAGGAGCTTGTGCCAAGGGTCTTTAAAAGGGAGAACTGTGACAGCAAAACAAAATATGGCAAGGAACAGACCCGGGCTCTGCGGCTTGTGGCTGCCCCAAGCCACCCGAGGACACTGAAAGCGACTGTTGCCGCTCTTATTCCATTTTAAGGCTCTCCCTCAACTTTGAAGTTTTTGGTAGAATGTGCGTCACTCTTAAAAGGTCGCGCACTCGCTTTTTCTTTTGCTGTTTCTCTGTTCTCTGTTCACTGTTTCCTGTTTTTTTTTGCGCTTTTGCTTTTGCTTTTTTTGGCTCAACAACATTTCCACATTTACGAATTTCTTCGCTTTTCTTTTGCCTGCCGCCATTTGCTGAGCTGCGGCACGCGCTGCCTTCGCCTCGAAGGGCTTAGGAACGTAACGGTCCTGAGTTGATTATTGGTTCGTCGCATCAGTCTTTCCAATCAACATCATCTATCAGCATTAAACTGAAAGTCAGGGCACAGCAGACACAGTCGCATCTCCGTTGATGGCCCTGAAACAAAAGAGAATAGAGGCAGAAGAAAAGGAACTTCCTTCCGTTTCTGTTTCTTTTTTGGGATACCCAAAAACAAATGTAATGCCTTTAATTTATTTGCTGGCAATTTTCTAATCACAGCGTGGAGAACACACGCGACTGACTGCCTTTAAGATAAACAAATGTTGTTGAAATTTTTCATCGTGTTAATTGTATAAATATAGACAAAAAGTTTTTATGAGCCACAGCCAGACCAGAAGAGCAACCCTCTTCTTTTCCGGGAAGAGCAAATAGCTTGTAATTGGGGGAGGCGTAACTTTTATACACGACTACGAGTGTATGTTACATTTTATGAGCCACGGTCATGGCACAAAAGTGACTTATCTTGTTATGGAGTCAGAGACCCGTGCAATACCCCAAAAAAGAAAACAACATCCTAATGCAAGAACCTCATTAGTGTGGATAATGCTGCAGCATTGATTACAAAGATAAAACATCAAATGGAAATCGCAAAACAAATATCATTGTCAAAGACAGAATCCCATCTTTCTTCTCGATGTCAAAATAGTAGAAGAAGGTAGTTCAAGTTGACTTCAATGGAATAGCTTTGGCAGCGTATCAAATTGCTGCGAAACAATTCGAAACGCAAAGAATTGCTTAGATATTCAGTGGCAAAAAACGTACTGCCTGAGTTTCGAGAAAGTTTGAAAACTAGATAGACGGACAAAGTTAAGCATCAACAGAAATGCATCAAAAGTTTTTCAGTTAACATTTTCTTAATTTTTCGAATGCCAATTGCGCACAAAACTCTCATCTCAGCTCAGATCTATAAAGTGACTCTTGCCCCTCTATATGCTATGCATATTCAAGCCTTTTGCTCATTCATTTAACGAGGCATGTTCTCTTCCACAGACATCGTGGCCAAAAAACGTACTTCCCCCTTTTCTCCGACCGTCCTTGACCTTAGCCATTCAGTCCCGCACAAAACCGAACCATACAGAACAGAACAGAACAGAACAGAGTGAAGTATATAGACAGCAGCGGCGATGAGGATGATGATGATGAGTTTTGAGCGGGGGAGTTTGGCAAGAGGCACAATGGCCACTGCGACGCATTGTAGCGCATAATTAGCCCGATGAATAAAAGCCAACAGCAAAGCAAAGCAAAGCAAAGCGAGAGAGGTTTCTCTGTGTGCAAAACAAAAACAACAAGAAAAAAGGAAGAAAAATTAAAAAATAAAATAAAAGGCAAAATGAGAAAAACTCAAAACCCGGCGGCAGCAACGATGCGGCGTTGAATTTTCCACAATTTTCTTGTTTTGCCTAATTGAAGATTTGCACTGGAAATGATTTTAGCACTGCGATAATGCCCTCACCCGCATACGAACTAACCAAAGAGGAAGGAGGAGAGAAGTAGGGTAGAGTGGAGGCTGGGTATGAGAACACCTAAACAAACTTGGCCAGTCGCAGGCGGCAGTCGCTCACTTAAATGACTCGGGCTCGGAAATTAATGCATAAAATTCCATCAGAGACAGCAATAAAAAGTGTAAAATTGATTTGCATAATGAAAAGTTGTTGAAATTGCCGCCATTTTGGTGCCCAGTCCAGTCTAGTTGAGTATCTGGTATCCAGTATCCCAGTATCCCAGGCAGCCAACTGGCCAAATTGCTTGTTGTTAGTTAGTTTTCAATGTTGACTGCAAATTAGTTGGCTCTGTCTCTCTGTCTTTCTCTGTCTGCCTCGTCTGGCTGCCTGGCTGATGGTTCTGCTCCACTTTTAGGCAGGTCACACGGCATTTTTTGATGGCGCTTTTGCATTTAACATTTGTAATTGAATTAGGCGAACACGAACACGAATACGCACACACACACAGCAGACACAAACACACTCGCCTCGACTGAACATGAGCGCTGACATATTTTAGGCAAGTAGCTGGGCACATGAAAGCAAATGGCAGTTGAGTGTCCACAGGGAGAACTCTCCTATCTAAACACCAGCAGCTGCCGTGACGTCTATTTTGCATTTTATCTGCACTCATACACACACATATACAAGCGAACACACGCATACGTAGACAACTTGCCCACGCGCACTGTGCGCGAAATGACGCAAAATGGCGTCGCTTGTAATAAATTACGTATACGCAGCAGCGACAGCGGCGTTGTGCGAAACTTTCAATTGTGTGTTAGTGTTAGTTATGGCAATGGCAAAGGCAATGGCAATGGCGATGGCGATGCTGAGGCATCCGTTTTGCTTTTTCGCTGTGCTGTGCGATGCTCCGCTCGCTAACAGAGGAACGCCCCAGGCGGTCACCGCACTGGACTCGTGTGTGTGTGGTAAATGAATGTGCAAGTATGCGAATGACAATGGCAACGTCAATTGGTTTGGGTTTAGGTTTTTGGGGTTTTTGTACGTTTTCGTTTGCTCTCTGACTGATTTCTGCGTAGGTAGCGCGAATTTCGTAGCGGTTCCTCTCTAGACTGCTGCCATGTCAGGCATTTCATTGTTATTCTAATGTCGGGTTGTAGTTTCACTGCAAGCGCCATAGATTACGCTAAATTGCTTAGGGGCCGCACAATGCGAATAGTTAACAAAACCAAAAAAAAAAGTGTCAAACACATCCTGATAGATGGATGAATGTTAAGCATAAGTGCAAGTTCTGTAAGCATTTGTTTGACAATCGTTGAGCTCGTTGCACATTTAAAACCTCTCAAATTTGCGGGGTTTAAACTAAACGCGCTTAGGAATACGAGTAGTGCAATTATTATTAACATAAGCAGCTTAAATACAAAATAATTGGATTGGAGAGTCCATTATTTAATGAATTTTATCACATAAACTTGACTAAACAAAAATAAATTGACAAACTCGCATGTGCGTAAAATATGATTGTATTTCATTTTCATTATTCACATTCATTCGATGCCGCAAATAATTCACACTAAATCACTGGCAATAACTTTTTCACCATTGTTTTGATTAACTTTGTATATTAGCCCCACATAAGCGACTGCAAAACAGTTCTAAACTAGACGAGCGGCCATATACTATATAATGCCCCCAGTGCAATTACGAGTATAATGCTATAAATTACACTTGCTGCTGGACTAAAGTTATGCCCTACAGTTTGCAGGCAACTGTCAAACCATACAGCTCATTACGCCTCCCTTTAGTTCCCTAACTTTCACTCTCCACAGCATGCTGATGGTGATGGTGAATCTCTGGAATAAATACTAAAACTACCACAGAGCGCAAAACCCATTCAATTGCCAGTCCAAACTATCCAGCGTCTGAGCTCATTATACTTCATTTTTCTAGTATTTGTTTTGTTTCCTATTTTTTCCTTGATTTTTGGCCTGCACATTGGCGCCCTGAAGCGAGCATATGCTGCAAATGCAGTCGCCAGTTGCCAGTTACCAGTTGCCAGTTGGCCAGTCGATTCTGCGACCACATAACATTCACATACTGGTTGGCACATTCATACTCATACTCAGACATACCATCACATTCAGTTGGCAAATGTCGTTTCATCTGTGTGAGAATGTGTGTGAGTGAGTGTGTGTGTGCAGTCAGTTGGCAGCGCGTTTTGTGGCCACTCTGCCCATTGTTGTCATTGGCTCATTGCTAATATTGGTAGCTGCTGCTTTTTGCTGCTGCTGTTCAACTGTTCTTCATGCTGTGGTTCCTGCACTTGTTGTTATTGCAATTGCTGTCGCTGTTGCTGTTGTCAGTGGCATTGCCATTGCTAAGGCTAACACTCGCCTCATTCATGTGTTTTATTGCCACAAGCACACAAACGCCCAATAACAACAGAACAGAACAGAACACAACCTAACCAAACCCTTCCCGAACAGGAAGCAAACTGCCCCCACAGCAGCCTCCACAAATATTTATGCTCCATATGTTTGTGTCATATCTCCGTGAGCATAAACCACAACTCTATGGAACTAGAGCAGCAGCAACAGCAACAACAACAGCAGAATCAACGACAGTACTCATTACCACAACCAGGGCTGCAAACGAAACCGAATTTTGCCACCGAAAGATCACATGCGTTTCATTAAACATTGCAGTTATAGTAAAATACAAAGATTGGTCAAAAATTACCTATATACATTTCTGAAATTTAAAGCGATATGTCCATTGTTCTTTTTTAGAATTATTTTCAAAATTTAATTTTATTCTCAATTTTAACATTTTTTCAATTGAGAGCTTTTTTCGAAGCGTGTTTTCAGTGTGTACATAACGATTACAAATACTAATATTGCTAAAAATCACTTTGCATAAATAGTGCATGCAATTTGACGAACATGGATTTAATAGAAAGATAATTTGGTTTTTTAAACTTTTTTAATTTGAGATTAAATATCACGTAAAATGACGAAAATAAAAAGTTTTTTTTATCCGATATTTTCTTATCGATATGTGACGCTAAAGTTGCGGAGCTGTCTTGACGTACATAAAAATACTAAACTCTAAGAATCGATATATTTTTAGAATCGATCGCAAGTATCGCATGAACTTGCTTGCTTTTCTTCTCGCATGAACTTATTGCGACACTTGCTTTTGAGTTTAGATTATTAGCAAATAAGTTAACCAATTAATGAATTAGCTTATACAGACAGATGGAAAAATATAAATACTTATACTACCAAAAATGTACTTTATTCAAAATTCAAACTCTCAGAATCGATATATTTTCAGAATCGATATCACCTATCGCATGAACTTATCGCGTGCTTGCTGCCTTGATGCTATGTACATTTTCGTCTGAGTTAAGTTTATTAGCAAACGAGATAACCAAGCAATACATTAGCTTACATTACAGCAGACAGATGGAAAATTGGAGATGCCCAACCATGTGACGTAAATGGAACTGGTCACTTCTGATACCTTTGACAACATTGTGACCGAAAATATCTACGAATTTGTAGCCACATTTAATGCCACAAAGACCGCACAACATGCTGGAAGAATGGTCAGCAAATGGCTAAAGCCAAGTTGTCTGCTTGCTGTTCCCTGTTGTCTTCTGCTTAGCTGACTGCTGACTGTTGCCTGTTGTCTGCAGCTGGCTGTTGGTTGTTGGTTGTTGATACACTGACTGAGTCTGTTTTAATCAAATTGCCACAAAAGTTCAGTGGATCCAGTTCAAGTGCAAGCCGTTATTCTCGATTTGGTGGCCAAACACACGCACACACACAAACATACTACACATATTTTTCTCTATATGTGAATATGTGCTTGGGTGGCCCATAAATCCATTCAATATTTAACAGGACAGCAAGAAGTGCAAACGTTGGCACTTTTTGGGAGGGTGGCAGGATAACAGGACAGAGCAGGACAGCAGGACATCGTACATCGTTGCGGCATTTGAGCAACAATAATGTTTATTATCATTTATTTTATTTCATTTAAATGACTCGCTCGGGCTGTCGCAAACTCGCAAAAAGCTAATAAGCTGCAGTAATAAATTATGTGCCATGCAGCATATAAATTATGCGCAATTAACTAAAATTTTGCATAAAATGCACAAAATTTTCACATCGAGTAAAAATTATTCTCGGTTTAGAAAACTTTTCCCCCATATATAGTAAAAACAAAAAACAAAAGCAGCAACAAAACGAAATTCCAAATTCCAAACATTTTCCGGCTTATCCACGGCTAATAATGTCACACAATGTGAACTAAGTATATTTGTATGTGTTGTGAGTGAGGCGAAATAAACGTATTTAAATTTTATTTTAAGTGCTTAAATAAACTGGTATTAATTGTTGGCGCTGGCATTTCGAATGGCATTTAAGTTATCTTCTGCGCTATGGAAACACCTATGCTGAGTTTATTTTATGTGTGCCTGATTGAAATTTATTGCTGTGAGGGTACAAAAGATGATTAGTGGCCCACAAATAGAGTTATTGTCATGGTAAGATAAAGCAGTTAATGCCAGCCAAGACCTTCGGGCTCACTAGAAAGTGACCAAAGATAGGAATATAATATATTCGGCATCTACATTTAAAATGAGCGCAAATTTTATGCTGGCCGAATTCTTTTTACGATTATTACATCTAATGGCAGAGCATAAATTATCTCAGATAAATCCCAGCCTTGAAATTCCTATGGTATTTTATCGGTTGAGCGTCAAAACAAATAACATACACATTGTTGTAGCCAGCATGCATGTTAAAAGCACAGAAAACAAATTAAATTAATTTATGCTATGCTTAAAAGTTAACATAGTTATTTTTGTAGCTATGCATGTTATGTTATTTCTGCAATTTCCGAGCAATGGGCACAATCAACAAGAAGAAACAAATAAACATTGTACATTTTAACAACGTGAGTCGATAAAATGAAAATAAATAGTTTATTTTCCTTTCAAATGTGTGCAGTCTAGTTGCTAGTTTTATATTAAAATGTTTTAATTCAATTATCAAATACAATTCTAAGAAATTCAATGCAAAACAAGGCAATGCAATCTAAGGTAAAGCAACTAAGAAAGCTACAGTTGAGAGTGCTCGACTGTAAGATACCCGCTACCTATTTTTAATACAAGCAAAATAGTGCGATTGATTTTGAAGTATACCGAATTAATATACAGCAAAAATACTAGAAGTACTACATTCAAAACATAACATAGAGTTCAAAGTATACCGGATTGTAAGTCCAAGCAACTAAGACGCCTAGTAATTAGTCTTTTTTTGTCTATTCAAAAGTATTTCTTAAATAATTTTTATCTAACCACAACCAAATTCTTAGGACTATAATTATTATTGTATGTACCAAATGTGTAGCTGGTATAGAAAAACAAATCAATTTCCATGTTATCAAGGAGGCTATTGACGTTTATTATACTAGAAAGCGGCACAGATCGATTCATTGTTGTTCGAAAGCTCATGTCTCACATCGCAGGCTAAAACAATTAATTGCAACAGACGTATCGAAAAGCCGCGTCGTCCACTGAAATCACAAAGCATTATTCTGCACATGGCACGAAGAAGCGACTGCATTGTTAGACATTTGCTCAGTGGCCCGTGGACAGAAGGATCAGTGCCAGAGGCAAGCGCCCATTTAAATTTATGTGCAACTTAACGCTTCAAAATTGAGTGCAACGAACGCGCGGCGCTGCCTCGGGTGTTTGCTGTTGGCTGTGCGGGTGTTTCATCAAAACGCCGCCCCCAGCAGCCATATCAAGTATACGCCATGGCAACCGGAAGCGCGACTTGGAGTGTTTGCCTGACTGCATGCCCTGGCCTGACTGCACTCTGCCTCCCCCTTCATCCCCATCTCCATCGCCATCGCCATCGCCATCGCCATGTGCATCCAGCAATGGCAACAGCAACGGCAACGGCAACAATGCGCGACAAAAACGACAACAACAAGGACGCTGGTTTGCCTGCCTAGCTTCATGTTTTCTTTGCCGCTTTTAATTTCAAAAATTTATGCGCTCGCGCCACACTAAGCGTAAAATAACGATGCAGAGCAGCGTCGCAGCGATGCAACATTGTTTAACTACTCTATAACAACATTGCCACCAACATAATGAAATCTAAAGTGTGGCGCATTTAATTAATAAAAAGTTATTTAAAAAAGTCAACATTTAAATAAATAAATTTAACTAACCGCAATTGATTAATGAACTGGCATATGGTTTATTATCGTTGATAACAATATAGTAAATAAATATTTTTAAATTAATTGTAATATCAATTTATATTTTATCTTGTTTTAATGATTTTAATTTGGCTTGGGTTTATTTCTAGGGTATACACACTTCGTTGCAGTACAAACCTTTTGCTTTTTGCGTTTTTTACCGTTGTTGTTTCTGTTGTTATACTCTGTTTTCTCTTGCAAGTTGATCCTTTGCCGCCATTTTGCAACAAACTCCCAGCATGCACTCCATTAAACTCTGCCGTCGACTTTGTTGCAAACAGTTGGCGACGAAGACGAGCGAGGAAGGGAAAGAACGTAGCTCGCAAATTTTATTTATTAAAAAAGGGTAACGTACAAGTCAAGTGGCTCAGCTCGAAAACAATTAAAATGAAGTTTGTTTTATTTTACATTATTTTTTTTCGTTCCTCGTTCCCCGTCACCCTCATCCTCTCCCTTTACTATTTTTCTTTGCTGTTGTACATCTAGCATGGAAAATTTAGCAATGGTAGTCAAAGTTGCTGAGCTTACTGCCTACTTCAGAGAATAGGAGAGAGAGAGAGGAGAGAGAGGAGGTGCAAGTGAGGCAAAGCTGAAATTCAAACCGAGCATAAAATCTTAACGACTTCGGCTAGTTTCACATGCTCAGCACACACCCAAATACACACACACACAGAGAGAATCTTAGGAAAGAATGGCATAATTAATTGCCGTTGCGGTTGCCAAAGCCTCGACACTCAACGCTCCAGTTAAATGTTGCATGCAAATGGATGGATGATGGCGCCGGCTGGAATACGACAAGTACGAGTACAACCAGCCCCAACCAACAGCCAACAAAGATATGGAGCAAAAAGGTGCGTCCTATTTGGGTCACCCACAGTGCGTAACGTGCTGCATATTTAATGGCATCTATGCTAGGGTTGCCAGCCACCCTACCAGCCAGCCAGTGTGCCCAACCATTTGCAACAATTTCTGAGCTTGTCAGCTCACACTCATACTAAGTATTCGGTTAACAGAATTGCAAAATTGATGAACCTTGGACCGCCCATAATTATATAATGATAAAATAATGTTTCGGATCATAATATTATTGAAATAAAAGGTTCTTGATGACCCATAACATTTCTAAAATCCGAAAAAATTTAAACGATGTTTTATTTGTAATATTCAAGCTGTTTTTCTCATGTTCAAGTTAAAGCGATTGGTAAATAAATAGTTCAGATAAAAACAATTCGGCTTTTTCAATTCATCTGCCTAAGTTTAAAAGTAAACAGACTAACTAGGACAAGATCTATTCCTCTGAATTGAGTACCCAAATCTATTTTAAGATTTCTATTCGAAGCACTAAAATTTTCTTACCGTTCTTTCTTCTTCATTGTAGTGAAAATTATGCCATACATAACCCTTTCCTTATTTCTTACTCACAATAGTTCATTGTAGTGAAAATTATGCCATACATAACCCTTTCCTTATTTCTTACTCACAATATAATAATTTTCATTCATCAATTATAAGTAGTTCATTATCCATTTCTTCTCTTCGTACTATTATCTTATTCCAAATGTCTAGCTTATAATCTGTGTAATTTATATTAATATAGTTTTATAGATGTATGTCCGCATATTATGTGGTAAACGCCTCAGACGGTTTTGCTGGAGGCGGGATGTTCAACATCTTGTTGTTGGGCCACTTGATGGTGCTGTCCGTCAGTACGTCAACATCAAGTATAACTAACTATATAAACTATTAAGCCAGCAACTTATGAGATATCATACTTCAGCACTAAGAGGAAATATAAATGCGTGAAAGGCAAAAAAAATCATATGCGTTACCCTATCGATGGCAACAAGGTAAACCCGTATCCCTTTGTCCGTTTGACAATCGAGACATCAGAGATTAATATGAGAGCTAGAAACAAACCAACTTCGCGACAGAACTCGAGTTCAACACAAGTTTTATCACGCCTCTATCCGCTACCGCAAGTCAAAGCACTTGAGCACTCGAGAGTACTCGATTGTGGAATACATAGTAAACATTTTCAATAAGAACAGAACAGTGTTACAATATTACATGCCAATAAAGTATACCAAAACATATTTTGTATAACCATACCATTACATTTTAAACAAGTAAGAAAGCTACAGTCGAGTGTGCTCGACTGTGAGATACCCGCTACCCAGTTTTAATAAAGGCAAAATATTGCGGTATCATTTTCAAAATATACCGAATATACTGCAAAAATACTAAAAATATACCAAATGGTATATTTGGTATATCGATATAGTACACCATTCAAAATATACCATAGACGACACAATGTACCAGATTGTCACCCAAAGCAACTCAGACCCCTAGTAAGTAGGCGTTTTTGCCCATACAAAAGTATTTCCTTAATAACTTCCACAATTTTTATCTGATCGCAACCAAATTTTCTGAGATCATAACTACTATAGTAATTATAGTATGTTCAAAATTCGTAACTCTAGCTTAATTACGCTGTTATTCGATTTTTTGATTTGCGGGGGCGGAAGTGGGCGTGGCAAAAATTTGAAACAAACTTGATCTGCGTGCAAGCATAACAAATGCTGTCGAAAAAAAATTATAGCTCTATCTCTTATAGTCTCTGAGATCTAGGTGTTCATACGGACGGACGGACAGACACACAGACGGACAGACGGACATGGCTATAACGTCTCGGCTGTTGACGCTGATCAAGAATATATATACTTTATAGGGTCGGAGATGCCTCCTTCTACCTGTTACATACATTTCCTGCCGGCACAAAGTTATAATACCCTTCTACCCTATGGGTAGCGGGTATAAATATCTCATATCATACAAAATAACCACAGGGGAGCATCACTTATTGAGTCACTGCAGACGCATTCAGTTTTTTCCATAGACACTGTAACAGCTAGTAAAAAATTAAATTTTGAAAAAGCACTATACATGTTTATATTAATTTAAATTATATTGTTTGGCAATCAAATAAATATCATATTTGTAATTTAGGGTCAAGCTATTAAAGTAAATATCTTGTTAAATTAAGACTTTTCTAAAATATGTTGTTGCCATACAAAAATGAAAAAATCCAGAACATCTAACAACTAACGCTTAATGTTGCATACAAACTGTGCATAAGAAAACAACAGAATCTTATCTCGTCTTCTTCATATCCTTTTCCAGAATTGAATTTTAAACAGACTCTAGACTCTCTAATGTTCGAAGACCATTTCTTAAGGTGATACCTCGATGTTGAGAATACGACAAGGAAAACAAATTAATAGATCATTTGGTTTGGTGCTCTCCCACTCATCCAATCCTATTGTTTCATTAGCAAAATGAGATACTGTTGGCTATGTTTGTCACACCATCTGATGCTTACACAATTCAGTATTTAAGGAAATATTTTCTTATAAAGAAAAAATATTCAAGCTGCACTTTTATTTTCACTTCAAGTATTTTGTGGGACATTTCAAGTTCAAATTTGAAACTTTTGCAATATAAATATAAAAGTAAGTACAATGTTGCAGGGTGAAACCATTTGGCACCCAAGGAGATGCTGTTGATTCGCCAACATTGCAGCTGCATTTTTATACCCGCTACCCACAGGGGAGAACGATTGTATTTGGTTGTGATAAGAGAACAATCTTTGAAGTTATTCAGGAAATATTTTTATACGACATAGCCAGCTGCAATTGTGTAGTTTTAATAACTTTAGTTGACAATATGGTATACATAATATAATATAACAAAATGGTATATTTTTAATGCAGTAGTATGTCGTTATACCACACATATCTTTTGGTATATTTTAGTACTTTTATAAGCTAGCTGCAGCTGTTAGGTTGTAATTGCTTGTTTGCCAAAGCGGTATATATTTTTGTATATGGTATTGTATTTTGAATGTGGTAGTGTGTAGTTATATCAAATATATCTTTTGGTATATTCATTTGGTATATATCAATGATAATACCATAAGATTTTGTCATTGTTGTGAAGCGGGTATCTCACAGTCGTGCAGCCTTGACTGTAGTTTTCTTATTTGTTTTTTATGAACTTGGGAGCATCACCGAAAGTTGTATATGGTTTTAGGCAAAAAGTTTTGTCTAAACACAGAAGCAAGAACTTGGCCAAAATTTCTTTATGCATCAAATTGCATTAATGCTCGTAGCATTCATGTGGCAATATTTTGGGCATTTTGTTGCCAAACACACACACACGCAAGGTTGACTCACTTAAAATGGTGAATAACAATATGGACATCACTGAAGTGTGTAATATGTACTCGTATATACTCGGAGCTGTGCAATGATAGGATTACTCATAGTAAATGAAGTGAATGCAACGCTAAGCCGCTTACATCAACTGAGTATTGTATGTACTGTATATTGTATAAATAGTAATAAATAAATTTAGAATGTTATTTAAAACAATATTTTATTATTATTATTTTGTTTGCATTCTAACTTGTGCGACATGTGATTCGAATGGCGCAAATAAAGCACAAATTATTCTTGACTTTTCTCTAAGCTTACATGCCATTTTATTAATTTACGAATGCTTCATAATAGCTTAAAGCTAAAGGGAAAATGAGGAAAAGCCTGGACAGCTGTTGCTTGTTGGTTGTGTTTCATAGAACAACGTTAGCTTAGCCACAGGCAACTCGTTGAAACAAAAAGGATGATTACGAAAAAAAAAAAAAAATAGAAGCAAATAGAAAATACGAAACAGCACACGTTGCAACTAATTTTGTGTTTGTTTTATGCACTTGCAACATTGTTGCAACTGACGCACATACACTGCTAGACAAACTTCAACTGCCATCAACATCAACGAGTGGAGAGCCACGTCGACTTGAGCGAGCGAGCTGCAAACGTTTAGCATGCCACGTCGAGGGGTGAACTACATAGGTGGAAGCAGGTTGTGGGTTTGAGGGAGAGAGAGGATGGAGGGTGGAGGGTGGAGGTTGACAACAACCGGCACTACATTATACAAACTTTGCGGCATTTTCAGCAATTTGTGGTATTTTACTATTTAATCCTTAACTGTCTTGGGTGTCACACTAATACACAACGAGGTCCCCTCGTTCTGCCAACTTCTGCCACACTGCCAGCTGTCTGTTGCCTGCTCGCTGCTGCTGCTGCTGCCTGCCACAAGCCATCAACAGTTTGTTTCAAATCAGACGACGATGACATTGTGTGTGAGGAGGCAGCAGTTCTCTGGCTCAACAGCTCCCTAGCGCCTAGGCACCTGGTGTGCAAGTCCTGTTCCTCCTCCTGCTGACTCCTCTCTTCGTCTTTGCTGATCCATTGTTGCCTGCCACTAGACACAGTCATTGTGCTGGCTCGCGTCTTGCTTAGTCTTCTTGCCTACTTATTGTTGCGAATCCCTGAAACTGAATCTGACTAAATGTATATGTGTGTGGGAGTGTGTGTGTCCGGGTGTAAGCTGGTGTGTGTGTGTGCTTGAACTGCCAAAAGTACTTCTCTGTTCTGCATTCTCGCTGCGAAGTTTAATTAAAGTCGCGCTACAACTTTTGATATGTTCTTCGAGTTGTTCCTGCCGCACTTTTCCGTTTCCGTTTCTTCTACGGTTCTATCTCCAACTTGGAAATACAGTGGGTGCAATGCCAGATTAAAATACACTCTTAGGCAACTGTGAACTTTAAGTTGTACTCAAAGCCATATCTCAAGCCAAACTAATTAAATTAAATAATTGTTAAGCTCTCTGCCAATGCTTGAATTAAAGACAATAGTAAAGACTTTTGACCTTGATATGAAACTTATTCGGTTGCTCAATAAATTATTGCTAATTGAAAGTTGTAAATAGTCCACGGTGCATTGAAGCAACTTTTGCTGCTCGGTGGGTTCATAGGGACTTACATACTTGTCTGAAATCTTTCTATGACAGTTTCCCTTGCACAGTTTTGTTTAGTTTGCTGTTGAATGTTTAAGATTTCGTATCAACTTAGAGACGCACATGCACATGAATGCCTTCCATGCAACTGTCTCTGTCTCTCTGTGTGTGATTGAATATGCTGACAAGGCACTGACACTGGAGCCTAAATGCTAAGTCCTTCTCCTCCTTCTCCTCCTCTACATCACATTGCAAAATAATCACACGATGTGGAGCTTCAATTTCTCAGACTACAAAACGACGCATTTATTTTTCTAAGAAATAAAATCGCAAATTTATATTTTCCAGCCTAACGGCCAGCCAATTGTCTCGGTCACAAAAAAGGCATATTACTTATATAAAATATTCATAATTCCATTATTATTGTTCGAAATATATAAAATGGAATTGTATTCGCATTAAATACGCTTACAAAAAGGAATACCTGCTTTCAGTTAACATTTGTATGATGAGATTGAAAATGTATTTATTAAATATTTTAGTCATTTTATAAAAACATGTTTTCGATTTAAGAATAAAAGAAAATAAATTTCTTGCAGGAAATTTGAAGTATATATAAAGAGCGTATTTAGCTGGCGACTTTTTCTCAGTCAGTTCGGAAGTTTCTGTCCTTATGTATGTATGTTTTGTGCAGGCAAGCGCACAAATTGACAGCATTATGAAAGGTCAGGTCAGAGCCCGACGACCAAATTTATATATATTAGCCCGGCACGTAAGTAAAAAGGACATTCCATTGTGCCATAATGTCGGGCAGTTAGCACACAGACAGAGAACGAGAGACACACACAGATGGCAAAAGAAAGCTAAAGAGATAGCATAGAAAGGGGGAAGAAGGGGAGTGTTGTGCAGTGGTTATTCGTTGCTCGTCCTCGACTTAGTCCACTGGCAATCGTGTGAGTGTCAAATGCCAGGCCATGGCCACTCGTACTGGCAACACATGCGACCAGGCCAGGCGCGTCTTCGCATCCCCTGGCAATATTTGCGACCACCTCTCGCCGTCTCTCCAACCCGCAAATGCCAAATGCAAATTTTATTTATGAATATGATTTCTGGCAACAAACAATAGCGCCCAACATTCGCCATATAATAAAAACCCAAAAATTTTGGTTTGACAAACTCATACAAATATGTATATAGTATTAGAAGAAGGAGGAGGAGGAGGCGGAGGATAGAATAGGAAGAGGTGGAGGATCAGGCTGGAGCAATCTCAACCCGCCTTCTGGCGCCGGGTGTGGCTGCAGCTGTTAACCCTTGCACTGTCACAACGACCCTGCGGCTCTGGGCCGTACTCGAGTGCGTGCCAAAAATTTAGCATTTACCATTCTGCCATTGTGCCATCATCTAGCATCTATGGGTGACTTGTGCGCGTGTTAAAATAATAAAATATGCTGCTGGCTGTTCGTCCTTCTATGTATATTCATACTAATACGCATGCAATACACATTTACATACAATGTTACGTGAATACATCTCGTATATTCGCCCTAAGGCTGCTTCGACCGCATAGTGCAGGAAATCAAAAATTGAGGAAATGAAATTTGGTTATTAGTCAGCTATCCACGTTGACAAAGGCACACAGAGCAGGAGGAGGATGAGGAGAAGTAAGAGGATGAGGTGTCTGGCTAGGTGTGGCAAGCAATGTCCATCATGCAAGAGCAGCTCCTGCTGTCTCTCTGTCCGTCTGTCTGCCACTCTCACTCCGCCGGCAACCACAGCACATACACAATAATTATAAATCAACGCAGGCACTCGAATAAAGTCTAGACAATGCCTGACAAAGGCAGCCAGAGACACACACACACACAGCCCAATTGGCTTGCGAAATGGAGAGAGTGGAGAACGGGGAGCGGAGAGTGTCGGACCATGTAGCAGCAGTGAATCGCTTGGCTGGATGCCCAGCACAGACCGCCATTAATGCACCCACACACACTCTGAAGCACTCAGCCTCATCCTTCTTCTTCTCTCACACTCTATGCAAACATTTTAAAAACCCATGCCAAATGTATCAAATGCAAATTTGAATAATAACCAGTTGATCAGGGGTTGAAACTTGGCTGCGAATGAAAGCAATTCATTCTGCATGTCCTCGAATGTTGATTCAGCAAAAAAAATGTGAAGCAAAATTGGATTATTAAAAGATTAAGATAAACCAGAAATTAAAAGTGCCAAACTGATTTAATTTACTCTTTTCAAATTTCCCATATTTTAACATAATTTCGATATTGAATTTAATAGTTGAAATATGTACAGATATGGAACCTACCAAATTCACGAATTGTTCTCTGCATTTTGTCGATAAAAATATCACATAAACACATAATATTATTAATTTGTCCGTTTAACCATATACATTTAAAACAAAATTCACTTCTATTATTATTATTATCATTATCTCCCATTATTGGCAAGATTTTATTAAACTTAATAATGTGAATGCACCCTAATGTTAATGTACAAGATTTATTCTAGTTTCTTCAAGTTTTCGTACTTCTTATTTTTCTTTATCTGCGTGCTCATATTTTACCATATTCAATAGCTTCGATCACAAGCAAGCAGAGTGTTGCTATCGATTTTGTAACTCCTTCCGTATCTTATCGACACTTTCTTGTTATCGATTTGTTTAACTGCTTTCCTCTCTTATCGATATTTTTATGTTAAGTGCGGTGTGGTATGTAATGAGAACTTATTTTAAATACTGAATAGTGCGTAATGCTAACTTACGGGAAGTGTAGACTACTACTTAAAAATAAAGCTGCCCGTACTACTTTATTTAAATAACATGCATTTATATTCACTTAGGCTTAATAAGCCACTAAACCAATCAATACTTTAAAGCCAATCTAAGTTGTCAAACCACAGAAATATAGTTTTGCTTGCTGCTGGTTTTGAAACAGTTGAAACAGAATTGATTCATAGGTCAGTCAAAAGCACCGCGAACCGCAGAAACCAAAAAGGATCCACATTTCAATTGGCATTGAATTGAAAGTTCATGCAAATGACGCTCAGATGTAGGCAACAGTTTTTTAGCCTGTACTTTTGCATTTGACATTAAATAGCTGTTGGAATAAATCAGCAAGGCAACCCAAGAGAAGGAGAGAGAGAGAGAGGGGGAGAAAGCGAAGGTCCAACGCTGATGGAAACAGTGACAGCGACAGCAACAAACATCTCCGAAATCAACAACACCATCAGCAAAGAGGGAGACACACAGAAGCTGGCAAGGGGTGAGAGGGCATGTCAGGGCGGGGCAAAAGGGAAAGGGTCTCTCATATCGCACGTGTAGCATCAGAGAAACAGGACAACTCTGCATGCAATAAACAAATAAATATGCGAATTGGTGTTGCTGCTGCTGCTGTTTATTTAAAAAAGAAATGCGGGGCATGATTTTTAGCAATGTGGCACGTACACAAAAAGTGTTTGAGGCATGAGTATACCAGACAGTTGTGCACTTGAAAGAGCCCAGAGGCAACAACAGCAACAGCAACAACAATGACAACGGCAGTTGAGCTCCTGTTGCTGTCAATTTTGGGCTTTTTCGTGCCAGACGATACGCCATTGAGGCTGATGAGTTGCTGGGTGATTGCCGCTTGAAACGCGTAACTCGCCTCCAGTTGGTAGTTAGTTGCCATTGTTGCTGCTCCTCTTGCCTGGCTGCTGGTTCATGTTGCACACACACTCAGTCAAGTGCAGCAGCAACTGTAGCGAAATTTGAGAGAAAATATGGGGTTGCATAGCATGCAGAATATAAGTCTTTTATTTTTTTGTTAAATACATAATTACTATCTCGCATATCTTTACATGCAAAGTTTTGCACTAAGTTCAAGTTTCATCTGCTGTTGAGTCACATTCCGAAACTAAACTTCAGAGCTTGGCGCTGTCATGTGAAATCACTTAGCTATCTGCAGCTTCGTTGGTGATATCTTATCAGACTCAATCAGCTTTTAGCTTGGTCTCGACCTCAGTCTAAGTCTGAGCTTTCTGCTGCCTGAGCTGCTGAGCTATTTGCTAAGACTCGAGGATAAGTCCGATTGGCTGCCTATCGGAGAGTTGAGTAGAAAATTGTTTTTATTCCTCTATTTTGGCTCCTCCATTTCGGCCTTATTTTGCTGGCAGCTCGCTATTTATGCGTCTTTGATGCTAGCTCTACAATTTTTTCATCTCCGTCTCCAACTGCGGCTGATTTCTTTGTGCTTTGTGCTTTCTGCCTTTGCCTTTTGCGCAACTTTTCGATTACTTCCATTCAATTTGTTCGTCTTTGGCCTTGGCATTCTCAACAAGTGGCCCTGTTGTGACCCTGTTATATATTTCTAGTTGCCTTGGTAAAATTAAATGAAAAACATGGTAAATATGAATGCAAAATAAACAAACAATTACCGGCAATAGGGCAACAACAGCAACCACCTTCCATCTGCCAACTGAGACTTCATTTCGAACAGCTGCTCAGAAAAACAACAGAGTTTGTTATTGCCTGTATTAGTTGTATTCTTATTTTGATTGCTCGATGAAAGCCCGAGGTCTCTAATCGAATTTGATTTCTTTAAATTTACATTTGCAGCCAAGTTAAGTAAATCGTTTCGTGACTAATATTCCCTAAAAGCATTTCCGTATTAAATCAAATTCTAAAACTCAGCAATTATTGTCACGTGTTTTTTCTTTCTTGGCTAGCGGAACAATTTAATTGGCTTTTAAATTCTCATAGCACACCGTCCGCATTTATGAGTCCATTTCAATGTTTCAACTTCAAAAATCTGGAATTCGAGCGCCGAATATCCGCCGACAGTTCATTGTGGTTGCAATGATATGCCTGAGTGCCGTTTGCGGTTCGTGTTTTTTATACCCGCTACCTTATATATGGTAGAAGGGTATTATAACTTGGTGCCTTTAGAAAATGTACGTAACAAGCAGAAGGAGGCATGTTCGACCCTATAAAATATATATATTCTTGATCTGAGTGAAATGACGAGACCATATTGCCATATTGCCATATCTGTCTGTCCGTCTGTCTGTCTGTCCGTTCGTATGAACACCTAGATCTCAGAGACTATAAGACATAAAGATTTAATTTTTTCTTACAACACTTGTTATGTTTCTACGTAGGTCAAGTTTGTTTAAAATCGACAAAAATCGAAGAACAAGCGTAATTTTGAAGCTAGAGTCGCGAATTACTGTTCAGACATTAATAACTATAGTATTTATCATTATTATAAATTTGGTGGCGAGCAGATAAGCAGTATAAGTAATTTAAGAAATTCTTTTGTATAGAAAAATACGGCTACTTTCTATGGGTATTAGTTACTTTGGCTAACAATCTGGTATTTTGCATTCTATGATATATTTTGAACATAATACTATATCAATATACCATATAACTTTTGGTATTTTAGTATTTTAATGGTATATCAATTTGGTATATTTTCAAGTAAATATCGCAATGTTTTGCTCTTATTCAAAATGAGTAGCGGGTATCTCAAAGTCGAGCACACTCGAATGCAGCTCTTTTCTTTTTGGGATCTGTCTGAATTTGGGTCCGCTCTTAATGGGCCTTCATTTGGTGGCCATAAAGCAGTTGAAATATCTACGGGAAAAGTGTTGTTTGTTGGCTCGCTGCTGGTTAATTAAACGACCGTCCGGAATAAGCTCGTATCAGCGAACTCACAGGACATGCAGGATAACAGAATGCAGGAGGCGCATTAATGGCCAAAACATAAATAAGAGCGCGTTAAACAATTGCAACATCAGCCATAACAATAATAGTTATAATAATAATAATAACATGAATGATATGCGAATGCCATAACATGCAATAAAACAACATGCGAGCCGAATGACACGTAAACACCAAAGCACACAAAGAGAGAGAGAGAGAGAGAGAGAGAGCAGCAGCAACAGCAACCAAACACAGCAAATGCCACAGCAAACTCATTCACACACACACACACTAACACGATATACAATGAAGGGTTTTCAGTATAATTACAGTGCTGCTGTTGCGGTTAACAAATTTATAACACACCATAACAAGGGTGCTCTCTCAACTCAACTCGACTCGACTCTCGACTAGTTTTGGAACTGCTCTAAGCCTGCCACGCCCCCTGCATACACACACACATAGCTATCACATACCTTTGGAAACATGCAAGCACTTGACCAAATGTTTCCGGCGCACATGGTTGCCACAGGTTGTCACAAAATTGCTGAGGTGTAGATGCAAAGCTTTGCAGCAGACACGAAATATGTAGTACAAAGGGCTCTTGACCAAGCCTCACAGTCTTGGCACCTGACCCCGTCGATGTCGATGCCGATGTCGACCCCAAACCGACATCTGGTCACCCGATTCTCATTCCATATCCATATTCGATGTCGACAGCAGTCAGCTGTTTGATTTATAGTACGTTGTTGTTGTTGCACTTACTGTTGCTGTTGCTGTTCCTGTTGCTGCTGCTGCTGTTGCAGCACAAATTAAAAATGTTCAAATGTCTGAGCCATAACTCAAATGTCAATGCATTTGTTTAATTTGAAATGTGCATGTGGCAGCACTTTTAGTAGCTTACCATCTCTCTCTCTCTATTATTGTATACTATAATTGCCCGACATAAGCGTTGCATTAAAACTTAATTAATGTAATTGTATGGGACCTAAGCAGCAGCAGCAGCAACAGTAGAGCCATTAAACACAGCAGCAATAGCAACAGCAACAGCAATACAAGTAGCTGCAACCAGAGACCATTTCAAATGTCAAATTGCTTCAAAGTAGAGCTTTGTTTCAGATTTGAGGCAATGCTACAGCTACTTCACATTATCAGTGTTGAGCAAAGTGGACTCGGATAGTTAGTCGACCATTTAACTAATGGCTCGCACTTCAATTTCTAATTCGAAGCATTATGAATACTCGCACTTATTTGCAGCGTTAATCAAATTGACAGCAATGTTTGCAAACTGAACTAACTAGTTGAGAGATTAACACGTCAATTAATTATGGAAAGTACATTTTATGCATTAGATCTTCGGCAATACTTGAAAGGATTGCAATTTGAATAATCGTTGATTACTAATCAATAGATCTCGGACGTTGCAAATTCATCAAATTTATTATTTATATGAATATATTTTGTCACAATATTTTAAAATATTTGTATCTTTTGCTACTTAAGTTTTAAGTTCAACATGAAAATGCATCTAAATAAATCCTTAAAGTGTATTTAAAATGCAAATTTCAAGATTTGCTTATCGAGCAAAATGAGACAAGATCAGACATATGTTTATTGTCAACCAATTTGTGCACGATGGTTGCATTTGATATAAATATTTTTATTTACAATGAATATTAATGAAAAAAAATATTAGATCAAGCGCTAACAAGTAAGAAAGCTTGTCAATTCGAGAGTACTCGACTGCAAGATACCCAATACACTTTTCTAATAAAAGCAAATCAGTGCTAGACTATACCAAAGGCTATGTTTGGTATATCGATATAGTACTGCATTTATAATATACCACACAATACAAAATATACCAGATTGTCAGCCAAAGTTACTAAGACCCGTAGTAAGTAGGTGATTCTCTTTAACAACTTCTACAATTTTTAGGAATCATAAATACTGTAATTATTATTATATGTACCAAAAATAATATCTCTATCTCCTATAGTCTCTGAGATTAGGGTTTCCATACGTATATTACATACATTAATACCTTTCTTCCCTATTTTATAAAAATATTTACTTTTTAAGAGTGTCGATTTTCAATATACGATCGATTGGTTCTTAAAGTAAACAACAATAAAATCAATCAAAATCAAGTTTGTCCTTTTTTTATATTTTAATTAATTAAAAATGTTGAAATCTCTATTATAAGCTTATATCGATCAAAAAAGCTTAAAGTGAATACTACTTATTATTGAGCAATTTATTGAAACTAAAATTAATTCAAAACACTCTTTGATAAGCATCTATTAGTGCGTAAAAATATGAGCCTTCTAGCTAAATGTTGATGGTGCAGTCAGTCAAGGCAAAATAAATTTAAATTTTTAGCTTATTCTCAATTCGAATTTACTTAAATCAAAATCAGAAAACAGAATTAAGTATCTGTCAGCTTTCAGCAAAAATTCGATTGAAATATTTCAACAATATTTGTGGCATATTAAAAATAATTTCCAATTGAAGAAACAAATGTGTAAATATGCAGTTGCCTGAAATGTTCAATGTTTATAGAATTGTACCCATATTTACTTTTTGTTTACAGCTCTGGGCAAATATGAAAAGGCAGCACAGATCGATTCGTTTCGTTTAAAAAGTTTTATTTATTGCCATGCATATTTGCTTTATTTACCAATTTTACCAACTAGTTGAAGTGATTTCTTTGCAATTTTATTTCACAGTTTACTGCAGCCTTAAAGACCTTTGGCGAAATAGGGAGAAATACTTGTTTGTTTGCTCGACTTACCGCAAGTAAGACATTTACGAGTTGGGTAACTGCGGATGACACGATGCCCTCGCGAATGGCCAAATTCAACCAACAGCAACCGCACCTTGACGCAACAACCTCCCCCCGTAAGCTAACCCACTTTGTAATTTTAAACGCCATGGGCTGCTTACCACAAGAGGGCGATGATGGTGGCAACGACGGCGGCGGCATTGGCACCACATCAAAACGCATGACAAGACCTCAGAGTGGATCCATCAATGCAACGATGATGGTCGAGACGGTCGTGGAAGCCTGTTGCAGAAGTTACAGACATTGTTGGCGGCAGCAACAATTAGATAAAGATCAACAGGCAGACAGACAATTCGACAGAAGTAAAGAGAAAGAGACAGAAGTAGAGAGGAAAAGAGACGCACGAAACCGCAAACTAAATGGCACGCCCATTTAATTGCATAAAACATAATGCCACATGCGACAGAAGCAGTCGTACAGACAGCCAGGAGTCCCAGCAACAATTGCTGGCGACATTTGGCATCAAAGGGCAGCCGAACTGCCCATTGCCCATTGCCCATTTCCCATCACATCCCCTCGAAAGCTTGACCACTGTGAATGCATAAAATTATTTCCGCTCTGCAGTGCCAGCAATTCTAATTAAGGCGAAAGACATTTGGATTGACACGAGACAAACGATGGGCTGTGTAATCGGAGCACTTGCTGTCGCAGTCGCTGACCAACAGCCGCTCCTATTCACCAGATATATAGTATATTTATATACCACAACCTCTTTCCACCCACCTCTCTCCCACTCTCTCTCTCCGCTGTCCACTGCGACAAAGTCAGTACTTTGTTTTCAGCGTCGTCGTCGTCGTGGCCGTTGCAAATTGCATAGAATAAATTTTCATTAAATGCGCAGCCAAGTCGCAGTCTAAAGTCAATGTAAAGTGGCAGGACACACAAACAGAACAGAAACTGGCCGCACCCGCTGGGTCAATGGCCCTGCACTTGCCACTTGCCCATCGACTTGTCCATTTTCATAATTTTTAATTATTTTTAATTTAATTGTCGCGCCTCGCGTGCTCTTCGCAAGCCATCAACAAGCAACTCTGACTCACAAGTCAGAGGCGGAGGCGGACACAGAGTCGGAGACGGAGACGGAGACGAAGTCTCGCTCAACTCTTGACAGCGGATCACTTCCCGGCGGGGAGTGCAGCAATCAACGACGCGGCGATGAATGCGATGAATGTGTTCGGCGTGTTTAATAAGTGAGCAAGAAATCAAACCCACAAAATAGACGAACGCCAGATGCACTTACTTAATACAAGAGACTGGGAAATAGAAAACTATTTTATTTAAATTTTAAAAATTATTCAAATAGAGTTTTCTTATAGAATTCTATTATAACACTTTTTTCGAATAATATAAAAATACTTATTTAAAATGTGAAGAAAAGGAATAAGGCTTTTTCTACGAAAAAAAAAAGATGATAACATACGATTCATAGAGGAGAAAAGTTTAATTACTTTAGTATTTTCTTTACAAAGTTATTTAATGTGTTACTTCAATAATCAAGTTATTTAATTATTTTTATAGATTGAAAAACTTTTTTATTTTTATTTTACATTTTTTTATTTCCTTATTTGAAGTAATCAACAAATTGTTTAATTATTTTAGTAGATTAAAATACCTATTTCATTTTGATTTTGATATTTTTATACTATCAAATAAAGTTGAAGATGAATTCATTATCTTTTATATCATCTTATATACATATGTTATAGTAAATTAAAATTCGATTTACCATCTGACACATAGTATATTAGAATACTATTTTATAACTTGAATAATGCGAACATAGTTGCGAGTAACTATATTATAAAAAGAAATGATTTATTTATGTCACAAATGCAGTTTTCTAACAAGCATAAAATTTAGTACATAAAAGGAAATACAATTTTGTTTATGAAGCATTTTCTTATGAAGCATTGTGTTTTATTCATGAATATATTATTTAGCAGAGTATTTACTCAAGCATAATTTCCATATATATTTTTTGGTCGAACTTAATAATCAAATCAGTATGCCCATTTCGAAAATTATGCGCATTATTCTTAGGAACTTGCGACAGCATGAAAAATGTGTCTATAAACATTTTATGTTCGTTTCAATAATTTAAGTTTTCCAAGAATTGCTTAAAAATGTTTCATGGTCGATGTCGCCGTAGCTGCCGCTTGCTGTCCAGCTCTACTTTTGGTGTTGCTTCAGTTTACTGATGTTGTTGTTGTTGTTGCGTGTCCATTGCCTACAAAACATAAACACAAAATTTTAATTACTTCAAATGTGCGGGCGCACTTAGAGAACATTTTGCGGGGTCAGCTGGGCCCCGATAGAGTCAGAGTCAGAGACTCAGAGTGAGAGGAGAGAGAGGGGGAGAGGGAGGGAGGGAGAGGTGAACTGGCAGGTGCCCAGTAGCCGCAACCAGCGGGAGGGAACGCAGCTCGTTCTGCTGCTGGCCGTAGTTCAAAGTTATTTACCCCCAAAAATTTTATGTAATTACGAAAGTTTTTGGCGCTCAGCTCTGAATATAAACGCTGGTCGTTGTCAACATTATGGCAAAAATGTTATCATCATCAACACAACCGAGTTGAAGCAGCATAGCAGTGGCAATAGGAGAAGCACCATTTGCAGCTGTAGCACTGCCAGACCTCAAGCCCCAAATATGTGGGATGAAGGGACGGAGTGGGACTGTTGCTAGGGGATGCCAACTTATTGTCGCAGCTCAAGTAATTCACACAGCAGGTGCTCGCAGTTAGCTGCGGTTCTCGTCGTCCAACTCCAACAAAAATAATTATCACTCTTGATTATCTTTTGTAGAAATTAGTGTGCACGCGCTATACTCCTTTCTCCTTTCGTCGTTTCGTCCTTGCCACCTTGCCACCTTGATGCCACCCACCTCGCCACTTGGCTGCTAACCACCATCATAGCATCGTAAAAGTAATTGTTGTGTTTTTGTCAAAAACCTTTTGGAGCACTTTAAATGGGAGACAGGCGCCCAAAGGGGCAGCAGGTAAAACTGCCAACGAACTATGCTAACTGTTTAATGTTGTTACCTGAGCAAATTGTCGACGCTTGTGCAAATTTCTCAACGTTTTATTGGTAGCATAGAGACGACATTATGCTGACAATTCCGGGCTGAGCTCTTTTTGGGCGTGAAGTTAACTTCTGATGTTTACCTGCAAATTGCTTCATATGCTTACAATATAATTTGCTTTTTAATCCCAGTAATGGATTAAGGTGTTAAGATTATTTCGCAATTTCTCTGCCAAATGGATCCCAATTAATTGCTTTGAATGCCTGCAAACATTACTTTGGGCGTTAAGTGATTGCAATTGATATCAACCTGTGGCTTTGTGCAATTAGTTGAAACAGTCAATTGGGGTGAGCAAAACATTCCTTTACGATATCGCATAACCAACATAACTATTCTAAGAAAGGCTCATTGAAACATTACATTAAATTACATTACAATTGCATGCACATCAATAGGTGCTACCTTAATTGTTTTACTCTTTTCTAAGAACATACATATATTAAATGTACCATATGTTGATAAACCAAAGAAAGCATAAACAAGTAAGAAAGCTATAGACGCGTGTGCCAGACTGTCAGATACCCGTTAGCCATATTGAATAATAGTAAATCAGTGCGGTATAATTCTTAAAATATATCTATGTACATACTCGTATGTATTCTATATGCCTAAGATACTGAAATATACCGAAGTCTATATTTGATATATTGCTAAAGTAACTAAAACTTTAATTAGTTTTCCACATAGAGTATTTCTTCTCTTCACTTCTCTAATTTTTATCCGACTGCAACTATAGTTATTATTGTCTGTACCAAAAGACTTCAAAATTATTCAATTTTTATTGATTTTCGAGGGCGGTAGTGGACATGCCAAAAATTTGAAGCAAACTTGATTCAAAACAAATTTATATTCAAATTAAAATTTAACCTTCTTAAATTTAGATTGATTGAATTAAATTTATATTTCTTAATTGCATTTTTACAGAGAAAGAAAAAAATCTAGATTGAAAAGAAGATTCCAAATCTTGCTTTATTATTATTTCAATTCAAAAAAAAAAATAATCTTGAAATAAGAATTTTGGATTGAAAAAATCTTATATCCAAATGTTTATACTAAATTATTAATTAAAAATCTTCAAATATTTTTTTTTATTTTTTTGTTTTAGGAATTATAAGATCGAAAAGTTCTCAATCTCAATATTTTAGCGAAGATCCTTTTCAGCTATAGAAAAATGGTATTGCCCGCTAAGTAGAAAGGTGTACAACAGGAATACGGAAGCATCCCTGATATACATACATATGACATAGTGATTAATATTAACAGTTGTGCTAGTAAAAGCAAACATATAGATGTACTCGTTTATATTCTTCTAAGACCCGCTTTGCTTTACAACTTGACCTTTTAGCAGTTTAATCCATGATCGGAATAAGTAATGAGTTTAATTGGAATCTTAAGTTTAATAGTACAGTAATATTCCGGTTATACGACTTTCAAGGGACCGACCATTTTACGTCGTTATAACCAGAGGACGCACTAACCGGAAGGAGTAAAAAAAAATTATTTTGTTTATTTTATGGTTGCCAGTTCGTAATAGACTTCTAAAATAAAACAAATTAATTTTTAAATAAAAAAAAAATTTTTTTGAGACATTTTGCGGGTGTAATGGACAAGTAGTCGAGCTGAATCTGAATGACCTCTTCAATGCGCATTTTGTGCATTTTACGCATTTTGCGCATTAACTTACATTTGGCGGAATTACGCATTCAATAAAAAAGCAGAAAAAACTAGAAATATGTATAACGGAATAGGCTATGTGGTCTGCACACGCACGCTGTAAACATTTGTGTGACGTCAGCATTGCACTTCAACTGTCTCTCTCTAACAGCAGCGTTGCTAAGGCGACGGCTAAGACTGACAGAGAGTAGTGAGAGTCTAAGAGATTCGTGTCGCTTCTACGCACACAAGCAAGGGTGCCGATCACTGATAAATTCATACATACATACGCCGTTTGATGCTTAAATTTGTTGGCAATTTTTCGCTGAATTTTTTTTTTCGTCGCTATATCCGGTTGAATTCTGAAAAATTTCGTCGGTATAAGCGGTTAGTCGCTAAAAGCGGAGACGTTGTAAGCGGAGGCGCTTTCATATAAGTTTGTATGGGGACCAACCAAGCCATCGAGTTTTCGTCGTAATAACCGGTCGGACGCTATAAGCGGAGTCGTTATAACCGGATTCTACTGTAATTCCAAAGCAGCGAACTAAATATTGTATTGTTAAGTATTGCTTTAAATAATACATTATTATATATTTTATATTATATATTATATTTATTTCATATTATTTATTTATTTATATTATATTATCTTTATATTATCTTTCAGTAGTTGCTATTTAATATATCCAACTATCAAAGTAGAAAAACACGAGTTTGTCAATTAAGATCGTTTGCTTTGAAGCATGGTGCTTCGTGTGAATTACCCGAAATGAAGTTGGAGTGTTGCATGCACAAGAGATGTGAGATAGTCCTCTCTAGATGCTTGCCTGCAATTTGCTGGCCAGTTACATCTGTAAAAGTGCAAATTGCCGGGTGGCATTTCAGAAATTCCATAAATGGCTAAGGCCAAAAACTTTTAGATGGCTGAAACACTACTTGCCACTCTACTTTACTATATCTGTGGCACTTTTTAGCTGCCTCTGCCTTGTGTTGCCTTTGCCACATTTCGTGTTAACAACGCGCTTTGCGCATTTCCGCTCTTGGATAAAACTTTTACTTTTGTTTATTTGTCGCTCATTTCAGCTGATGTTGATGTTGATGTTGCTGCTGTTGTTTTTCATCATCTGCAGCTCTTGGTCTCTTGGTCTCAGCTTTTTGTGCTGCTGCTCTGCAACAGTCGGACTTGTGTCTGCCTTTAAATGAAAGCTAATTAACTTTTATTTTTCAGCAGTTTGTGTTTCTGAATACTCTCTGAATTCACTCACTCACTCACTCACTCGCACTCTTTGCACTCGCTGCCTGCACTGCGTACACACTTTTTTCCCGCTCCCCCCTCACTTTTCTTCATCTCTGCCCGCACTTTAAGTGACTTTCCGTCCGACCCTGAAGCGGTCCCAGTTGTTCGGAGCCTCCTTTGGTCATTACAAGTTGATTAACTCATAAACATTTACTGACAACTGACAACTGACGTCTGACAAGTGGCAACTTTGTTAGCGCCGTCCGACAACCAACTGATTTTATTTTTTAACTTAACTTCTCTTGATTTCTTTATTACTTATTTAATGCGCATTTTTCCACTTTTTTTTTGTTTATTTTTTTCTGTTTTCTGTGCTTTATCTGAGCTGAGTATAAAAATGCTGAAATAAATTTGCGTTTTCCGGAATTTGTATACATTCATCCCCCCTTCTCCCCTTCCCGGACGGAGCCTGGCTTTTCACCGACTATTTTGGCCAAAGTGCACGGCGTACTTTCTTTTTCGTTAGCTTCGCATTTTGTTTGTCTGGTTGTCTTTCGCATTTCGAAATTTAATTTCAAAGAGTTTTTCGTTTTCTGCTTTTTCCTGTCGCACATTTTTTACGCCGCTTTAAATTCACAGCACTTTTTTTTGTATTTTGTATTTTTTGCACTGTCATTTGCGCTTTTCATTAATTTGGCGCAATTTTTTCCTCCCATCGTGCGAACTTATTTATTTATTTGGCTTGTTGTTGCTGTTGTTGTTGCTTTTCTTTCTTGTTTTATATTATTTCCAGCTAGGTACATTTTGGTCAAAGTAATGTTGATTGTTTGCTCGGCTGACTTTGATTACGAAATTGTTCAAAATAAATACAATTACGTTCAGCAGCAGATTGCTTAAGCTGGCACTAAGCAGACTTTTAATTGAGTTTTTTCATATACCCTGCAGAGAAGTTGGAAGGGGGAGTATTAAGGTAAGGCATGGAGAGTCAATGACGATTTGGAAAATTCACTATTGAATATTAAAATCAATTAATTAATCTTATTATTATTATTATTATTATTATTATTATTATTATTATTATTATTATTATTATCATATATTTTCATATTTTTTTTTATTATTTGTCATCATAATTAAAAGTGATATTAATATCTTATCACAATTTAAGAAATTTGTCTTCATTATTTCTTTCATTTAATTTTAAAGGGTATTCCACCGTGTGTCAATCTGTTCTATGAATAAGTTTCCTGTTCCTTTCCTAACTTTATCTCAAGGCAGATTGGCCAGATGCAAAATTTGAAATGGCCCGTTCAACCGCCACAGGAGAAAAAAGGTAAACATTTTTTGGGTTGTCAAAGTTAATTAGAATGAGACTTGTTGATTTTAAAGATGGTTTTGCGAAAATGAAAGGTCAGCGATGGTCAATGATTAACCCTTATCCATTATTCAGCATGTAACTGCAATTAATTAGCAGCGAGTTCAAATGCTGAATTAGAATCTCGTTAAACTACATTTTAAGACAAGTTTCATCGGATAAGTCTCTTGAATATTTCAGACAAATCATATTTTTATGTTCCAAGTGGAGATTAATTAACTCGAGACTCGACGTAAATTTGTCTCTCGCGATATTCGGCTGTTTGTATTTTATGTTTGTCTGACGGATGATGATAATATATGTGTTGACATCTAACTTTATTAATTATTATTAACCAGTCAATACGCAGAGCATTGAATAAAGTTTTTATGGCCGTCAGCTGTGTCGTTAATTAAAATATGTAACCAAATATAATATTCATAAAAGCAGCTTAATATTAATGATGGATGTTAATTAAATATGCAATTGATTTGGACATCAAATGTTCAAATGTGAATGTGGGGGAATCATTATCCTCCGGCAACATTGAGATAATAATATTCATATATCTATCTACTTATTGATATGTTGGCTAAATATGTTAAAAAGATTCTTTCAGCGGCAATAGAATTAGAATTCGCTGATGTGTTGTATATATTTTGACACCTAAAGTCACATACTAGAGTATATGAATGTTTGATAGAAATAATTGAATGTAAATTTTCAAATATGTATGTAAATGCGGAAATATTCGAGATTCGAATGTTTGTAATGGGCGTGCACCTATTTATAATTTATGCAATTATCAATGCATAAATGCGAACTGAAATGTGCTCGATAATTAAATGCAAATGTTGAATATTGTCAATATCGTGATATTTGGCCAGCATTTTTCATTTTTCAGTTTTCATCACGAAATCCAACATCTCTCTTCCATTTCGCCTGTCATTTGTGTACATTCATTCATTCATTCATTCATTCAGTCATGCGTTTGCTATTAGTTTTGCTTCATCTCGTTTTTTTTTCATTTTTTTTGTGCTCTGCGCACCACATATTTCTTGTCAATCCTCGTCCTCGTCCCTTCCTCCGATTCTGTTGTCAATTTGATATGCCCCACTGCAATTTCCGTAAATTGCGCGTAAATCGTTTCAAATTTTCACTTGTCTACGTTTGATTTTGCCTGCATTACACACTCACACTCTCCCCTCAAACACACACCGAGATACACACATAATTCAGCAAACATTTTTTCCATTACATTTTCTAGGTGGACGCGGAGGGGAGAGCCGAAGGCGGGCGGGGCGGGTCGGTGCGATGCTGTAAGCCAAATAAATCAATAAAAAATTATGCTATAGAATGTATAGGAAACGAAGCAACGAAGCAGCAGCAGCAAAGGCAAAAGTAAACGAATCCAAAGCCGCAGCGAAATGAAAAACAAACTGCCCGCCACTTTTGTCCTGCAGGATTCTCCCATAGCAATCTACAGACAAAACGAGGACTACGATGGCATCCTATAAAATAGCAAGTAAGTAGAAGTACAAGTAGAAGTGAGAAGACGAAGACGTTGCCAGCGAAATTTTAAACGGCATCTAAAGCCTGCAAATATGAAACTTATGGCAATAATATTGATGTCGTCTTTGACTCACAGACCCCCACAGTCGCTTCCCTCCCACTCCCCACTCAACCCAACACATCCTTCTGCTCTCTCTCCCTCTCTCTCTCTCTCTGTTCCATTGCTATCAACTCAGCTGGCATATCAAAAGACGCCCGCAGCCATGAAAGCGATAGACGAAGGTGCTAAGGGCTGAGTAAAGGGCGGGGAACGAATTGCGATAAAGATAAATAAGCAGCGATATACTTGATGATGTCCTTGTTGCTCTTGTCGCGCTCACGGCTGCCTTCGACTTGTTGTTATTATTATTCTCCTTGTTGTTGTCCTCATTCTCGATGTAGTCCCCGTTGTCCTTGTTGTTGTTGTTGTTGTTATTGTTGTTGTCGCCATTTCTTTGCCGGTTTCGCTGGCGTTTAGGGTTTCCCCTATTGTATTATTTAAATTTGATTTTATTTCACGAAAATTGAGTTTCGTTTGCGGGCTTGTACGTATTTTTACCATTTGCCATGTCCTTTTCGCTATTGTCCTTTATCTCATGAGGCGCGGCATTTCTTGTTATCGTTTATTTTTAATGCAGCCAAAAGTTCGTAAACAAATTATAATATTGAACTTGTCATAGATACGCGTGCCCCACAATTCTCTCTCTCTCTCTCTCTCTCTTCTCGTTCTCTCTTTTTGATTTATTCCCCTGCGTGTGTCTGGCATTCTATGCGGTGTCCTTTTTGAGGTAGGTCCTAAGTATGCTAAGCGGATGATGTGGGTCAAATCAGCTTGGACATGATTTTGTGGCATTGAAAGTTGACTCAACTCAACTTGATGGCTTGTCGCCAATTAAGTCTACTATATGTTATGAGTGTGTTGGAAGAGTGTCTCTCAGTTCATTGTCAGAAAAGTAGGAATTTCCATTTGAAATTCCTAAATATTTGAACACTCACAAAGGCTCACTCGTTTCCCCCAAATAATAGGCACAAAATCTGAAAATTGCAATGGTCACCTAAAATCAAAGAGACATTTTTACTGCGAGTGATACGAAATGCATTTTAATTAAGCCTCACAATCGAATATTTCAGTACTCATCACTCCGAACAAAAGAGGATTTTACACAAATTATTATTAATTTCTAAAATGTTACTTTGTATTTACTTAATCATCGATTTTCAACTCAAAGTTGGAAGCATTTTGTGTGTTTGTAAATGAATTTATGATAGGGTGTCTTTTCTTCCTTTTTCAGCTCTCTGTTGTTGACGTCATTGTGGATTTGCCTAAATACAGCCTGAAGTAATTTTTGGCAAAATATATGAAACTCTGACTTGGAATGCTGTCCAGGCAGCAAATTAATTGCTGCATCAGCTCAAAAATGTTGCCACATTTTGTGTATCGATTTTGTTCGATTTTACAAATCTAAATTTGTTGAAACTTAAAATGAAAATTCTTTTTATCTTCGTTTTTTGTTTGGATATTTACGTCGACGTTGGCAAAAATCGTAAAATCTATCCGAACAGCTTGGCTTAAATGCAGCCATTCAAATGAGAAGAAGATTTGCCGTTGTCCTGAGACACATTTTAAAGGACTTGAATATACAATATCATACAATATTCCGATGCATTTGAAGATTGGCTCGTCTGGTTGAGTTTCAGTATAACGAGAAACGTACAGCATCTGAAGCATCAGCAACAAAAACAAAACAATTAAAAAGCAAACATTTTCGCTTTCAACAGAGTCTGGCAACAACAACAAGAACAAAAACAAGAACTCAGAATGTCATTACTCTGTCGCCGACATATCATTTGCCTGCGTCTCGTCTCTCGTCCCTCGTCTCTTTTCTCTTTTCTTCTCGGATGACTTTGCATGCACTTTGACAATAGCAACGCCCTCGGCCTTCTCTCTGAATTTTCGGTTAGCGCTTCCATATCCAAATTGGCTTACCACGCATAAACAGACTCAAAAGTGGATGCTGAAAAGGGGGGAGTGAGAGGGGAAGCTTACTTTTCTGCTGGCTGCCTACACTTGAGGGCTCAAGTTGCTGTGATTATCGTGCAATTTCACTGGCTGGCAATGACAATAGCCGAGCTCTTCGTCCTGGTTATGGCTTCAGCTTCAGCTCCAGCTCCATCTTCAGCATCCAGCCTGTGTCGTGGCATTTGACGTTACGTGTTGAGGTGACGCCTTGCCGTGATTATCACTGCCTTACGCTTCAATGCATCTTTGCAACGTTCATTTTCCTCATCTTTTTTTTACCTATTTCTTTTTTTTTGCTGCTGTTGTTGTCGTCACAAACGTGGCTGGAGTGTGAGGGAAGCTGCAGGTAGACAACCCCCGTTGAATGTTGTCCACAAATGCTTCTTCATCTTCGTCCTTTGTGTGAGCTTCTTAACCTTGTCCTGTGCGTTTGCGTTTGCGTTTGCGTCTGTGCATTTCATTTGAATGCCGCACAGTTGCAGTTGCCACTCGCTTCGCTCTCATTCACATTGCCGCCTCATTTGGGTTCCTGCTGAAAGGGCAACGTGTGTCTCGCTCACTTTGCTTAATTAACGTAACGCGTTCACACAAACACGCACTGAGGTCGCCTAGTCGTCGTCGGGACTTTGACTCTTTGCCAATCATTGCCCCGCTTGTGCCCCTCTTGAGTCTGAGACGGAGACGGAGACACGATGACAATGACAATGCCAATAGAGAGACTATATCGCATCTGTCGCATCACGTCTCGGCTTTTTGGTTCTCAGACATCATCGAAGGCATCCCATTTTGAAGCCACGTTGTGTGTCATGTTTATTTAAACATTGAATTCAACCTCTAGCCTCTTTGCGGGTTTTTCCACAATGATATTCTATTGAGTTGCGTCTCGTCTCGACTCGACTGTTTACCTTTTGCTCTCTTTCATAATTTCGTTTGCATGTTAATTACCATGATTATTGTGCTACAGCCGTGCGTACGTTTTTTGGGTCTAATACACCTGGGAAAATCAGCCTAAATCCATAGAAACCAAACCTGTGTGACACATAATTTTGTTAATGCGAGGGCATCCACGGATTTGTAATAGAGAAAGCCTCAAATGATTGAGCAAATATTATGCGGACACGCATTACACATAGAATTTTAAGAGCTACATTTACAAGCAGTTTCCATAAATATTTTAGCAGTAACAAACAGCAATTAAGAGGAGTGTGTTCGACTATGAAAAAGTCGCTACAATGCGAAATTAGTAAAAATAACACAGTAGTATATTGAAAAACTATTTACATATACCGAAGATCCTAGAGTAAATGAAAATTCTAAATTAATATACTGAAAAGATATTAAGCTATACCAAAATCTATATTCGGTATAAAAAATATATCTATACCTTAGAAATATACCAGATTCGCTCGTTTTTCCTGTTTCCCTTACATTTGTTGTTGGCACAGTAAAAATATATTTTTTTAAAATCAGATTAACAACAATCCAAACGACTGAAATATCAGAACAGTGTTATTGTTAAAATATATCAAATTAATATGCTGAATAATGGAAAATAAGCTGTATTTAATATAACGGACACGAAATATACCGAAAACGTACTATGGTATAAAAAATATGTCTATATATTTAAGATATACCATAAATAGGAAATATTCCAGATTTCCTTCTTTACTTGTTACATACGTTTGTAAAATATTAATTGAAATTATTCTGTACGAACGGCAATCCTAAAATCCAATCTAATCCTGAAATGTCAAAGCAGTATTATTGTTGAATGACATCAAATCAATATATTGAAAAAACACTGAAATGTAAAAAAAAACTTTATTTAATTTAACGATTTACTTCAACCTTGAAGATATGCCATAGTCAGAAAATATACCACATAGGCAACTTCTGCCTATCTCCTTTTTACGCATAGTAATAATGCCCTAATATCATATGGATTACGGGTATAAGAATATAGTTAACGAAATTACACTGTACCAAATTATGAATTAACAAACAAACGTAAATGGATTAAAAATAAAAAAATAAAAATTTATAGTCCGAGAAATACTAAAATATACCAAAAGCTATGCTTGATTGCAAAATATACCATAGATAGAACATATACCAAATACCTCTATCTGCCTGTTTCCTGTTGGCGCATAGTAATGATGCCCTTCTATGGATAAATTATTATATTAAATTATAAATTATTATTATAAATTTAGAAGTGGAAATTATGAATAGATTAAAGAGATTTATATTCCGAGAAATACTAATAATTCCAAATGTTACACTTTGTATAACGAAATATTTTTACAATCAAGATATACCATAAGTACAAAATATACCAGATTGCCTCCATAAATTTCCTGTTGGCACAAAGCTATAATGCCCTCCTCTCATATAGATTATAAAAATAAAGTAATCGTAAATGGCTGAAATATTAGAAGTGAATCAGGAGGAACATAATTACAGTTGTCGGTTCATTGGGTAAGCGTCAGAGCAAAGCATCGATAATGGTTGCGAATTGTTTGCAATTAAAAGTTAATCAAAACTTGCACATATCAATGAGCAGCGCTTCAGACTTGATTCGCAAGTCAAACAGGGAAATATTAACAACTTTACTTATTGCAATAATGCCAACAAACTCGAGAATCCAAAAAAAAAAACATAACAACTATAACAATAAAAAGGAAGAGAACAGAGAAATATTAAACCTGCTTTTGCAACAATTATGCTACAATTTCTCTGTAGAGCACAACTGAGACCCTTTCCGAAAGCAGTTCGTTTTATGCGTTTTCTATTTTCCACCGCCAATTTGGCCAAACAAACAAAACAAAAAACAAAAAACAAAAAAACAACGAAAACAACAAACTTAACAAGTAGTTTTTAATAAGCTACCAAACTGTGCGCTGTGGCTCTCTCAGCTGCTCTCAGCTCTCAACCTGCCACATCGCCGCACTGCGAGTGGCAAGTGGCATGAGTGGCAAGCATCCTCCATGCTCCTTCTCTATAACTACTTCCCCCCTCCACCTCACATATCCCAGCTTGGAGTCGAAATCCGTTAGCGCGCTTCGCTTTTGCGTTTCGTTGACGTTGCCGTTGCCGTTGCCGTTGACTTTGCTTTGGCCATCGCTGGCTTCTGTTGATTTTTCCGCTTGCCACGGACAGTTTCACTACAGACGCTGTTGATTTTTCAGTTTTTCCCTATTTTTTTTGTTTTTTTTTTTGCACATTTTTTGCGCTGTTTTCCCACCTTATTGGAAAAATATCTAATTGATGCGCTGAAATGCAATAAGAGGATTTTCCTCAGTTGCTGCAGCTTAACAACGATTTTTCCCTCATATTTAATGCATTTGTTGCTATCATCCATCGGGTTTGATTTTCGTTGCGTAGTGAAGTTCTCTTCTGTATTCAAATTTATGCATTCCCTTAATTGCTTAAAATTCGACATTATTTGGTTAATTCATTCCAGTGATTAACATTCACTTCAATGTACAAATATTTCATGTTTTGCGATAATTAACGTTTACATCTATTTTTGGTAATAATCATATACATTTTGATTAATTGATTGACTTAATTTTTATCGACATTATTTGCAGTCGACTAATTATAGTTGACTTATCAAATTTCAAGAATTTTAATGCTTTGAATTGTTATAAAGAAATGTATATTTCTTTTAAGTCAATTTATTATTTGAAACACTGTTTTTTAATGTCATTGTCAAGTCCATTAATGACAAAATTTAGCATCTTGTTTTACTTTATATACATACTCGTATGTTTTATATTACTAAAATACAATTATGCCTTATTAAGCCTTTTTCTGAAATTATGTTTGTAATTATTTTTTATTTTAAGGAATACAATTTAAAAAAGTTTCGACTTGCTGTTGCACTTATTGTCAAATATATTAAGATCAATATATATCAAAGTATATCAATATCAATAAACTACAAATATTCTCACTTTAATGTCAATTTCTAAATTATAAATAGAATTATTGAACTAACTAACTAACTAATTAATTATCCAATGAATTTTAAATTGACAGACTTTTTTAAGATACTTTAAGGTACCTCGATTAACATTATAAAATGCATTACTTGAGTAAATTTATACTTTATTTCTACAATTGCCTTTTTATATTATATTTTGTTTATAATATTACAATTTCATAAAACTGCGACTTGCTGTGTTCATGTTGATAGCAATAACTGCACAGGCGAAAGATTTGCAAATTGCAGATGAAGGGCGAAAAAAGATGACAAAGAAAGTGGATGAGAGAAAAAACACAAAGTGAAATGGATGCAGTTGAAAATTATCCTTGGGTCAAAATGCAATAAACACACAAACGTTCGTCCACTCACACTGCATAGGAAGAAGGCATGAAAAAAACCAACAACTAACGGCTGTGCAACAAAATGAATCCTAAACGGAAATGTCGATATAAGCATTGCGACTACAGAGAGGCAGCAACAGCAGCAGCAGCATCAGCAAACAAGAGACGACAACGCCAACGACAGTTAGCAACGCCGCGGCGACGCGTCGTACGGTTTACAGTTTACACTTTACACATATGGCCAAAGGTTCAGTGACCACACTGCTAGCGAAGGCAGAAAGGTCGTGACACGACACGACACGATACAGTGCAAATTGCAAATAATTTAAAGTGGTCATATTCCGCAAGTTTCTTACTAAAGTTACTTACAAGTGAATGATTGCATTTCACTACTAATTATGAATAAACTATGCTTTTTCTTTAATTCATTGCGAAGGTAATGTTTACTTCTAGGTATTAACATTTAGGTTATAGTTTCACCGTTAGTCAAAATAAAGAACTTTGTTTTAAAGACCCTAATCATTATAAGTTTTACATTAAAAATCACGGAATGACAATTACAATTCATTTTTAAGATGTCCTTCATTACTAATTAACAGTTTTGTGTAAAATATCATAAGTAATCATTATTGTGAATGTTGTGTACAATTTATATTTGAATTTATTAATACTTAACCTTATGGACTTGTAAATGTTGCTGTTAAACGAATAAATATATTAGTAAAAGCCCTTTGCGAAGGTAAATGCCTATTAATTTTGTAGATAAGCAAAACTGTATTATGTTCGTCTACAGGCAATCAGTTTTAAACTGAACACTCAATCTGAACAATGAGATAAATAAATATCAAAATTGTGATGTGTGTGTAGTTCACTTCAAGACTAATTAAACAGCTTATTCCAGCAATCGATACTTTGTTATACAATTGAATTTAAATATAATTCAATTGCACAGTTTGCCCTAAGGCTAAAGTTTCTCTTTGACTTATCTCAGGGCATAAGTATGGTTATATATTAAAGTTAAAGTTAAAGTTAAAGTTAAAGCACTTAAAGTCAAATTGAAGAGAAATAAAATCCGAATAGAAATTAATATTTAGTTAGTTATTTATTAAATTATGTTTAGAGCATACATTTAAGAGATTATCTCTTATCTAAATGGCGTCCTAATAAAAATAAACTAACTATTTATATAATATGTAGATGTCCACTTTAATCGTGTTTAATTGCAGATGTTAAATAGATAAATCAAAGAGCACAAATCATCGCCTAATCAGGCGCTCATCTCTAGCAATAGTTGCTTTAGCCGCAACAAACGCGGACGCGTCCAAAAAACCGCCATATTGACCAACTGAGTGCAGTATGCACTGAACAAGCATGTGTAGTGGGCGAAGGGCATATTGGCAGAGTAAAGAGAGTGAGAGAGGGAGTGTGTGCGAGAGAGAGCGGATGAGTGTTAGGGGGGGACAAAGGCTGCCCACTCGTTTTGTTTTTAGCTAAAGTGTACGCGAACTGTGTTGACAAACGCGAATGGTTAGCATGTGTACTGTATGTGTGTGTGTGTGTTATGAGTGTATTGTGTGTCTATGTGTATGTGTGTGTGGGTTCCTCATATGGATCTGTGTGTTGGCAATTCAAAATGGCATGCACTTCACTAAAAACTGCGCATTTCCGGTCAAAATGACGACAACGACGCGACTGCTGACAACGCCAGCCGCATGTTTGTGTGTCCCTCTTTCACTCTCTCTCTCTCTCTCTCTCTCTCTTTCTGACTCCCACTCTCTCTCTCTCTCTCTTTTTCTACTCCACTCTTAACCCGGTTTCTGCCCTCTTTGCTGTGCGCCTGGGGCTTTTCTACTTGACATGTGTCTGTGTGTGTGTGTTTGTGTGGAAAACTTTTTTACAGCTTTAATAGTTCCACTTGGCAGTTTTGCGTCCCAAAAGTTTTTCGCCAGAGCTGCGCCAAAGTGCGTCATAAATGTGTGTAATAAAATATTTACTTTTCTTTTATACTCGCAGTGGAACATCGGCTTAGACGGACGCGTGCCATAAATTAGCAGAACCCCAAAAATTTCTGTTGGCCAGCAGAGTGCAAGTGTCCAACACACACAACACAAAAAGTAAATTATAAAAGACATATAAATGCGAATGAAAATAAAAATGGCAGTTGTGCATTAAATTGAATTTTTCTTTCTTTCATTTTTTGTTGGCTTGTTAGCAAACCCCCAACAAACAAAAATGTCAGGCACATCAGCATCAACATGAAGAAGCAACGACAAAAGCAACAACTGACAACTTCCGTGCCCTGCATTTTTCTTATTTTCCGCAACTTTTCTTTTCTCCCCATTCCCTTAGAATATCTAACTGTCTGTGTTGTCTGCGCTTTGTGCAATTGTTTACTTTGTTTACCAGATTTACAGATTTCTATTTGGCAACACACAACACACACACACTTACACACAAAAAATTGTTCTCTATTTAGTTCCGAGTTCCGAGTTACCAGTTAACAGTTTCCCCAGTTATCAGGGGCTGTTTTGTGCTGCGAGTTGGGTTTGACATGCGTCTGCTGCTGCTTTTGCTTTCCTCTGACCCTTCAAGTGCATGTCAGCAGCAGCATCTCCCCTCCATCCCCATCGTCAGTCTCCTTCCCCTTCCCCTTTCGCTTCTCTCCACTCGCTGAGCCAAAATAAAAATGCGAGTAACCCTGAAAATTTGCTCGTCAACTTGGCTTAGTTGTGGGTTTAGTGGCCAAAAGGCTGTTGGCTAAAAGTGAAGTTCAGAGGGAAAGGATTGTACAGAGAGCGGGGGAGAGGAGGCTGTTTCTAATGCGTAGTTGTCGTACCTGAAGGGTTCGCCTGGTTGCTTGCTTCCCCTCGGGATTGAAGCTATAATTGGCTGTTGCCAATGTTAATGCCTGCTTCAATTTTTATACACACACACACGCACACTAACACACACAATATATATTGTTAGGACCGCCATGATGACAGCTTATGGAGTTTGAAGTAGCCCTCAGGCTAAATGGCAAAAAATGTACTTACATATTTGCTAATGTTGTTGAATGTTGTCGACAGTTCCAAATAATGGACAACAACTGAAAAGAGTGCGGCAAGTGTATCACAGAGTTCATTATGAATAAATAAATATTGTAGCTTCATTTATTTACATTTCGAAACGCTTTAGAAACTTTAAATTGGTTACATTTATATGAAGAATATTAAAGCACTTTTTTAGAATAATATGAAAAGAAATTTAACAAGTGAACGTTCATTATGAAGCATAGAAGCAAGCTAAATACATAAATATACTAAATAAATATACATAACAAATACTAATCGTATTCATCTAGTTTATTATACATTACAGAATACAAAATATGCCAAATACTACTACATTGTACATATACCATATATTACAAAATATACTACATTGATAATCAAAACAATTAATATCTAAAACGTACCAAATACTAAAACTTACCCATACCTGTATCTGATATATTAATATACTACTAAATTAAAAATATACCAACGAAATATACAAGATATTAATGCATTCAAAATATACCAATCAAAGCAATTTCTAAAACATATCAAGAGCTTTATATGATATATTAATATACTTCTAAATTTAACATTTATACTACAGAATACGAAATATACCAGGTACTACAACATTTAAAAATATACCACAGAATACAAAATATACTACATGCTTTCAAAATATATCATTCATTACAAAATATGCTAGTTTGTCAATCAACACAATTAATAGAAGATAGCGGAAAAAAAGAATAAAGCTTAATTTGGTATTTGCTGATTGAATTAATAAAATTAATGTAAGAAACTAAATATATAGTATATATATACTATCAAGTTACAAGTTTTTATTTGTTTTGAACCCTTAATATTTTTTTTCTTTACGCAGATTAAATGCAAAAGCATAAATTATTCTGACTATATTTGAAAGCACAATTCAATTTAGTTTACATTTTTATGCAACAATTTAATTTTTCCTTTTTGTCCAACACACACCTCAACCTATGTTGCATGATATTTTTCCCACTTTGCACTTGCAGTTGGGACAATTGATTTAGGCCAGGCCAACACTTGTTGTATATATTCCATAAGCATTCTTACTCTCCATCTCCATTGCAAAGTTTGGCTTAGTTTCTCGCCTCATTTTGCTGGTGTGTTAGCTGCATGCTCTTAGCAAGTTTCTGCAGCTTCTTGGCCTTGGCAACTTTGTGAATCCTTTGGAGTCTGGTTAACCCGGGCTAAAACCTTTTGCTTTTGCTGCTGCTTTCTGCTTTCGCTGACGCTGTCTCTGTCGACAACTTGAATTACTTGAAGTTTGCCACTTTGCAATATTTACTCGGCCATCGTAACAATTGTTGCAGTTGTTGTCTTTACAATCGCACCACACTTTGCGCCTATCTCTGGCTTAATTTGGCCATCAAAACAAGCCAATGCGTTGGCCAACTTTGTCCGCCGTTCCCCTCTGCTGTCTTTGGCCTTTTGATTGTCCTTTCGCCCTGCTTTCCATATCCACTATTTTTTATTTTCTTAGAAACTTGCATTCAATATGCCTTTATGGCTTTGTCTTTAAGTTGGAGTCGAGGCAAGTTTCGGGTCGAAAGTTTCTCGAAATTACACTTGGCAACAAATACCTCGAAGCAGCTTTATAATACATATATAATGCGAGCAAATAATGAAAGCAAGCAGATACTTTGATGTGGACTTTTATGCTATCGCTCCTGCCGCTTCTGCTTCTTCTGCCATGTGTAATTTAAGGAAGTGCACGTTTGCTATCCCTTTTTCCATTTTTCTCATACCCGCTACTCATATAGTAAAAGTGTATTATAATTTTGCGTCTTCAGCAAATGTATGTCACAGGCAGAACCTCATGAAGTATATATATTCTTGATCCTCGTCAACAGCAGTGACGATATAGCCATGTCTATGAATAGCAAGTGCAATTTTAAAGCTAGAGTCATGATTAACAGTATATACAATGGTAATTTTATGTTTCTTAAAAGTTTTGGTAATCATCATTTAAAAATACTAGAGGTTTATTAAAAAATAATTTAGTATAGCAATAAAGTCTGGTTTGGTCGGCAAACTATCATAATATATATGTATATAAGGTATAGATTTCGGTATATTTAAGTGTTTTTTGTATTTTAGTTTGGCTTGGTTGGAAATCTGGAAATGTTTATTATGGTATATTTTAAATCTCATAGTATATCGATATACCAATTACACTTTTCGATATATTTCAGTGGTTTTAGTATATTAATTTAGTAAAAAGACTGCTTTGAATCCGCACACTTGGGTATATTTATACATAGCAATTATAGCTTTAGGTATATTTTAGTATTTTTAGAGTATTAACTTGGAAACATTGCTGGTTTGGTTAGTAATCTGATATATTCTATATACTAGGGTATATTTCAAACGTCATAGTATATCGATACTAATTATAGCTTTTAGTATATTTTTCTTTTTTCGGTATATTATTTGGCAAAAACGCTCGATGAGTTGACAATCTGATATATTCTGTGTTATATAGCATATTTCAAGTGTAGTATTATACAAATATACCAAATGGTATATTTTTAGTTATTTTTTGGTATATTAATTTGATATATTTTAAAATTAATATCGCACTATTTTGTTTTTATTCACATTGGGTTACAGGTATCTCACAGCCGAGCACACTCGACCAAAGCTTTCTTGTATTTTTCCTTTTTTATATATATTTTTATATATGATACTTCTTGCAGGAGTCACCCTCATTTTAGTTGCCTGCTCATTTGCTTATGACTTCAAGTTTCCATCGCTATTAGCAATATTAAGTCGCTGTCTAGTTCTCCGCTACTTGGCCGTATTCGTTACATATTTCATATGTAGTCAACGAGCAGCGAGGCAACCATTTGAGCCATCATCAATGCAGCAGTTGTAGCCACTTTTACTACACACACACACACTAACACACACACACACACGCAGAGTCAAGCCATTGGGCATTGCATTAACTCAAACCGACCGTGGGCATAAATATTCCCATCTAAAGCACATGCACAGCAAGAGCAAGAGCAGCAGCTCCTTTGATTCTATCAACTACCCTCAATCTCCCCCCCCCCTCACCTCTCTCCCCTCTCCACCTCTTACTCACATATGCGGCGTGGCACTTTGGCAAGTTTTAGCTTCATTGCGTTGACGATTTTTGATAGCTCCATTGACTTTATTGCCAGTCTGCCATCGCTGCACACTTTCAGTTTTGTAGAGCTCGCAGCTTCAGCATGAGTAAGAGCATGTGGATGACGTTGTCGAAGACGCTGGCAATGAATTATTTTCATATTTTGTCAGCTCAGCTAGCAGCAGCAGGCGAGGGTGGCATGAATGTGAATCAATCAAAACCTCAAATAACTGTTTCAAACTTGTGCTGGAACAACTTCAATCTGTATGCTCGCCGTTGTAATTAGGATACTTTAATTGATAGCAAGTGAATGTTGTAATCTATCATATTGCATATTGATGAACTTGCTTGGCTGTCAGAGAATTTCCTTGAGACACACACTTTAGGAGCGAACCTCGCTGCCTTTTGTTATTGCCAATCGGAAAATTCGAGTAGCAAGCATCAGCAGCACACACAAAGAACGAGCCAGCTACAAATAATAAGCGCAAACAAAGATTTCGATATCGAGTAAATAAGATGACAACAGCAACAACAATAACGAGGAGGAGGAGGAGGAGGAGGAGAAAGAAAAACTCACTCTCAAAACGTTTTTGTACTTCACAACGTCATCGTCAGCGTGAATATTTCAATGGGACGAGAGTGTTAGCCAAGTTAGTCCAAGTGAGTGAAAAATGTAACAACAAGTGTATGTGTGTGTGTGTGTGTGTGTGTGTGATCTTATATTCATATTTATTGAATTTACGCTTGACAGCCAAGAGAGCAGCTCAAAGGGGGACAAACGCTACAGTCAAAAGCTGTAGCTGTTGTTGTCAGCTCTTCTTCAGTTTTCACTTAAGGGTAGCACATAGCAACACACACACACTGACACACACTCAGACTCAGGGACTTAGTGGATATTTATGCGGCTTGCAGTGCGCGACGCTCAGCGCTGAGCGCTCAACACTCGACGCTCGCCTTTTTTTCATAAATATTAAAACAGCTAAAAACATCGACGGACTTAAAGTCAAAAGTCGCGTGCAAAGGCATCCCAGTTGTAAATGCTTGCACAGTCACACACACACACATACACTCAAGCGAGGGACAAGTGTGGAGGGAGGGGGGTTGCATTGCACTGCAGTGCATTGAGTTGCATGAGGTTTACGGTCAAACATACGCGTAATCTCGAAATGTATTTATTTTACACCCATCAGTAGAATTTTTTTTAAATTGAATTTTTTTAATCGATATGCCATTTCGATAGCCCGAAATATTTGTTCTTCTTTTCAATTATTATTTACCCTTTTTTGTTGTTTTATTTACTTTATTTGTACGCGCGTCTTGTTGGACTCACAACAGGTTGTGAGTTCGATTGCAGTTCGCATTGCAACGTGTCGAAGGTTGCGTTGCTCGCTGGTGCGTTTCTGTGCTAAGCCAACTTATATGCAATGTATAAGAGTATGCGGTCGCAACTGCGAAGCATTCGACTTCGATTCGGCTTATAAGTCCAGCTGCTACGTAGCAGACTTTTACGATATTCGCTTGTCTTCTATTAACGCTTATAAACGCTTTGTACTCATGTCAATTATTTCGATTTTTGTCAAATAATATAAACTTTTCTTGATTAAGCTCATTTCAATTTAAAATGTAATTCATTTGATATCATTTCATTAGTATACTGCCATTATAAGTTATTTCTAAGACTTTTAGTCGAAGTATTATATAACAGTTTCATCCATAGCTTATACTGTGTATAAGGCACAAAAGGTAGAAGTTGCCTGAAACAAGTCGAAATCCAAGTTTTGTTTACGTCTGCTTTGGCTTTACACTTGTTGGGTTGCACTTCTTGCTAAATCAGATGTAAACAAAACAAAACGCGTCCAACTCCTTCAAACAAGTTGCACAGCATTCAGTAGACTTTTGGTCTTATAATTTTATTTCCTTGTATGTTTGATGTAAAATAAAACTTATACAAAATGGAACTTATAAAATATGACTTATATGTAAAATAAAGTTGTACTTCTATTTTTACTTAGCTATACTAAAAGTGTTCAGAGCTCTAAGCGACACGCAACTTCAAGCTTCTCTCTCAAGCTTGTTGCGCGTCAAACAACAAACACAACAACTTGCAACCAGTTGCATGGAAATAACTTTTAATGCAACTTGTTAAAGCGCATTTATAAAGTGACAAAAACATGGAATATACTTATTTCATTGTTTTTGAAGTAAATGCCATAAACATATTTATGAGAATTATATATGAAAGTTAAGCTTGCAGTATACAATCATCTAGTATTTTTCTACTATTTGTTAATATTTATATTTTCTACTTCTGTTTTATTAGTGCAGTCAAGTTGCCAATCACAGTCATCGTGTTATTGGCAATTAAAATCTTCATTTGAAGCCATTTTTGCTTATACTCGCGGTCTGCAGTCAATTTCATAGCATTTCATTGAGATGAATTTTTTTTCTCGAAATTTTACTTTTATTTTTTGATTTTTTTTTGTTGATCGGATAAGTTCAATCAACACATAAAGCCCACCCCCGTTGGCAACTGTGAATTTTCTCTCAACTCTCAACCCAATCACAAACTGATTACCTTCGTCTCCACACATACACATGTGTATATGAAAAAGCAACCATAATTTCGTATAGCACATTCTTTCCAGCAAATTAATCACCCGCAGCGTGCGCACTCACACACACTCACACACACACACTCACAGATACAAATACACTCGTAAAGTATCTGAAAACTTGTGGCCATGGAGCGTAGAACGTAGAATAAAATCCGAGTTCCTGACGTTGTTAGCAACCACGGAGTGAGCGAGAGAATCAAACTCAGAACCAGAACCAGAATCCGAATCAGAATCAGAATAATGCCAATGGCAAATAAACAGGGGCTGGACAAGCGGGCCGCAGGGCAATAACTCCTCTCTCCCCCTCTCCCCTTTCTCTCTCTCTCTCTCTCTTCTCGCGTCGACACACGCAGTAAAATTTACTGTTCTGTTGAGTTGAGTTGTTGTTGTTGCATTTCAGTTGCACTTGAATCATTCAACCTGCCCGCAGACCACTCGATGCCCCTTTCCCTTGCCCGAATTTTGAAAATAATCCAAAATAACGAAAAAAAAAAAGTAAAACTACATATAACAACCACTATGAGAAATAGGAAATGGAAACACGAACGAGGAGATGGAAATGGAAATGGGTAGAAGGTGGACAAGAAGAGGGATAGTTAGTGTCGAAAAGAGAGGGAGAGAGAGAGAAACAGAGAGAAAGAGAAGGAAAGAGGCAGCTGTTGCATTTGCTTCCCATTTGAGAGCCGTGACCACTCGCAACTTTTTTTTTGTCAAAACCCGCAACGATGCATTCAAAGTTGTGAAACGAAAGGGGGAGAAATCAAGTGAATCAAGTTAGCACTGATCGAATGGGTTAATTGCCAATACAGAGCTTTAATGAAGAACCTAACGCAGCTTTTCATTTTTTTTTTTTTTTTTTGCATGGAAAATGCTGCAAAGTTTTGTAGTTCCCTAAATTTGGGTGATTTCTTCAAAAGCTTAAATTTTCCCCTTTTCCGTAAGTTTTGATTTCTCGTAATATTGCAATTGAAGACTACACAAAATAAAAAAATGTATAAGATTTAAGATTTCTTTCAAGATTTTATTTTAAGATCCAATAAAAATATTAAATCAAGATTGCAATCAACTTTTTAATCTAGATTTTGTTCTCTCTGTTCATATAATATTATGCATCTTCTCTCTGTAGCTTTAAATAATATTGATATCTTAATTTGGAATTTAAACTAGGAATTTGTTTGCCTTTCTGTAAGAAGTGAGCATCAGAAAACAACAGACAAGAACGATAATACAAAAAGAAATTTTAGAATTTTCAAGACCTCTACACAGAAAGAAGGACTAACATCAAGAATAAAATAAAAAAGCAAGATTGTTTGTATTTTAAAATTGAACTTAGAAGATTTTTTCTTAAATCAAGATCGAAATTCTACAAAAAAAAACTAGATTGCCAATCTTGAAATTCAAGACTATTTAATCAAGAATGTTAAAATTAAGAGATTTCAAATCTACTTTTCAATCAAGAATACAAAATTCTTGAATCAATATTTTAATCTTTAAATAAGACGTTTTTAATCTTGTAAACTTAGCAAGATTTGTATCTCGATTTATGATTTTTCTAACCTAAAAATCGTATTTCAAGATTATTTTTCCAGATTTTTTTTCTATGTGTATAAAATTTATTTTTAAAAGATAGTATAAGGTATTTACTGATGTTAAAAACAAATATGAGATGCATACTTTGATATTTTCCATTATTTGTTATTTTAAATACAATTTAAATTTATTTCATTTCAAGTAAAAAGTTAGGCATTTAATTATATTATTTATTTATTTAGGAAAAGTCACCTATGAGCAGACGATATTGATAAAAATAAATTTAGTTATGTTATGTTTTTTATTATATTGAAGATACATTTACAACTGAAGAATTAAGAATGCTGGAAGTATATAAAAAATCTTAACCTAACTTTGAATTTGCTACGTGTCTTTGACAAACTCCAAAACAAAGTACATTAAATGAATGATTTGTTAATTAGATACTTTTTTCATTAACTAAAATGTTAAATTATTGATTATTATTTGGTATTTAGACTCTTGGTAGAGAATATGAAACTACATTTCAATTTCTATTTTTTTGTAGTTTACATATGCATACCAATTTTTAATAATAGCAATACAGTGCGGTATTCCTAAAAAATACCAAATTAATGTACCGCAAAAATACTAAAATATACAATAAGTCTATAGTATATATTATAATATATCACAAAGGTACAAGTTGGCGTTTTAAAATCATTTCTACAATTCTTGTCTAATTGCATCCGAGCTTTCAGGAATCATAAATATTATAAATAGTATTTAAAAAAAAAAAACTTAAAAACTACGTTTGTCATTCCATTTTTGCCGATTTTCTGGGGCGGAATTAGACAAAGCAAAAATTTGAAACAAACTTGATCTTAAGAAATGTTGTCGGAAATAAATTATAGCTCTATATCTTATAGTCTTTGAAATCTAGATCGGACGGATGGACGGACAGACAGTCGCACATGGCTTTATTGTCTCGACTCTTAACGCAGATTAAGAATATATGTATATACTTTGAAGAGTCAGAGATGCCTTCTGCCTGCCTAACGGGTATGGAAATGTTGTATTCTATCAATTGTTTTCAAACTTAAAATTAACACACATTTTATTATTTTTGTTAAATATCGCTTTAAGCGTTTTTTTTTTTTGTAAATTTGTAATAATTTGAAAATTCATTCTACTTTTTGTTATATTCTTTTGTAAACGAATATAAAATTATTATTTTCCTTAGACACCTAACTTAATTATTTCACGATTGTCGTTTATTCCATTGAACTCATCATGTGCCCCATTTAAATGGGCATCATTTTATGCATCATTTTGTGCATCAATTTGTGTGTTGGCCTCGTTGTTGTGTGCAGCTCATTTGACTTTAGTAAACCAACCTGAAACTGAGTCTGAATTTGAATTTGAACTGAATTTGAACCCTTAACTTCACTTCACTTCACTGCGTTCAATTCGTCAACTGTTCATCTAAATTTCATTCATTTGCCCCCGCGGGGCACAAAATGTGTGCATCAGACAACAGAGGAAACAGAGAATAGAGAACGACTTGGACTTCAGTTCGATGCTCTCAGACAGCGAATTGTTTTTGTTTGTGCGCCAGAAAACAACCTGCCGCAATTTGAGCTAATTGAAATGTCTGTCAACGCGCATTGATCCTCCGAACTGAAACTAAATGCAACTCAATCAGCGAAAGTTGCCAACAACTTTGGCAGGCAGTTTCCCTCTCTGTCTCTCTCTTTCTCTCTCTATCTATGTCTGACTCTATTCTGGTCGAAATTGCTCCACATGTTGCCAACTTGGCGGGGAATAATTAAAAAGCAGCAATTAAACATGAATTATGTATTAATAATTTCTTGCACTGCAATTGGCCAAAAGACAACACAAAAAAAAACAAGTATAGTGAAGTGAAGGAAAATAATAATAATAATAGAATAGTCACAGCTGATGGCAAGTGGCTTTATAAACTCTAGATACTACACAGTTCAGAGATCTGAGAGATGGGCAAAAATTTATGCGCCACGGAGCAACAAAAGCAGCGGCAACATTTTCAAACAAACAAAACATTGAAATGCTTCCCACGCGCTCAACAATGGTGAGAGAATTTTTTAATGCTTTCCATTGCTAGCACAACAATCAAATGGGGTTTTTGGGGGCTCTTGCGGCCAAAGTCTTTTGCCACATGCAACAGCAGCAGCAACAGCAACCTACAATGGACACAAGTTTCATAGTTATAATCAAAAATGCAGCTTTTAATGAAAAGCCTTAAAGTACTGCAATTAAAATCATATTTTGCAAGTCTCTGTTTCTGTTAATTGTCAAAACTTAAGCCTGAATAATATTATTTTAAATTATTTCAACTTTATCATTTCTTAACAAATTTAATGTTAATCTTAAGAAGGAAGAGTAGAATTGATATCAATTTGTTTAATTATAAATTAAAGTGAAATAATAATGAAAAGGAATTCTAAACTTGCCCGAGTAATATTGTTTTGAGTTATGTCAACTTTATAAATTTTACCCAATTGTATTCGTTATTTTATGCTTTCATTTGCTAAATCGATAAAATGTCGAATTCTCTTTTTAATATGAAGAAATTTAAACCTAGCACAACAATAAAATTGGTTCACATTTTATAATTATAAATGAAAATGCTGAAAATACTGAAATAAATTTTATAATTCAAATTTTATTATCGATTTTTATTGAAATTTATTATTTAAAATTTTTTTTTTTTGTTATTATTATTATTTATTATTATTATTTATTATTATTTATTATTTTATTTCATATTTTATGCATTCACTTTAATTGTTTGAAATGCATTAAAATCTGTCATTATTTTAACAATTTCAGTTACAATTTTTTTGTTTTAACATAATGGAATTTAAAAAAAACAATAAATGGAGAAATATATTATTCTCCATTTTATTTATTATTTATATATTTTATTTTATATTTTATTTATCAATGAAGATGTTATAATAATAAAACATATCAAAATAAAGAATTTAATATCGTATTTTGCATATCTCTTATATGCCCAAATAATTTATTGAATATTTACTATGATAGCTATTTTTATCAAAATTATTTTCATTATTTTATGCATTATATTTTATTCGTTATAACGAATGTTAAGCATCCGAAATTATGCCTGATTGGTTTCAATTATTTATATCTCATAATTTAATACATTATTAATATATATTTTTCTCAAATTATTAAATCACATTATGATTTTTGATTCATACATTAAACTGAATTCGAATATTGAAAAAGAAAAAATTTGTAATCAAGAGTTAAGCAAAGAAATTTTAATTGTTTTAAACTATATGGAATTGATAGAAGTATGCTTTGTTTTTCGAATGTCTAAGCAGAAAAATTATAGGGAAATATAATATTACTCATTCATCTGCTAACTAGCATGTTAACTGCCATAAAAATTTATTTGTAAATAATTTGAAAACTAAAATTATTAAGTATCTTTTTAATATGTTGAATAAGAAGCGACAAAAGGCAGGATGTACTTGCTGTCCTGATTTATCCCCACCAAACAAATCGAACAGCAATTCACGGTGAGCCAAGTACCATGAAGTAATTTTTGAGGTAATTTATGTTTCTGGATTTATTTTTGAATTTTAGTACCCCGCAAACAGTTATGCATAACGACAATGATCCGTGCTCACATGAAAAATGTCGAATCTTTGGGGTTCATGATGATCCCTACGTACGTCCCTTTGATCCCAAGGAATGCAAAGCCAATCGTCGATCCTTCGTTGATAAATCTTTGGGATTTCCACTTGGTATTGTGACTGGAACAGTTGCTTCTAAAGCTGGCACACCAAATTTTGAATCAATACGATATGCAAGTAATCTAAAGGCTTTTGCAGCAACTTATTATACGAAACGAACCGAATGGAACCCAGACTTGATCGATCTGCTAATCACCGAAGGCCAAATATTATTTAGTGATTCAGAGACAATGGATTCACCCAATGCAAATATATATCCGGAGGTTTATGATGATTACGAACAGGCTGTAACCCGTCATTTCAAGTTGAACGACATTGAATTTGCCATAGAGTTGGATGCTCCCTTTGAACTTTATGGTGTTCAAAATCTCATCGGACGTTTACGCCGTATTATGAATGCTTACTTCAAGAGACGTAAGACTGCAATATTTTGGACTCCCAATTGGTATTTACTGATATGGAAAGATGCCGGTGTTTGGATGGTACTCGACTTAAATGGACGTGATAAGGATACACTAAAATCAAATCATGATGGCGGTTATCCAACGTTATTAGCAATGCGATCCTTGGACAATGTCATTCATTTGATCAAGGAGGAAAGCAATCTTGAGAATTCCGACCCATTTACGCTACGTGATGTATTAGTCGTGAGGTTAGTTACACCAGGACCAAAGGGGCGTAGTCAGGAACGAGACTTCGGACCCCGAATGAGCGAATTTGATGTAATTGCTTCCGACTATGCATATCTCAAGTCCAATCTACATTTGACACTCAATCCAAAGGATGCACTCCGAAATCGTAGTGCTTTACCTGTGGCAGTGGCAACAGCATTAGCTTCCAAAATCGATCATCCGGCTACTTGGGATGCTAAAACCTACGACAAGGTTATTTGCTATGGCGTCAATATGTGTAAAAATTGTTGGGAGCCATGTACGGATATTAATCAGCCAATGGATTTAGATACATTTCCTCGGCAAATTCGGCTAGGTCAATTCGTAGCTGAGGTCCTTCTTACCCCCAATGCCTATGAGGGCTGGTGGAAATGTGTACCGATGTACAAGTTTAATGATTTTCATTTGATACTTGAGAAAGCGCTTGCGGATAATGATTATGTAATCTTTCAGATTAACAATCAAATGTATTCGATTTGGAAAAAAGGAGAGTTCATATATTTAATGGATCCTTATCGGCATCACATTGTAGGCCGCATTCTTGAGGAGGGTGAAGATCCAAAAAGTGCCTCGGTGCGTATGTTTGGAAATTTGGATAGATTTCTTAGCGTATTCCATCAGATTCTGCTGGAATCGAATCGTTCAGCAATATTTCATATTCATACGCTAAGAATCCGCAATATCACCGAATGTCCAACTGGTACAGCGCCAATGTTGCTGCCACCCGATCAGGACGTAGAAGTTGCCTCACTTAATGAGAACATACGGTTCGATGAAAACTATGACAAGTGTCTAGAAGAACTTGGCGCAATTAGTGACTATGAAGAGGACTTGGCTTCCGATATTGAGCCGATTGAAGAGGTTAGCTCGTCTGAAGAAATGGTCGAAGAGGAAGAAGGCGGCGAGGCACAACTTGGTGAAGGCGGCGAAGAGGACGATATTGAAGATTAAACAATATAAATTGTAGAATTTCAATTTTCGATAATAATACAACTATTTTAAGTCTGTTAATACTCAAATAAGTGTTTGATTTATTGCATTAGTATTAATTAACGAAAGCATCATCGTATACATTTAAAAACTTTATCCAGAAAGAATACTTTAAAATTCTGAATTATGGGCAATGATTCAAGGATCTTTCCTGTATACTAGAAATTAGAGGTGGAGAACTATCGATGGCACTATCGGGACTATCGATGGTTGGCCACTATCGACACGCTCTCGATAGCGGCGCGCACTGTCGATAGTGGTCGATATTTTGTCAAATTTCTTTGAATACCCGCAACCTCCGTAGGTCTTCAGCAAAGCAGGACAAATCATTTCAAATAGGCGTACAAAATTATTGGTTGAAATAAATATATAAATAGCAGTTAAGGTAAACCTAAAAAATAAAAATTCATAATATTTGAATAATAATTATTTATTATTTTTAGATAAAAGATTGGAGAACCAATTTCATACTCTCATACTTTAAGCAAATATTGATTATTTTAAAAACCAATTAAATTATTTTCTTTTACTGCACTATCGACAGCTATCGACGATAGATTTTCCTTGCTATCGTCGATAGTTGATCGTTTATTGAAACTATCGATAACTAACCTCTACTAGAAGTTCATTGCATTCATGTATTTTACAAAATATATTTACTCAAATCTTTTGTACAAATTTGTATTTAAATATGACAGAATTTGCAAGTACAAATTTTACTTCAAGCCAGATCTTCTCTTTCAGCAAATCAATCACACAATTATTAAATATTTTCATATGAAATTTTAGTTTCGAATTCAAATTGAAATTTCAACCATCATATGAGAAAATTATAAAAACTTAATTTATAGTTTATTTAGGGCTTAGATCGAAATGTATGCTATATATGCATATATAATCGTTAATTTTAATATCTCACTTTGTTTTGACTCCCTTCTTTATTAAATTTGAATCAGATTTGTTTACTCAATGAAGCTGAGCGAATAAATAATATTTTCATAAGAAACGCTTGCAATTTTTCCAATATTGTTTTTATTTACAGCATTAAAGTATAAAAAATGTGAATGTCTTTGAAAAAATAATAATTTTTTTTTAATTTAATTTCTTTATTAAGTATTGGACCAGTACAGCAAAAAGAAAAGAGTATTATAACAACACAAGGAAAAACTTATTCGTTCGTAAAATAAAATAATAAATGAATCGAAGCCATTTAATATTTATTTGGATTAATGTAGAGCAATTGTTATATTTATGCGATTCGCATTTAAAATTGTTAATAAAAAAACTGAGTTTTTCTTCTGTTGGTTTTTGGCCCATTGTGCAACGTTTTGGGGCAGACCTAAGCACGCGTGGGAGCCACGTTGCAAGTTGCCAAGCGTGCAAAGGTGTGTGTGAGTGTGTGTGTGTTCCGCTCTTTCAATGTGTGTGTTTTGAGCTTTTCCGTTTTGTGACGCCATTTTCATAAGCAGCCGGGGCAACATTTTGTCTCTCTGGCCCCGTTGTCTATGCACTCTTCTTCTTCTCCTCGCTGACGTTGTTGTTGTTGCCTGTTGCTGCTTCTTCTTTTTGTTAGTGTTGCGCTTTTTTTTGTTGTTTTGTATAGTTTCGCAGCGGCGTCTAAATAAGTTTTTCCGTTTCTTGTTTGCATATTTTAAGCAACCCGTTTTGTCCGTCGTCCGTTTGTCGCTCTCTTCATCGGTTTCGTCTGTCTCTCCTTCCGTCTCTCTATTGCTCTCGCTCTCTCTCTCTCTCGCTCTCTCCGCTGCCGCTGCTTCTGTTGTTGTCCATTGTGTTTATTTTGTTTTTATTGCATTGTATTTTCATTTGGTTTTGGCTTTTGCTTTAGCTGTGGGCTTCTTCTTTTAATTAAATGCATAAACCAAAAGCCCGTTGCCCGTAAAATGTTATATTAAAAATCATTTTCGTAAAACAAACAAGCAAAAGTGTTACAATTCCAACTGAAAGAGCGGAGTGGGTGGGGTAGAGGGAGGGGGAAATATGGCCGAAATGAGAGACAAATTACAATAAATACAGGGCGGGCAGTTGAGCTGGGAAAATGAAGCTGCATCATATGGAAATGCGGCCAACAACGGCAACGACAAAAGAGAAAAAAAAATAACAACAACAACCGCATCGCATTGCTTCGCATTATGAATTGTTTTTAATTGCATTGAATTTGCCGGCGGTGAAAAATTTGCCAACGAAAATCGGGGACAACAACAAAAAGCAGATAATACATATAAAGAAATGAACGAGAAAGCTGCTGTGATCAAGAGAAGACTCGCCCTCAAAATATCCTGTAATCGTCACTGTCAGTATATTCAATATAATGACGTAACTTATTTCATGTCATTTAATAATTAAACATATCTACTCAAGTGCTTCGCATATTTCTGCAATTTAAGATATTAATACTTTCCGTATTTATGAATTCTAAAATGTCAATTAATATTTTACAACTTATCTACACTGGAAAAATATTACCAAGTTCTAAATTCAAGAACATTCATTTGAAAACTTGTGTTCTTGAATTAAATCAACATTAAGAAAAAATTCCTAAAAATCAAATTTTCAAAAGAATACTAAAAATTCTAGATTTAGGTTACTAAATTCTGTAATCCAATTAAATTCCTATAATGATTTTATATAGATTTGAGTGTTTTCATTCATAGCTTAGTTAGTTGACCTGTCACAAACCTTTTTCAATTGTAGTCTAAGCAAAGAAATTTGAAAGGAGATTTGAAATGATTCACGAATCGAAGATCAATATTTCGTAAGTAAAAAGATGAACATAATCTGAACATTTGAATAACTAAATGAATTTAAATCACAAAATGGTAAAATAATAAATAAGTATTAAAAAAGATTTGTTTTTCATATAATAAGAATTTTGTTTTTTATTTTATTAATAAGAACTTGGATATTATTAAGTGTTATTAAAATCAAGCTGTATTTTCTAATACATATTAGGATTTTCATATTCTTGACGCATTTTTCAAACCAAAATTCTTAGTACTCAGACCAAAATCTTGCTTTTATAATCTTGCATAAGTTTAAAGTTTTAAAGTTTGTATTTTCTTTTAGAAGTACATAACATACAAAGTTTTAATAGTTTATAGTACAATTTTATTAAACTAAATAAATATACAATAAATCAGTCGATTAAAATAGTTACGCTTCTCAGCAATAAATTTTAATTTAATTATTATGTAAAACTACAAGATTGGTTAAATTGAATTCAAATAAATAATACACAGGGTAATTGTCTAAAAGAAATGTTTTTTAGATTTTAGATTTATTAGCTAATTGAACCAATATAAAAGAACTATTCTTTTTAATGTATTTACTTAAATATATCGTTATACCAAATATAACTTATGGTAAATTGAAGTATTTTTCGCCATATTAATTTGAAACATCTTTATAAAAAAAATGCCGCTTTAGCACTCTTAGGATTTTATTGAAAATTTATATCAAGTGTCTCAAAGTCGAACACACCTAACTGTAGATTTCATATATCATATTTTTAATTACTACATAGTTAGTTAATAGTAAGTAATTAAGAAAAAGGTTAGGAAATCTACAGTTGAGTGTGTTCGACTTAGATTCTCTTTCTTTTTTATCAATGCTTTAAGCCCTCTAATTCTTAATAATTTCAATGACAATTAAAATATGAAAATAATATAATATTGAACCAATTAATTCATTTACAAATCCACCAAATATTAATGCCTCTCATTAAGAACCTTTCTATATACCCCTTGTTATCATTCGCCAAACAGGGTAAGCAATGAAAAAGACAAAAAATAAACGAACGAGTTGATTGTGTATGGAAATCTTAAGTACCGAAAAAAGCTGGTAAAAAACACACGAAAATTTGCTGCCTGGTGACGATGATTAAAAACTTTTCGAGACAGTTGACGCTGCAAAAACAAAAAAAAAAAAAAAAAGAAACGGAAGCGAAAACGAAAAAACACGAAAATTAGGTTAGTAGTGGGGTGCCACTTGTTGGGTGGTTCAAGTGGTTGGTTGGCGGTGGTTGCTTCTATGGTCACATGTGCAATTTGATTAAAACTTTGCAGCCCGAAAATAACAAAAATAAAACACGAAGAATTTCAGCGTTTGCTCAAGTGTGTCTGTGTGTTTAAATATGCCACAGTTCTTCTGCTCTCTCGACTAGCAATAGACTCCAAAGTATGCTTAACAACTTGAATTTAGTTGTATCACAATAGTTTAGAAGTTTAGTCTATAACAAAGTATGTATTTAGAAAATTTGCAAACTTAATTAATTATTCAAAACGGAAAACGAAAAATGGAATAAAACATGTGAGAAACTAACAAAAAGTTTGCTTGTCTCATTTATAAAGGCATTAACATTCTCTTTTTTAACACTTTCAAATTTAACGATAATTTTGTTGATAGAGTTTTATAGCAAGCAGCTTACGAAGATAGTTACAATAATTGCAGTCTCGCCTATCGGTGTGGCAACGCCTAACAAAGAGTGTTTAAGGCTGCCATACTTCAATATGAGCGCCAATTTTAAAATGTAAAACATTGACTACATCACTACGCAAGCAACTAATTTATTAATTTGATTTTTTTATATTATTTTTTTAATCATAAATGTAGTATACAAAAAGACTTTTATAAAGATAAATGTTGACATTTAAATTATTTGATTCCCCAAAAATTAAAAATGAATTTAATTTACCATTATAATTTTAGTGTCACTTATGATATTCCATATTTTTTATATTTTTAACTGATAAAGGTGATTCATTTTTTTGATGTGGTAAATAATAAAAAATATTCTAATAAAAAAATTACTCAATAATAAGTATTTTCATTGAATATATAAAAGTTATACAATGTATATACATAAAAAATTACAATTAAATAAATAAAGAAAAAAAAATTCGTTTTAAATGCCTTTGAATATAAAATTGAATATTTAATTGCCTAAAAGGAATTTGCTGTCATTATTTTCTGTTATTTGTGTCAGCGACATCACAAAACTCTCCCAAAGTTGTCAGGACTCTGCATACCTTAAATACAAATAACGGCAAACTTTTTGTAAATAAACATGGCGGCCATGGTATGAGAAATCCAGAGAGCGCATTCAAAGCGAGTGATAAATCGAAAAGCAAGCAGAGAGATAGATAGACAGAGAGAGAGAGCGTGCTATCGCTGCCTATTTTTGTGAGTGGGAGAGTTCTGGAATGCGCGCGCTTTTTTGTGACAACAACAGCAACAACAAGAACAAGAGCAAGCAGAACAACAACAGCAACAAAGCGTAGCATAAACAGGAAGCTTTTTATACAAGTGCACAACTCAAAGCGCAATTATTACGCGACGGGCAATCGTTGTGGCAACAACAAACGGCGAAAGCAACTTGCTGCAAAAACAAAACACTGACTTACGATTACAAAACAAATAGTGGTTATATTGACGACAGTGTGTGTGTGTGTGTGTGAAGGGGCGGGGAGCGCCGCCTCCAACGTCGGCACCGACGCCAGGGCTGCCATAAAATTTGCTCGTCAGTCGGCGGCGCTTTTGCATTTTAGGAGCAGCTACGTAGCTGCTTCTCCCATTCATTCAGTCACGAGATTTCATTCAGTGTGTGAGTGTTGATGAGGTTAGTTGTAAAACCAATTGTATCGCTAATCGTTGCAAAGTGCTCAGCTCATCAAAAACGCAAAAACGGCTAAAATGTTACAAGTGCAGTGTGATCAAAGTGTTGATTAAACAGAACCTCGAAAAAAGTACAAGTGAGGAAGAGGAAAAGAGGATATCAGCAAAATCGTAGCGCAGTTGTGTGCACTCGCTGGCGAAATATTGTGCTGCATACTTCTGGGCTGTCCGCGAAAATCATTACGAACATGTTGGTAAGTGCAAATGCATAAAAGTATGCAATACTTTTTATATTTACACCAAGCAAAATGCTGCATTAAGCGAAGATCTCCTTGAGGTAAACGCAGTAATGACTTCAGCATAATTATTGCAATTCATGTTCAAATTTATGCTCGAGGGCAATTAAAAATTTTCAAACAAATGATTTATTGATTTTTCCGCAATGCGTTTGAGTGTGTGCGTGCATGTTGATGTGTGTGTGTGAGCGTATTGTCTGTCTGTGTGCGTATATTTTTCGGTATGCACTTTTTCCAGAGAAACACCCCACCACCGACAGCGACAGCAACAACACGAGCAACAGCAACAACTATTGTCGGAATCCAAACAACCCCCACAGCTTAAAAGCGCCAACTTCTATTTTTCCATCATCAATACTTTCTCCACATGGAAGCATTTGCCATAGAGCTATTGCTATTGGCATTGTTTTGTATTGGTATTGGTATTATGTTAGTATTAGTATTGGTATGTTGGTATTGGAGCAGGCGCTCTATGCAGCAAAAATACCAACCCCCAAAACAATGCACACGCTCACACCCGCACAATCACAATCACACTCACACACATACACCATCACTCACTCACTCACGCACACACGCACACGGCGAAATTGAAGCTTTGGCATTTGAAAACTACAAACGAGCGACTTTTCTCACTGGGTTGGGTGGTTGTTTTTCCTACCACCGGGCGGCGCATATCATAAATTTTGTGTCTATAACAATTTTTGTTATGCCACCCACCCAACCTCCCTCTCCTCCTCTACCCAACACTCTCCAACAGCTGCCGCTTCGTCGCATCGAAAAAACTGCAAAGGAATTGTTGCAGTTTTGACAACACATTCAAAGCAAAGAGAGAGAGAGCGTAATCCAGCAAGGGAGAGAGCTTTGGGCTTCTCTCTCTAAATGTGTTTCTCTCTCTCCATTCTTACGCACATTGCTCCACACAATTTCAATTCGCTCTTCCAGCTGCGTTCTCAAATGCATTTGCATTCCTCTATCCTGCTCTGTATATCCCTCTCCCGCTCTCGCTTTGTGGATTTTGTGGGCGTTGTTGGGCGTACGTTGCATATGGTTTTGTGCTTTTGCTTTTTATGCAACATATGCGGCATATGTTGCACTTGTATTGGGGCATAGGCAAATAGGCATTTTGTCTACGTGTTTTTATTATATAATTTGTATTTTGTTATTTCTGCTCATGTATTTTGCAAAACTACATTTATTTCAGCTCGTTTAGTCCTTTTTTTGTTGCTAGGCAACAGCAAGGGAAGAATTCATGTGCATGTCGAGGATTTATTGATGCATTACATATGCACATACATGATTTATATACATTATATAAAATTCAAAGCTTTGTACACGGCATTATGAATAGACATGCAAATATTAACATGTATGTACATGTCTGTGTATACTATATTTATAAAGAAACCACCTCTATATACCGCAATTAGTGGGTGTGAGAAGATAAAGGTTCAATCCTTTTTAAATGATTTCAAAGGTTGACGACTTAACTCCATTTGCTGGCACTTCATGAAATTAAGAAATTTGATTGAGTATTGAAGACGTCCTAAAGGTTGAAAGCAAACGATGCAATCCAAATATGCATTCGTAGCAAAAAGGCAGTAATCACATTTAATTAAAACTCAAATACTCCTTTTCTTTCGATATAATATAAGCTGAATTTATTTGGTCCTAAGTTATGATTTTCTTACTAATAATTCCACGATACGCTATGAATAATTGATTAATGATTATAGATTTATTTAATGGAAAAATCTTTATTGCTTTGAATATCAACATAATTTCGTTTGTTTTAATTATATGGTTGAAATAAAACTTTTTCAAGTTAAGTTTTGTAAAAGTCAGACAATTCTGATTGTAAATAATGTTATAATACCACTGAAACTACAAGAAAGTATATATGAATTAGATTTCTAATGATCTTCTTTCATATTATTATCCACATACGTTGGATTTTTAATATTTCCCAATCTGTATTTATCAACTTGAGGCCCGATGAATGTGATTATTTGTGAATTCTGAATGGAAGTGCTGTAATAAATTTCACGTTTGTAAAGCAGATCCTAAATTTATGAAATTATGCAAAATCCGAGATGTAAATTATCTACGAATAACAACATTTCTTAGTTTTAGAGAACAGAAAATTAAAAGGAACTACTCTTTACTACTCTTTACTGTCTTATAAAGTTTAATATCCCAACACATTTAGCATTTTTAACACTTAGTTTTGCTATAATTTAAAATCCGTATAATAAATTTAAAAATATATGTCAGTTGGTCGCAATTTTAGCTCTGTTTACCTCAACATTTTCCAGTTATACTGTTTACAGTTGATTAAGAAAATGGTTGAAAGAGAGATGGTCCCACTTCGACAGGTCAGTCGGGGGCATCTAAGCTGCTGACCACTTCCTGTTGATTAAATTCCAGCTTGATCAGCCTCTAGCTAATACTTGTATCAGCCAAGAAGCCCGTGACTCAGTCTCAACCACAAGAGCGTGGCGGGAACTGAATCAAACAACCTCGCAGAGAGTCGTGTATAATAGATGGCCAGCCCACCCACGCCTACACTTTACTTATTTTTTTCGTAGTCGGGCGAATTGCGCATGCGTTACCGCTCTCCACTCCCCGCTCCACTTGCTGTCTGTCTGTTCTCATCCCACGCTAGGCGACGCCATATTGAATTTGTGCGAGCAACGATCACAAGCCACCCTATCTCTGCATTCTCTCTCACTCTTGTCTCTCTGCTGTTTTAGCGAGAGGGTCACACTGAGCTCCCCCTTGGCAGTTACTCCTATTTTTTCGTTCGTTCTGTTAAATGAGACGTGACAAAGTGCAAGCAAATCGTGACGATTGAAGAGGAATCGAGTCCCTCGTTTGCCCGCACGGGTATTTAGTGATCTTGCCATGGCGCCTCACCCAAAAAGAAGCCCTAGAAGAAGCAGCGACACTTTCTCCCACAGACCGAGAGACGAAGAAGGGCTTCAGCAGCAACAGGCGACCGACAACAGGTTTCTTCTGAGGTCGAAGCCATGTGTTGCTCTGCCACGTTTTGTAATTGTCTTTGCTCATTACGCAGCTTGCGTTATATCACACAATGACCAAGGATGGACTGATTGTGCACCCGACAAGCATAACGGTGAAGATATCGGCACTTCAGCGATCCCTTGAGCACTGCATCGGATTGTGGTCGAGTGTGTGGGCTGTGCATCTGGTTTCCTTGGCCAGTGGGCCAGCGAGCTGCATACATATGTTGGCCACAGTCTTTGCAGGGCTGCTGTAAAAACCGGTTCCCTGTTGCTCCACTCCTTTGTGGCGGCCGCGTCATCCGCTCGCCACTTGAGTGGCAATGAAGTTTAAAAGTAGGGTGCTCCATTTCGCCGAGTAACCTGTTTTGTGGTGTCTCATCTGTTGCGGTGCAGCATTGAAAGCATTTCCGATTTGATGATCGCACAGGAAAGTGAAGATAGCGTAGCAATAAATAAAAATAGTAGAATTAGTAATAACAAGGAAATTGAGAGTGATGTGTTGCTGTTATTAAGAAAACCACAACGTATAACATACACAGTACTTAATGAGTTTCACGATCCTCAAAGTGGAACCTAAACATTACACACCGTTTTCTCGATTCCACTTTGTGCCTTTTCGCCCATAGCCTTCAATCGACAGCGACAGCGACTCTCCTTTCCGATTAAAGCAACAACAAGTACATCACTTTCCGTTACAGCAACAACAGCATCGTATCATCGATGATGCGCAGTCGCCGTCTCTGTCGCTACCATTGATTGCATACAACTTTCAATTTCATTGAGCTGCAGAGTGCTGCTGCGTTGCACTATTGCGGAGTCTCCCATATGAGTCATGCGATTTGCATAGCAATCGCAGATTGTTAATGTTGTCTTTTTTCTTGGGCTGAGCACAACCTAACCTCAATCTCAGAGCAACCCACGCCACAAACAGCGCCACCCAGCTGCCAACTACCTGCCCAACCTTATGTACAATACATACAGCCAGTCTATGGTATATGAGTGTGTGCTGTGTCTACCTGGACTATGTATCAGCACCTCCTCGAAAACGAGCCCAAAAAGCAGCGGCCGCGTTCGCGCTAATGAACGCAACAGTCAATCGCGTCCCCCGTAGCCGACGCCGACACCGCCACCGCCAACAGCAGAGACAGCAACAACATGAAGCGAAACAACCACGAAACAGCAACCCACATGCACGAAGATCATTACCAACAGTCAACCCGCCGACGCCGACGGCTGCGCATAAAAAATACAACAACAACAAAAATCAAGTTGCGCAGCGGACGCCACACAAACTGACCTGCTTCTGCGCGACTGCGCTGTCGCCATATCAGCAGCAGCAGCAACAGCAACAATAACAACGTCCAGAAATTCTACAAGCCAAACCACCCTACGCAGAAAACAACAACAAAGTTCGGTTCACACTACCTCGCTCCCACTCTCGCTCTCTGGCGCTCTCACTGCGGACAGCGGCAGCGTCGGCCCACACAACAACAGCAGAAACGTGAATGAGCGGGTGGCTTGGCTTTGCCATGCGTTGCCTGCTGCCGACGCCAACTGAGACTGTGACTGAAGCTGAGACTGAGACGCCGGTGACTTCGTCGCTTGTTTGTTGCAATTTCTCTTTTATTCGATCATTCGTTGTATAAGGTGGCGGCTTGGGCCCCCTGGCGCTGAGCACAGTGGGTCAAAAACGGTTTACTGATGTTGCCACTTGCTTAAGTTGTCTATTAGATTGTTAAATATGAATATATTTCTTTTCGGCTTAAATTTTATAAATGCTTTCTTTGTTTTTTATACATATTTATTTTATCAATTATTTATTTTTATATTATAATATAGTATGATCACTATATATATTTTTATTTGTATATTGTATAAAAAATTAAATTGATTTATTATTTATAAGTAAATATGATCTTCCAAGTATCATTAGATTCCATTCTCAATATTTTCATTACTAACCTACATACGTTGAAACTATAGTCCGCACATTACACTCGATATTATTCGAGACAACCCACTGTGCGACGCCACTGACGCTGCCGTGCTCGTTCATTTCAGCAGCAGCTGGCTGCGTCATCGTTCCATGGTTCTCTCCCACATTCTGCCAGCGACTCTCTCGCAGTCTGTTGGAATTTTTCGTAGCGTTCGGTTCGTTTGGTCGCATTCGCGCGCATCTCAGCAGTAACAACAAACATTTCTTAAAGGCCGGCGCGTGTTTTTAAAGATTTTTGGCGAGTGTTTGATTAATGAAAGTGCACATTTAATTGTGCGTACTTCTAATAAATTGCATTGTATCAAGTGAATAAATTGTGTGAGTTACAAGTGCAGATAACAAACAAAACAAACAACCCATAAAGGACTTTTTACAACAAAATTGAAATGGCTTAAGGGCCAAAACAAAAAATCGCAGACACAAATTGCAGACATTAAAGGTAGCTATACTACATTCAATTTAAATATATGGGGAAATGGTAAAAGTGCTTTGGAATTCTTCAACTTTACTATTTAGTATGTTTTGTGTAGTTGTGATTGCTATTTTCTTACATTTTAATAGAAGCACTAGCAGACCATCCGTATTATTATTTTTGACGATCACTGTGTGATTTGTTCAGTCTGCTCATACATAGTTATGTATGTATGTATGTCCTTATGTATTGGATCTTCATTTGTCTTCCTCCCTCTAAAACCTTTTGCGGGACACATGTTAGCACTCAGACACACATATCGAGAGACGCATACCAATACATATGCATTACATAGACCCATCGACAAAATCATACCGAAGGCCACAGCCAACAACCCACAGGTAGCTCACAGTGGTTCACAAACCGGTTACCCAATTTCCAATTATACACAGGCACAACAACAACAACAACGCACAGAAACCAACCAAAAAAAAAAGCCACTCCAACGCCCAAAAAAACGCACCAACACTCGCACAGCACTCCCAAAAAAACAACAACAACAATAAAAAGAATGCCCGCTAAGAGTGGGCACCCCTTCGATGCCTTCGTCTGTAGCAATCACAAAAGAGATGCCAGCACACACACACTATGAAAAACGAGTCGGAGTCGCCATCACGGTTGGCCCTCCCTCGCTTGGCGCAGTCGCGACGCCTCGCTGCAAGGGGCAACGATAATGAATGATGTGAAACCCACCACCACCACCGCCATCTACAACAGCAACCACATCCTTGGCAGCTTGCGTGTGTTGGGTTACGCTCTCGCTCCCACACTGCCTGCCGCCCTCTTCCCTCTCTCTCTCTCACACGCTAACGCGCACGCACACTTGTAGAGTCCACATTATGACAGCCTGGCAACCCTGTGCCCACATTATCCTACTTTCTTTTTATCCGCTGCCTTCTCTCGTCTTTCTGAGACACACACACACACACTCACACATGTCCGCATACTTGCACACATGTGAGTGGGTGATGTTTTAAAATCTTGCCTGCCCGTTTCCCCTGGGGCAATATGGCAGCGACAGCACCAGAAACAGCAACAACAGCAGGCAGTCAAAACGACGCGCGTCTCGACGCCTACCTCAGCCCTATTTATTCTTTCGCTTTGTCACATGGCCGTTGCGCTCTTTAATTGCCGCCTCGCATGGCTCAACTTCCCAACTTCTCTCTCTCTCTCTCTTTCTTTTTGACTGTCTGTGTGTTCGTTCTCTCCGCTACCGACGCGACTGACCGTCGCCCGTCCTCATCGCCGCCTGCTGCGTCGTATGTTGATTTTTTTAAGTTTTTATTTTGGCGTCCGCTGCCTAAACAGCGGCCCTCGGCCCTCGCATTATGTTACTCTCTTCCATTTCTGCTATTTTGTTATTTCGCCTTCACACCCTTCTGTTAGTTTATCACACAAATTCTTCTGCCTGCCCACAGCCTGCAGTTTTGCTGCTGTTGCTGCTGCCTCCTCTTCTACTGCTGTCTGCTGACTTCTGACGAATTTCTTACACCCACCCAACGACAACGACTTTTGCATTATGTACTCCACTCCTCTCTTCGTTGACTCGTTTGTTTTATTTTGTATTTTTTGCTTTGCTGTGTTGTGCTTAGTCGCCGTCTGCGTTGCCGCCCCCACACAATTCGGCCCTCTACAGTATTTGTTGTTGCTCACATTTTGTTGTTTGTGCAGAGTCTCCTCTTCATTTGCTTTAACAGTTTTTGCTGTGCTTTCATCATTTTCAACCCAAGGAGTTGTCAATGCGGCGATCAAGCTTTGTTGGGATGAGTGTATGAAGTACAGTGAAAACTTCATTAGTGGACCTTTGTTAGCTTGACACCCTCTTGACCGACACATTTTTATTATATTGGAATTGTTTTTACTGAAATTTAGCCTCATTTAATGATATTTTGCTACTGCAGCTTAAATCTCCTAGTTTTAATTCTGCGATGCGATTTCTTATAACAATATCCACTGTTAAAACAGCTTCACAGCAAGAGGTATTGCAGAATTGTTTTAAAAACCGAAAAATATTTCTATATATGTGGAAGATCTTTATTTTACTCTACTAGGATATATCCACCCTAAAAGAAGGCCAATTAGACTATTGTCGATCACAGAGACATGCCTTCACATCGACACACCCCATTAAAAAGAGCAACCCACACACACACATAAGCGCTCCCTCTCCCCTTTTGCGGCTCGCTTAAGTTCAAGTTCCCATGAAAAACGTCGCGACCCCAAAACGCAGTCAGCGCAAACTTCACAAAACTAAATTACGCACTTCCCGTCGTGTCGCGTCGGGGCCGAAATGGACAGACAATCTTTAGGGGAGGGTGGCTTGCAGAAAGACAACGGGACCAACAATCGGTGATCGGGTACCTGCTGTCAGAGAGTGTCTCGTGAGGGTTGCTTGTTGCACCGCATTGAACCGACCCCAGTGTGCGCAGCAATCTCACCAAAAATCACATAGGAATTTCCTGTTACAGCGCGTCGCCTCCCCCGACCCGACCCGATTCGATCCGAAACGTATCGACCCTATGCGACCCGTCCTACTCCTGACCATGCTAAGTTACCTGCCAAACAGAGTTTACCTGTTTCGTAGCAACGACAGCAGCAGCAGCAGCTGTTTGTTTTGCGGCTTTCAAGGTTTCTACTTTTTACCTGTGGCGTCTCACTGTCGCGTCCCCTTTGCAGCAGTGGCAGCAACAGCAACAGCGGCAGAAGCAACAGCCAGCCACCCCATTGCGTAGGATTTCATTTCATTTCATTTGTGTACCATTCATCGCTCTCAAACTTGGGTTGGGCCCTGGGCTAAGAGTCTGGGGTCTGTCCTCTGTGAGTTGGGGGAGGGGAAACCTCTTTGGTTTGATTATACTTTGGTTTGGTTTGGTTTGTTCGCTTTATCGGGCCTGTCTTTTTCGTTGGCGTGGCCCGAAAACGAGAAACTCGTCTTCAGTCCCCGTCGCTCTTTGTGCTTTGTGATCATCATTATCTGCGTTTCGCTGCCTCATTCTATGGGGCCGGGGCCTCGCAACGCTGCCGGCGCATCGCCATCGCCTCCTCCTACTACAATTTGCCTAAAACCTCAACCGTTTTTCAATATTCAACGTTGAGACGGCCCAAAAAACCAAACCAAAAAAATAAAGTATATACAATACACACATAAATACACGCGAGACGACGACGTCTGTTTGAAGGTTGTTGTGAAATTTCATTATTGGGTCTCTTTCGTCGGAGTCTCTTGAATTACTGCGTGTGAGCATTTGTGTGTGTGTGAGGCTGCCTTCTTCTTCTTCTTGCCGTTGTTATTTTAAGAGGCGTCCAGCGTCAACATTTCAGAGTTGGGTTTTGGGTTGGGTTTAGAGTACGTACTTATGTACGAATGTTTATACGAAAACGGATACATAATGTATAATGTGTGGAGCAGACAATTCCTAGCTTGAAAAAATAGCCCAATTTCATCTAAAAAGACAAATTGAGATCGATAGATTTGTTTAGTAATTAAAATATCAATTCCTCACTCTAAATTCATTAAAGTAAAGTCTCTGAAGTGTAACAAATCGCAGAAATACTCTGTGTAGACACCTTACACTGGTCATCCCTTCAATATATGGTTAATCCACTTGTCAGCTGGCAGAGCAACTCTCAACCCCTAACACGAATAGCAAGTGCAGAGCATTCCAGAACAGCAACAGGCTCCGAGGAGACAGTCTCCTTCTGGCTGGCAGGCGGCGGCAGCTGCAACCTGCTTGTGGCAACCCTAAAAACGGTGCAGGCAAAACCACCCCTAAAATCGAAACAACTGCATTTAATTTCTACCCCAGAGGGGCACAGATCGACAGACAGTCAGAGCACAGACCCAGACACAGACACAGGCCAAGGAGGGATGCACATGTTGCTTGGACTACATTTTAAGTAAAAGGCAAAGATTTCCGAAGAATACGCAGAAGAAGGAGGAGGGAAAGCAGAAGAAGGAGGAGGGAAAGCAGAAGAAGAAAAGGAGGATGAGGATGAGGAGGAAGGCAAGCAACTGACACTTGAAAGAGGGACAGGGATATGCGACAGACGTCGCCATTTTTTCATGTATTGAGCATGTGCAACATCAGCAACAGCAACGGCAACAGCAGCGCCTGCATTTTGGGTCGTCCGACGACGTTTTATGAGGGCGCGCACCTGCCAACAGCTGCCAGCAAAACAACAGCAATAATAATAATAAGCATAGCCAAAAGCTGAAGAGTCAGAGACGTCTCTTAAACGCGTATATGACTTGGCCCGAATCGAACCGAAATGAACTGATGGCTGCCCTTGAAGATGTTGCTGCTGTGTTGTGAATGCGATGTTGCTGTTGCTGCTGCTGCCGTTGCTCATCTCGATTGCTGCTGTTGGTGCTGCAAACGCCCACAAGGCAATGCCACCAGCACCACCCAAAACTTGGCTACACACACACAACAACGAACAGACACACACACTCATACTGACGTATAAAGAAACCAGCTTTAAAGCCCAACACTCATCGCTTTGTTGTCTGTTTTCTGCCTGCAAAGCTCAGCTCAAAAAGAAGACGCAAAAACAGCACAAACAAAAAAATAAAGCAGCAGCAGCTGCTGCCGCATCATTTTTGCTGTTTCTGTCTTTGGCTGGCCACAAAAATTTACCACCTGCCGCCCATATAAAGCTGCCCTCTGCGCCTTTTTACACACACACACACACATTCACACAAGTGAAGACAGAAACATTTACAGCACCCGCAGAGCGGCGGCCTAAAGCGAAGCTGGCGGATGTCTGTGCAGCTGCCAAAAATGCAAAAGCAACTAAAACTTACATATTAACTTACATGTCTGCGGCTGTGTGAGAGTGTGACTGATATTTTGTATAGCTTTTGTGAGCACCCTCTTCCCCCCACTCCAGTTGACCCACGCAAAGGCAATGCAATCCACAACTTACAACTTGCGGCCCACACGCATGCGCTGCTGGTGCTGCTGCTGTTTTTGCTGCGTAGGCGTGTGAAGCAGCAGAGTGATGGCATAGAGTAGCAAGAAAATCGTCGAAGTCTCATTCCCTGTTAGCTCGCGTATAAAATTGAAGATTTTATTTTGTTGTCATTCGTTCGTTTGGTTAGTCGATCGCAGTATTTGCTGGACACCAAGCACAGCTGTTCGACACCCACCCACCTTAACGACTTGCTGTTGTTGCTTCTATGTACTGTGTATCGACAACGCGCAGCTAACGCGAGAGTCAATGCACAGTGTTCTGAATTGTTCTGAAATCAATGGTTTTTGATTTTGTGTTGATAACAATAAAGTATGCAATAATGATGCTCAAAATAATTTGAAATGCTTCTAATAAATAAAGAATTTAATTACAACGAAAACAACAACAAATTTAAGTATTTTAAGTGGGTCTCATATTTCGGCACATGCAATTTTCAATTAGCAAGATTACTTGCATTTGCCAACTCGCCTCCCTTCCAATTAAATTGCACCACTGTGCACGCCATCGGGCAAAAGCGCTTTTTAATAACTGCGTGTGGCTTTGGAATGGACAGGCAGGCAGACGGCTGTTGTTTGGCGTTAACATGTCATTAGCTGCTGTTGCTGCTGTCCGTTCTCTGCTTCCTCTGGTTGCCCCGTCGCTTCGTCTCCTCTCTTGGCCTTTCACCGCTCACCGCAACACCAACAACAACTGCAAGTAATGTTGTGGCTCACCCTGAGCTGCCATCGGGGCCGGGCCAGCCCACGGGTGTTAAAATGTTCATATACACATATGTATGTGTATTGTGTGCTTGTGTGTATCCAACTCCATGCACACACGCACACATTATAAGCAACGGTTTCGCCCCCTCAGCTGTGTGCGTCAGTGTTCAGGCTCCGCAATTTAGTGCTTTGACGCCTGCCTCCCCCTCCGCCACAACAAGCAAAGACACACGCAATGAGCGCAATTCTGACAAATATTATCAGTGACAGACAAAAACAAACAACAACAATTGTCATTGCTGCCATATTTGAAGAGAGAGGGACAGAGAGAGAAGCCACCCAATAATGCGTTTACCGTTAACAGGCGACTGTCCGGCATCTGCACAGAACAAGACAACAGACGACAACCAACAACTGGCAGAAGACCAACGAGCGAGAGTGGCATCGATCGCCCCTGTCATGAATTGCTCTGCTCTTGCTTATGTTGCTCTCTCGCACACACTCTCATTTCGATTCTTCGGTTTTTACATAGAAAAGCTTCCAACCGGCATTTTTTGTTTTCAGCTGCCAACCGGTTTCGCCTCTCTCACACTCACTCTCTTTCTGTCGCTCTCATTGACTCCCCCAAATTGCGTTGTCATTGCGGCGGCGTCGCTGCTGCTGCCGAAGCTAATGTCGGTTTTTGCACACCCACCATAGGCGACGACGGCGGCGTCGACAGCGACAGCGTCTGATCATTGTATTTGTTCTTGATGGCGCGCGTGTTAGAGTTGTTGTAAATTGATTTTGTTGTTGCTGCTGGTGCTGCTGCTGCTGCTGTTGCTGTCGGCGGCGACCGTTGCGCCCATTTTCAGCCCACTCGCTGACGCGCCCGTTGCTGTCGCTGGGTTTTTTTTTTGTATTCTGCTGCCTGCTATTAGCAAAGCGGATGTTGTTTTTGTTGTCGGTGCCTGGCCCCAACGGAGCACCCACACGCGCAGCTCTTGTTGTTGTTGTTGTGGTTGCTGTTGGCAACGTTTGACACTCTTTTATTACCCATCTATGTGTGTTTGTGTGTGTGTTTAGTGTTCGCCCACTAAAGTTGACCCCGTCAGCTGGCCCTTCGCTTATCGAACAGTTGGACTGTTGTATGTTTTTTTCCTTCTTTTTTGCTGCTATTTGGACAACTTTCTTTAGTGTGTGATGCAATTGGAAGAGCTAAAACAACTGTTATGCAATCCAGCGTGAATCCCCATTTCTAAACAGTTTATAGAATACTTTCATCTGAAACTCGTTTTCAATGATTCACTTGATTGTGATGACGACAATGGGAGGCTTTGCAATATCAGCAGTTTTTTATATCCCCACAAAATAAAACATCTCTTTTTCAACTTCCTTTATGCTGCGCTGCCCAACACTTGCACTTTTTCCAACACACACAAATACCTATGGATGTGTGAAGTCGATGGTGATCTTGAGTTGAGCCAACATCAAGTTCCACCCAACGACAAGAGCGACAACAACAATGCCCTTGGCTTGGAAACCACACGCAGAGAGCCAATCAAATATGGCGCGTTGGGCAGCGAAGAAGGGTGAGAGGGGAGGGGAAAGGGCTGGCCGATCCGACAGGCGAAAGCAAAACAAAAAATACGAAGCTGAAACCGAAACCACAAAGGCAAAGCAAACAGAAAAGGAAGAAGTGGAGGAAGACGTAAAACGCCCCCAATGGCGCAAAGTGTGGGCAACAACTGTAAAAAGCACACGAAGCAGAAAATCAAATACGACTATGCAAAAAACAAAAACTCAAATACGAAATATGAACTCAAAAGAAACGAAAGAAAACACGCTTTAGTACGGCCGCGCATACATACTTACACTCGCACACGTATATAAGTAAATACAAACAAACAATTCTCCCACTCCCCATCAGCCTTCTGCCCTCTGCTCATTGCGCAGCAGATTCGTCTGCGGCCTGGCCGAGTGTGGGTGGCTCTCTGTTGGCTCTGGGCCATCGAAACGTGCCCATGCCCATATCAACAACAACAACACACACTTTCTGTCGCCACACACAACAACAACAGTAACAACTTATGTGGTTGGGTGTCAGCATCTCGCTAGAGAAAAGAGGCGCAGCAACAACCATCAGCAACATGTGGGCCACTAGCAACAACCACAGGCTTCCGCTTCCGCTTCGCGCTCGCCCTCGTCACCCAACAAAACCACAAAAGTGCCGCCAAAATTACAACGCCAACAGCTTCTTGTTGTTGTTGTTGCCCAACAATTTGTCTCGCGATTTTATGGGAAGCTCTTTGGAGAATCCTCGTAGTTACGACCGCCAAAAACGAAGATTTGGGCGCGTTATCTTTTCCCTTGATGGGGTTTTTTCTTCTGCCGTACCTGGGCTGGCCCGTTGTCTTCGTTGTTATTGTTGTTGTTGATAAATTTATTAATATATGCAGTAAAAAGACGCCGAGACGCCAACACACTCAAGCGTGTCTGCGTCAGGCGACAAAAGTTTCGAGTATGCGTTAAATTCTTAGGCAGCAATTTTTTAATTTTTAAAATATTTAAATAAATTTATATCAGATGGTTAAGTCAAAAAAAATACATTTAACATGATATAATATTGAAGTAAAATATATATTTAATATTATCAAACAAAAAATGTCATATATTAAAGACTGAAAAAATACCACATACTCGATCTCCCCGATAGATATATCCAAGCTACTGAAAAGATGTTACATACATAAATTAGCAGGGCTCATTGGATAACTGCCATTTTTGTAAATTTAATATTAATTATACAATAATAATATTAATTATAGAATAGAATAAAAAAGAGAGAAAAAATATATTAAAGATATATTAGATTTATTTTCCTTCATATTTTTAAAAACATATTATTTACGTAATCAGTTGTTTAATTTTGAATCATCCTTTGCAATCGCTTAACCAACAAAATCATTTTTGACACGTTTGTCGCCTGTTGCATCAAGCAACGAATGAAATTGTGGTAAACAAAAAGTGTGCTCAATTCACTGAGCTCGGCACGCTGACTCAGCTGATGCTGGTCCAACGACGCGAAGCGACGCGACGCGACACGACGTCAATTCGTCGTCGCGACGTCAGCAGCATCAAGAGCAATCGTAAAAACCCGACGCCCCTCCCAACACCCCCATGAATGCGCCCAAGGCAGTCAGGTTCGAAAGAGAGCTGCGGTGTGTCAACAGCCGATTCCCAGAACTGACATCGATTGGGGGAAAAAGGGGGACCTTTGGTCGTTGGGTCTTTGGGTATTTCGTATACCGGATGTGAATGTGCGTTGAGCTTAGATCCACTGACTAAACTTTACCCGCTATTTCTATTTCCCACTCACACTCACACTCTCCTGCTGTGTCTTTTGTCTTGCAGTTTTCGAAGCACATCCGTGGAGGGAATAGCGAGAGAAGCAGTCGCCACAACTATAGAGCAACGCGCCCGCAAGCCAAGGCCAAACAGTCGCAGCAATGGCAACACTAATCCCAGCGACCGGAGGCAATCCAGCGAGCGCACAGTCCTCCAATGTTGAGGCCACATATGAAGATATGTTCAAGGAAATCACACGTAAACTGTACGGCGAGGAGACCGGCAACGGTTTGCACACGCTCGGCACACCAGTGGCTCAGGTGGCCACCAGTGGCCCCACCGCGGTGCCCGAGGGCGAGCAACGCTCGTTTACGAATTTGGTAAGTGCCCCATCGCATTCGTTCGATGATTACCTGTTTCACCTATGTGATTTCTCGATAGCAACAAATCGATCGCACCGCCGCGCCCAGCATTGAATATGAAGCGAGTGGTGCGGCAGGCGGTGGCAACGGCAACAACGTGGCCACCACCCAGGCTAATGTAATCCAGCAACAACAACAACAGCAGCAGCAGGCCGACTCGGGCAACTCTGTGGTGGTCAGCGCCAGCGGCAGTGGTGGCGCCACTGTGGTGCCGGCGCCCAGCGTCGCCGCCGTTGGCAGCTTCAAGTCCGAGGATCATCTGAGCACCGCCTTCGGCCTGGCCGCTCTCATGCAGAATGGCTTTGCTGCTGGACAAGCGGGTCTGCTGAAGGCGGGTGAACAGCAGCAGCAACGCTGGGCACAGGACGCTGGCACGGCAGAGCAGCAGCAGCCACAGCTGGTGCAGTGGACAACAGGTGGCAAGCTGCAGAGCTATGCCCAGGTCAATCAGCAGCAACAACAGCAGCAGCAACAGCAACAACAACAGCAGCAGCAGCAACAACAGCATCAGAGCACGCCCAAGTCCAAGTGAGTTTAAACCTAAACAATCAATGTCAACCCTCAACTAATTTTCGGTTCTTGCGTAGAAAACATCGTCAGGAGCATGCCACGGAACTGATCTATGCCAGCCCCTCCACATCGGCCAATGCGGCACAGAATCTGGCCCAAAACACGCCCACCTCAGCGCCCACCAACAGCAGCAGCAGCAGCGGCGGAAGCAGCTCCTCCGGCGGCAGTCGTAAGAAGTCCTCGCAAGCTCAGGCCGCAGCAGCCGCTGCCGCTGCCAATGGTGTTCACATTGTGAAGCGCTATGCCTGCACCCATTGTCCGTACTCGACGGATCGTCGGGATCTGTATACACGCCACGAGAACATTCACAAGGACGAGAAGCCCTTTCAGTGCTATGCCTGCCTCAAGCAGTTCAATCGCGCCGATCACGTCAAGAAGCACTTTCTGCGCATGCATCGCGAGCTGCAGTACGACATCAACAAGACGCGTCGCCATGTCCCTGCCGGCAGTGGTGGATCAGGTGGTGGCTCCTCTGGCAACTCGCATCATTCCGGCGGTCGCGGCAATGTGACGATCAATGCGACGGGCGTAAATATTGACAATGCATTCCTGGAGGCCCAGCGACATCCCACCTCGACCAGCATGAGCATTGTGGAGACCATCGAGGCGGTGGCCTCCGCTGCCGACATGCCTCTAGCCCAGCTCAAGCAGGAGAAGCTCGACGATGGCTCCGTACTGCCGCTCCATGTGGGTGCTGTCATGAACGATGCCCAACAGCCGGTGGCCAGCTCCAGCTCGGGTTCGGGCAGCAGCAGTGCGGGTGGCGGATCCGGTCTGCTGAAACCCAAGCGGGAGAAACGCTTCACCTGCTGCTATTGCCCCTGGTCCGGTGCTGATAAGTGGGGCCTCAAGCGTCATCTCAACACACACACAAAGCCGTTCGTTTGCCTGCTCTGCGATTACAAGGCAGCGCGCTCAGAGCGCCTTGCCACGCATGTGCTCAAGGTGCACAACAAGCGTGCCTGCAGCAAGTGCTCCTACCTCGCCGACACTCAGGAGGAGTTCCAGGCTCACATGAGTGATGTGCAGTAAGTACCCTTTTACTTTTATTATACTTGATGAGATGTGGGAAATAGGTATCAAATGAATTGAGGACAAGTATCCCATAACTGGGATGGGTTATTCACCCTTCCAACCGATACTCAAATGATTTTCGAAGCCACAGCAAAAAGGAGCTTTATGTCAGGTCCTAAACTCCCTAAGGAGTATTATACTTGTAGGAAATAGGTATCAAATGAATTGTGGATACGCAAAATCATGAATGGGATTGGCTGCGATGGGTTATTCACCCTTCCAACCGATGCTCAAATGATTTCCGAAAACACAGCAAAAAGGAACTTTGTCTGAGGCTCTTAGCTCCTAAGTTGTGCAAATAAATAAAGAAAATAGCGAATTCTAAATTTGAAACTCAATTTAAATTATTGAATAGGACAGGGAAGTAGGGATTAATTTTATTTCTTATATTTATTTACAATTTGCACTAGATTTGATTGATCCGAATAATATCTAGATATTTGATCAGAAAAGAAACTGTCGAGGGTTTTCAGTTTATGAGAACGATTATTTTGATTACCTTCTTAAGCATCGACAATCGCTCCTAAAGCAAATCGCATTTGTTTCTCTCAGTCCGCACGATAATCGTCCGGCGCGCAGCAGCAGTGGAAACAATAGTGGCAACAACGGTGGAAACAGCAGCGGCAACAATAATGGCAACAACAATGCATCGCATAGCCAGAACTTGAACGTCTTGCGAACCATTGGGAACACCCTGGTGGCGAACAATCAACTGAACACGTTTCACAATGCCGGCAACGCTTTTGGGTAACGTTCTCAGACCGCCTTCCCCCACTTTTCCCCCACTTTAGTCAAGCGCGCAGAATGCTCCTAACACTAGTTACTACCCTCGTTCTTGTTCTCTCAACTCGTTCTTGCCCCACTGTGATTCCCCAACCAACCAACAACATCCAATGTGCATTGATTTGTGCTGCAGTTCGTCAAGTGGCGGTGGCCAAACCGTGGGCAATGTGAGCGGCAGTGGCGCCGTTACCATCTACACCACAACTACCAATGATGGCGTGACTGGCGGCGGTGGCGGTGGCGGTGGCGGAACCGGGAATAACATCACGGGCGGCCCTTTACAGGAGATCATTGTGAATCCCACATCGATGGTGGGCTGGCGTCTCAGTGCCAACGGCTCTTTGATACCACCGCATGATCTGCTCACCGGCAGCCTGCCGAATGCCGCAACTCAAAAACGTGGCTCGGAGCGTTTATTTCAATACCTCGAAGCCGAGGGCAGCGATCCGGAGGACTATGCGCGGTATTTGTTCGCCTAACCCGTTGAAGATTTTCTCTTTTCGTTTCTGTCTCTTTCGTTGACTCTATTTCGTTGCTTATAAATTATGGTTTCATCATGGTTTTCATTTTGTGTTCGTTTGTTCTACACTGTTGCCAAATTTCAGTGGAGTCAATATTCTTTGTTTTGGCTTATCAATTTTCATTTTGTTATACATTTTTTTGTCCTGCATTGTTGTCAAGTTTCAGATGATTTGTTGCCAAACTTCATTTGAATTTTCAAAACAATTTGTTTTAGCTTCTCAATTTTCATTTTGTTGTCCTGCATTATTTTAATGTTTCAGATAATAAGTTGCCACACATCATTTGAATAATTATTTTATTTTATAATAATTTGTTTTGGGTTTTTAATTTTTATTTATTCACATTTGTTTGTCCTACGTTGCCAAATTTCAGCTTATGTGCCATTTAAAATTATTGATATTTAGTTGTTACAATTTTATTTATTATCATTTTACAACTCATTATTTTTCTTCATCCATGATTGACTAATTCAATTTGAACTTTTGCAATTTTACAGTCTGCTAAAAATGGACGCCATTAGTCGCAACACAGCTTCGGTCGCTCAGGATTTTCATAAAGCGGGAGGCGTGCACGAGTTGAAAATACCAGCAAATCATCAACTCCTGTTCAATAATAAACTGCCTTCGCAATGGACAACACGAGAGGCTGCAGCGCTGTTACACAGCCTGAGCAACATGGGCGGCAACAGCAACATCAATGGCGGCAACAGCAGCGGCAACAACAACATCGCACAGCGGCAAAAGTTTGGCTCGATGCGTGCTCGACAACACTCGACGGGAGAGGACGATGAGAATACTCCGTCATCGGCATCGTCGTCCTCGTACTCGGGTGACGAGTACAACATGTCGGCAAGCACATCGCCAATGAAGTTGTCGCGCCATGGCAACAGCAACAGCAACAGCAAGTGCAACGGCAAAGAGAGCGAGCTCAAGGAGCAGCAGCAGAACAACAACAAGGCGATGATGGCAACGGCATTTCTGGAAGCAGCAGCTTACGAACAGACGGCCATCGAGCTGCTCGCCAGCAAGCGAAAGCTGAAGATTGAGTACGACGAAGATCAAGAGAATCAACAGCTGCAGCAGCAGCGAGTGCAGCTTATTAAATCGTCTCCCGCGTATAAACTAAACAACAACAACAACAATAATACAAATAATAGCAACAACAACAGCAACAGCAACAACTATTACAAAGAGAAATCTCATAGAAATGCCGTTCATCATCATCAGGATGACAAGGAGAACAACACCAGCAGCACAGAAGCAACAACGGCTGCAGCAGCCGCAGCTGCAGCAGCAGCGGCAGCAACTGTGGCGGCCGCAGCAGCAGCAGCAGCTGGTGTTGCCGTCACACCAAACAGCAACAACACAACCACCAACACACCTTTTCTCACACAAATGGAATACCAGAATCTCAATCGCATTGGCACACAGTTTCAGAATTATGTTAAGGATATTATCAACAAATATTATGCAGCCGAGACGCCGCTTATGCTGGCAGCAGCCGCAGCAGCGCTGCCCACCGCGACGACCACAGGGCAGCAGCGGGAGCGGGAGAGAGAGCGAGAGCAACAATCGTCGCCCGCCAAGCGACGTCGTCTGCTGAGCGAGACTGAGGAGTACATTGAGTATCTGCGCAACAAGGAGGACATCACGCTGACCATAACACCAAAGGTCTCCCAAGGCAGCAGCGTTGTTGCGTCGGCGCCAGCGCCAACGCTGCCGACGCAGTCACTGCTTAAACGTCAGCTGGATCTGGCAGCGCCGCGCAAAAGTCCCAAGAAGCCAGCAGCAGCAGCGGTTCAAGCGCCACTCAACAACAACAGCAACAATAACAACAACAACAGCTGCAATGCATCTCGCAAGTCCCTCAACCATCTGGCAACGCTGCTGCCGCTGCTAGCCGACGCAGCCAGCAAACAGGAGTACTTAACGGCGCCGTTGGACTTTAGCAAAAAGTCCAAGGCCGAGACTGCGCGCAGTTCGCGCAAGCAGGCGCAGCCAAAGAAAATACGCCTCACCCCCGAGGCTGTGGTCACCATGCTGCGTGATAAGCATCTCAATCGCCTCGGGCAGCAGAAGCTGTGCTGCGTCAGCTGCGCGGTCAGCCATCGGCGCAGTGGCGTCAGCTTCAACTATCATACGCTTGGCTCTCTGGCGCTGCATCGGTTTTGGAGGCACCGCGCTTTGCAAGCCAGCACTCGCAACTGTAAGCAGTGCAGTGCACAGTTTGAGAGGCGTTACAGTTTACTCTTGCACCGTCGACTGAAGCACGGCCGTCGCCATTAAAATTAGCAAATGTTTGCTTGCTTGCCATATACACATTTCTCATGCATTAGGCATTAATATTGAAAATTCATTGAAAATTGCATTTATTTGTTAAATTTTAAGTTGTGATGTACCTGAAATATGATTTCTCTTTACAAACAAACAAAAAACAAAAGCATAAAAGCTTAAACAACAAAATGATTATGATCAAAAATGATATTGTAGAAAGCTGCGTCCCATTTCGATGAATTTCATATTATAACTTATACATCTCAGTTGTATATTTGAGGATTCATACAAGCACACTCACATTCACAAACACACACACACACATACACACTTAAGCTTGTGTAATACTCACCATATAGTGGTAAAAGACAACACTTAAATATTTATAAAGAAACAAAAAACAAAACACTTAATAGAATTTGAAGATGTCAAATGTCTTAAATTTCGTTACAAGAATCATTTGTGAAGTAAAATAGCTTTAATTTGCCATTATTGAACTTCATTTAAAATTATTATTATTATTTTTGTAGTTACTTAGTGCGAGTAATCTTTGCCATCTTATACATAAAGTATGATTGTCATTTTCTAGTTGATTAAGTTGTGTTATTATACATACATACATATCAGAGACCTGCAATGAGTATGATCCGATGCGGTTCGATCAGCCTCGCTCAAACCAGTCACAACTCAAAAAGTTGATCGCAACAAAATTGTTCGATCGATCTTCGTGCACAAAACGAACAGATCATGCAACTGATTTGATTGCTCTGCTTACTGATTCAAACTGATTGTTGCATACCGGTTTGATGATCGGAAATGATTGTACCGAAAAAGACGATCGAGTCTAACGATGCAAAAGAAAGCTCAGACATCGATCAAGTTGCATTTGATTTGATTGTGAGTGAAGCAATCAGATCGAGAATTGCCTGCGAATATGTGTTTGTGTGTGTAGTTTGTATGTACAAATTTTTATATGTTTTAACGGAAACAAGTTGCAATGCGTAAAATTAACTAAAAAATCACTTCATTTATTTCTTAACTTTTGACGCTTAACATCAAAATTCAATGCATGCTTAAAATTAATAAATAAGTATTGCTTAAAATATTAGGAAACACAAAATTCATATATTTAGCATGTGCGCGCGAGTTTCGGCTTATGATGAAATAAGTAGATCGGGTTGAATCGAACCACCCGGTATGACCAAACGGTATGAGCGTGATCGATCTGAATGTAAGCAGCATTCTCAATCATTCTTTGCTGCTCACACAAAGCGTTCGATCAAAGTAAATCAATTCAAACCAGGCACGAGTGATTGGAACTGAATGTTCGCTTTGAACAGGCTTGCTTACGATCAATTCATGTTCGTTGAAGCAAAGTTTTGCATCACAAAAAATCCGAGTCAATGATCGGGTATGATTGAAAAAATTGTGATCGTTGCAGCTCTCTGATACATATACATTTACATATACATATACATACCTAAACATATAATTTATACAACATGAATGTAAACCTCAATACCTTTTTGCCTTATTTTTTAAATTTAGCTTTAAACATCAAGATATTGCATATTATATTATGTACGTTTAGTTCTAGTTTTAGTTTTGAGCAACAGCCACGCCCACAAAATCACAAGATCACAAAACAAATGCAAAAACACTGCAACTGCAGATGGCAAAAACAAAGTCTATAGCATATATAAACACGAAGAAAACAATACCTATATATAACTAACTGTACGTGTAGTTGTACTTATGATTTTATCATGGATAAAGAATGAATGAATGAACGATAAAGGAAAGAAGAGAAGGGAATAAACACAAGAACAACCATACAAAATACTCAAAGAAACAAAATACGATATACATAATAATAATATGTAATAACTTTTTACCACACACTGAACAACAAGAAAATATTTGACTGAAAAGTGTCGGGGAAATATTAAGAGAAGATACAAATAAATAACATAAATGGTATAAACAATTTTTAGTGTAAATGTGTGTTTTTGCTAAATGTGGTAAACTTAAACATAAATTTATTACACCAAACGCTAAACTAAATCAAATGAAAACACAAAGAAAAAAAACAAACAAAACTTAAAGTAAAGTAAATTTTTGGATGACAAAAGCCATTTAGACAAAATTTTTGAGACGAAAAAAGACATTTATGAGTAAAGAAACAAAAACATAAAAAAAGAACAAATTACTTTACATTTTATTTTAGCACAAGTTGCAAAAAAGAAAAACAAAATATACGAGTAATAAAAAATGAAAAACAAATATAAGTGTTTTTAGTTTAAAAATTATATTTCCAAAAACATTCAAATAAAAGTAAATTAGTTTAAAATATAGAAAACCAATGAAGTTTTATTAAAACAACTTTAGGTATTCCGGATGAGCGAGATTCTTCTGAAGTATTTTCATTGGGACAATTCACATAATGGAATACGGAATGCTTGCAAACAAGAAAACACCTTCTACAGGAATAAAACAAAATTGTATTGAGTTATTGTCTCTTATATTTAAGAATATATTTTTCAACTACAAGCTAAAACTCTAAATTAGTTTCCATTCCATAGTCAAACGGTTTAACGAGCATCAAACACAACAACTGCGGAAGAAATCAAAATGTTATTGAAAACGTACAGTTTGAAAAGCACTGCAGGCTGCGCTGCATGTTCTAGTGCCTTGCTACTTACGACGCTTGGTGCGCTTCTTGTACATGATGCGGTAGCCGCACTCACGGCAACGTATGGGATCACGAGGACGCATCTCATTCTCGTGATGGCATTCTAATTTCAAGAATTAAGGAAAATGGTTCAATCAATAAACAATTTCAATGAATTTGTTGCTGCCGCGAACATGTGCACGCTTGTGAAACTCAAGTACACCTCGATAACGTGAATTTCGCTATCTTGTGTCGGTTTTTTACTTACCGCCGCAAATATAAGTCATAGCGGTCTTGACATTCTCCTTGGAGCTTGTTTCCGACATCTTTACTTAACAAATCTTGAGATTTTCAACAAAAATATTAATGTTTGATGCGCCTTGTGTTAGCGCAGCAGTGTGACCGTAACTGAATTAAATAATATCCATGCTGCGCTAAAAATATACCAAAATATATAATATGTATAAATACGTTCTGGTTACACTTATTAGGTATATTGGTATATTTTGTATTTAGGCACAAAACGCGCTACTTTTTGAATGATAAAATGTAAAGTGCATATAATGATTACCCAATTAAATTAGAAAAATAAGAAAATAACGATAAGGTTCATTTGATAATGTTGGCTGATATCACTGATATCTTACGGAATAGAATCTTTGGTGAATACCCATAGAAAAGAGAATTTGTACATTATTGTTTATATTTCAATGAGACAGGTTATAGGTTGTTGTCCAACAACATGTCATTATCTTTATTTAATTAATCTTTTACATTTTTTTTTAAATATTGATACTAAATAATTTATTTACTTCATTTAAATACTTGTGTTTCGACATTCTTAAATTAATTTTAAATATAGTACAAACTTTAAAAGATTAATTACATAGTAACGACTCCTATGCTATTTGGGAAAATGGCTCCCTTGGCAATCGGCTGCGTGGAACTACGCACAATTCTGATGAATCCCTCTTCGCCCCAAGTGTCGCCAAACGAGTTGATGCACAGCCAGTAATCAAGATTACTCTCTGTATCATGGCCATAGCCGACGACCACCAGGAACTGTGAACTGCTTGCCCTGGCTCTGACTGGCGGCACATAGACGCCACTGCTGTAGTGCATGAATCCAAAGGTGGCCGGATTGTACTCAACGATGACTGGAATGGAGCTGGACACATAACGCATGACGGCGGCATCATCGCCATCCGTTATCCTCGAGTAGGTGTCCAGCTTAATGCCACCGGCAGCCATTGTGGGCACACACATGCCCTGAAGGGAGTTATTCCGTTCCGGATAGTCTTCCTCGGGTATCAAAGTCGTGCCCGTCTCCTGGGTCAGGTAATCGAAGGCAATCTGGGGCACCTGGGTGGTGCAAGCCGTGCTCATGCCAGCACAGTCAATCAGGCTCTGAGCAGAATAATTCAAAGGCGTCACATCGTTTGGCACAGCGTTCAATATCTGTATAGCTTTGGCGGCAGCAAAGGCCCAGCTGGCACTGCACAAAGTGCCCTGATCCTGGGCCGTCACATTGAGTCCGTACTCCGTGAGGATGTCGATTTCATCGGCCACCGTGGTGTCCACTTCCACGGGTGTCGAGTTGTAGGAAACCGCGGGGTAAACAGCCTGTGGCAAGCGGGCAGCAAAGGTGATCAGACGAATGTCGGAGAACTGATTTACGGCAACGCGATAGCTGCTCGCTCCACGATCTGCCAAAGCATTCTGCTGTGCTATCAACTTGGTGTGATAGTTGAAGTAATAGTTGGCATTATTTCTCGCAGCGTTAGTGGGGTAAGTTTTACCAAATTCTGCCTAAAACACGAAGAAAGTTAAGTTATATATACATATATTTATAAATATTCAATTAAATTTTCAAACGATTCATATGAATTGATAATTTCGAACTAATTTTAATTATGTCATTTCTTTCATCATATATAACTTATTTCTAATTATTTCGTTATATGACGTTACCTTTTTAGGGTCAACATAATTTTGGGAAAGTATTAAATAAATATTTACTGCTTCTCGAATACTTATTTAATTTTTTTACTTAGCTAAACTACAAAAATTTTGATATAAAAAATGTTGTATCCGAGTCAAATTATATTAAATTAATTTTAAAAACCTTATACATTTAATTGGAAATGAGTAAACACTTCGGGAAAAAATTAAAAAAAAAAAATGTTGGTGGTGTATCCTTATTCTTATTTCTGTCCTATTCTTTAAAATAATTGCAAACATTATTTTACTTATATGCTAGACCCATAATATTTATATTTTTTTTAAATGAAAATCTATATTTCATATAGAACAAACTATCTTATGAAGTATAAAGTGTTTTAATACATTCAGAGGATCGTTCATGGTTTAGTTTTACGCAATAACTTTTCACAAGGACTTTCTGTAACTCCAGAAAAGGAACAACATCAAAAAGGTGAGAAATATTTTCTAATTGAATAAATGAGCAAATGCTTGTTTACTAATAATATTGTATCTATTTGATTGATGTTCGCGAATTTTACAATTTAATGTTTACATTTAGTTCCTTGAATGTTTTGTCGAATTGAAATCCAAAATTTAATGACATTATATATTTCGGAAGCAAACACTTTTACACTCAAATTCCTATATTTTTGAGGGATCAATCTCATAGAACATATTTTTTTTTAAATCTGAATGAACTATAACACAGAAAGACCAACCCTGCCGATCCAGGAGACTTTATCAAACACTTTACTATAATATTATTTGCTAGGGATATCCGAAACTTGGTATAATTTGTAATTCTAGCACACTTACAACATATGCGGCAAATTCAGCTGCAGCTTCTCCATGATTGTAGGCACTCGTGAAGGAGACTAAAGCACAACAGATCCACAGCTTTAACATGGTGAAATTATGATAGACACTAGCTGATAGTCGAGTGTTGGCCAAGCATTTATATAGTGGCATGCATCCCAAGACTTTCTTTATGATTTGACAAGTAAATAGAAGATAAAAGCCGCACCACAAACAGTGCAAATAGATTTCTACACACCGAGTACGAAGCATGGTATGGCATTAAATTCATGACTATCGTTCTTTGGGCACACACATACTTAATTCGCACTTGTCTAATTATTATGTATATTACACAGGTAACTTCCTAAACAACTCTACGACTCCACGACGAGCACTACGAAGTCTGCCGATACACGTCTTTAACTCGTCATCATCTTGGGCGTGCCTTGTTTACACGGCCCACAATCGTTGCGTTCTCATGTGCCTGTTAATTTATAAGTAATTTCCACTGGCCCAGTTTTATCTAAATTTTTGTTCTGCAGGTGCTGCATTCAAACTCACAATCGTATTCAGATTTGCAGGAAATTATGGCCACAATGTCAAGCTCATAAATGATGAGACTAACAAAATATTTTTATTGAAGTTTTGTCGAAATCTAAAGCAGTAAAAGTGTTGGCAAGAAAGTAAATAAAAGTGAAACCCATAGATCTATGTTTGTGGAATAGATCATAAATATATTAATTAGAGGTTATATAATGTTCGCCCTTCGTTGCTTGAGGTCGATTTAGGGCGTATAGTAGAAAAGGCTTGGCTAAATTATAAACCAAACTTTATCTGTATTTTGGCCTGTAACACAATGTCAACAATTTTTATATTCGTTTCCTTACGGGTAGAGTATTAGGTATTATAATGTTGTGTCTACAGGAAATAAGCAGAAAAAGCATATGCGACCCCATAAAGTATATAAAGTTATGAAATTAAGAATAGAACCACTTTTTTATATTTTTGCTTATAAAAAACTAATGGTTAAGGTGGAAAATATTTCAAGACATTTTTTAAAATAACGCAGTTGTCCCCTTATATATAAAAGCTGAAATTGGGATATAATATTTTTTATATATTATATATACAGTAGATTCCGGTTATAACGACTTTCAAGGGACCGACCATTTTACGTCGTTATAACCGGAGGACGCACTAACCGGAAGGAGCAAAAAAAATATTTTTTTGTTTATTTTATGGTTTCCAGTTCGTAATAGGCTTCTAAAATAAAACAAATTAATTTTTAAATATACAAAAATTTTTTTGAGACATTTTGCGGGTGTAATGCACAAGTGTCGAGCTTAAACTGAATGACCTCTTCATTGCGCATTTTGTGCATTTTGCGCATTAACTCACATTTGGCGAAATTACGCATTCAAAAAAAAACAAGTAAGAAAGCTACAGTCGAGTGTACTCGACTGTGAGATACCCGCTACCCATTTTCTCAAAATATACCGAATATACTGCAAAAATACTAAAAATATACCAAATGGCATATTTGGTATATCGACATAGTACACCATTCAAAATATACCATAGACGGCACAATGTACCAGATTGTCGGCCAAAGCAACTCAGACCCTAGTAAGTAGGCGTTTTTACCCATACAAAAGTATTTCTTTAATAATCGACAATGTTTATCTGATCGCAACCAAATTTTCAGGAATCATAACTACTATAGTAAATATTGTATATACCAAAATTCGCAACTCTAGCTTTAAAATTACGCTTGTTATTCGATTTTTTTGATTTGCGGGGGCGGAAGTGGGCGTGGCAAAAATTTGAAACAAACTTGATCTGCGTGCAAACATAACAAATGCTGTCGAAAAAAAATTATAGCTCTATCTCTTATAGTCTCTGAGATCTAGGTGTTCATACGGACGGACGGACAGACGGACAGACGGACAGACACACAGACGGACAGACGGACATGGTTAGATCGTCTCGGCTGTTGACGCTGATCAAGAATATATATACTTTATAGGGTCGGAGATGCCTCCTTCTACCTGTTACATACATTTCCTGCCGGCACAAAGTTATAATACCCTTCTACCCTATGGGTAGCGGGTATAAAAAACAGAAAAAACTAGAAATATGTATAACGGAATAGGCTATGTGATCTGCACACGTACGCTGTAAACATTTGTGCGACGTCAGCATTGCACTTCGACTGTCTCTCTCTAACAGCAGCGTTGCTAAGGCGACGGCTAAGACTGACAGAGAATAGTGAGAGTCTAAGAGCTTCGTGTCGCTGCTACGCACACAAGCAAGGGTTCCGATCACTGATAAATACATACATTTCTAATTACGCCGTTTGATGCTTAAATTTGTTGGCAATTTTTCGCAGAATTTTTTTTTTTCGTCGCTATATCCGGTTGAATTCTGAAAAATTTCGTCGGTATAAGCGGTTAGTCGCTAAAAGCGGAGACGTTCTAAGCGGAGGCCCTTTCATATAAGCTTGTATGGGGACCAACCAAGCCATCGAGTTTTCGTCGTAATAACCGGTCGGACGCTATAAGCGGAGTCGTTATAACCGGATTCTACTGTATATATATATTTTTTAAATTTGAAAATAAGAAAATGAAAATATTCTTGATTAGCGTAGGGTATTAATTGCTTTCGTTGATAATTTGGTATAACTTCAACTAAATGGTATATGTTGAGTGTAATAGTATATCGATATATACAATTATACATTTTGGTATATTTATTTTAATTATACAATTTTGGTATACTTAAAATATAATACCGTAATATTTTGCTTTTATTAAAAATGAGTAGCGAGTATATCACTGTCGAGCATACTCGTATGTAGCATGCTTGTTTACTTCTAGTTCTATTACAATATTATATCTAGGATTTTTGCAAAGTCATAGATTTTGTGTTCAGTGTGACACATTCCTTTTCATGCAATAATTATTATTTATCTATATTCAAAATCTATCTATTATCTATATTCATACATAAAAATGTATACATGTATTCATCATGAATCATTATATATAATCTATATGATGAACGATTTTCAAGTGTGAATAAAGCAAAATAAACATAACATTTCTGGTACCAACAAATAACAGTTTTCGGCAATAAATAGTTGGGTGGCCTCAGTTTGGCTATCTTTTGGTGTGATCATTAAAAGTGGAAGACAAATCCAGTTTATTTATTATAATACAAATATATTTCAATAATTAAATAAGGCAAAAAATATGCGTATCTATTTAATGTGCCTACTAAAAATTAGCAATGACAACAGTTCCTATTAAAATCACGTTTTTAAACATATTTAACGTTACAATAACGATTTGAAATGGTTTATAAATCATCCAAAAAAATCCATTGCATAAATATTTATGTTAACTATATAATCAAGATATTATGAATGAATTAATTAGCATATTTTTTTTGGTATAACTTTGCTTAAGCTTTAGTTTTATTGAAACAACTTTTGAAATACTCTATCTTTATTAAGTTTTAAGATACTTTTTTACCTGTCGCAAAGTAAATGTTGCAGCTAATGTGGAGTTCAAATTTCGACAGCACCAAATATGTAAAAAGTTTGAATAAAAAATGCATGATTAATTTGGATTTAATGCGAACAGCATAAACACGAGTGTAACATAGTATAAGGAAAACCTTTTGCGAAGCTGAGCAAGTTTTTTTTTTTGTTTTCTTTCGCTTGTTGGGGAGCGCTTAGGCAATGGCCTATAAAACTGAAGCGTCCGTCGCCAGCGCGTCTTAAAGCGTTCGCAGCCTCCGAGACCGAGACAACGGCATCTTTCCAAATCTTCGCACGGAACGAAGACCGAAACAGAAATAGAGAAACAGAAACAGAAACAAACAACGCATAAAAGGTGATTAATAAATTCAAAGTTAACACGCGTGTGCAGTGTGTAAACGTCAATTAACTAACTATGCAACAGTGAAGTTGTATCGAAAACATATGTAAATAAATGGACAATCTTCGTGAAGATTACGACAACGAAATTTTCGTTTTCAAATTAATTACTATCTTGTGATTTAAAGACAGTGATGAAAGGCAGAAATGAGAAATTTATATCCTTGTAACTTTTAAGAAACTTGTTAAACAATGTGGGAATTAACTTTCTACTCTGTGACATAAATATATTAAAACAAAATAATAATTAAAAAAAAAGATATATAATTTGTTAAACAATCTGGGAATTAACTATCTACTGAGTGACATTAATATATTAAAATAAAATAATAATGTAATGAAAATGTAACTTGTTAAACAATCTGGAAATTGACTTTCTAAAATATAAAAATAAAAAAAAAATATTATAAAGAAAATATAACTTGTTAAGCAATCTGAGAATTAACTTTTTACTCACTGATATAAATACTTTCAAATAAAATAATAATATAAAAGAAAATATATATAAAAAATAAACAATAACACAAATAACATCAGCACTTTCCAATTCATTACTAACTTGTGATTTAAAAACAATGTTGAAACAAGAATCTATATCCTTAAAACTTTTAAGAAACTTGTTAAATGACATGGGAATTAACTTTTTACCTAGTGAAAATTTGATCAAGTTATATTAAAGAAAAACCAACTTATTTATTTTATCAACTGCAGTGAAAAAGAGTTTAAAGAAAAATACAATTTTATACAAGATTGCGACATTGTGTAATATTAGATTAATTATTACCATGTTTTATGTTATTATTAACTTGTGTTTTAAGGACAAGACAAAGACACCTTTACTTTTTTTCAATTTACATAGAGAAACAAACCAAGCCAATCTCTTTCAGTAAGATACTTATAACGAGTTTTCTTAATGCAATACGATACAGATGACGTTCTTTAAATAAATTTCTTATTAAAAAGAATTGTAAATCTACCAGCACAAATGGAATCTACAATCTATCTATATTTAACAACTTGCGAGAAACTTGTAAATTGATATGGGTATTCACTTTTTACTTAGTTAAAGTCTTTTTATATTTATTATCAATTATTTATATAATCAATTTCAGTGACAGAGTGTTAGTTGCAACTGAAAAATTAGTTAAACGGCAGAAAAACTTGGAATTGTAATACATACACACATAAGGAATCTATATCCTTCCATTTTGTGAGAAACTTTTTACTGTATATGGGAGTTAGCTCTTTACTTAGCTAAAATATTTTTGCATAAATTAAAATCAATCCATCCAAAGTGACAGAATGTTGATAAGTCTCTGCATTGTAATTTGAAAATCCTTACAACTTACAATAAAGTACTTAAAACTCGTGAGAATTTTATTACTTGATATTTGAGTAATCTCTTGACTTAGATAAAATTTCTTTAATTTACACAAATCAATACCAAACACACCTTATTTGTATCATCAAATAAAGTGACCGAGTGTTAATTAGTTCTCTTCATGCGATGCGACTCGAAAATCACTTTCTTTAAACGAGAGGAAATTTGGAAATGCAATGTTTGTGTTAAGAAAGGAAAACTCACTCGAGATGCAATACAATAGTCAAAGTGCGACATCTAACTGCAATACGCAATGTGTTCGGTTATGTAAATATTCACATTTGTTTGGTGAACAAGTTACAATAATAATGATCATAATTACGACGAACCTTTCGAGCAAGTCAGCACTTTTAAAGATGCGACGATCTCCTCTTTCCAATCATCTGCTCACAGCTGGAAGTCGGACCACCTTTCACCCGCATACAACTCGATATACAGAGACATTCCGGTGAACCCCACATATGTGTAGATGTGTGCAAATCTATAAAGCTGATGATTTTTGGAGCGTATTGAAAGAGAAATTGGTTTGTGTTTGGATTTATTATGTGGTTACACAAAATTACAAACCACAAACAGATAGACGTAGCAATCAAACGCCAACCTCTATGTTAATTTCGTGCATATGTAAATATAAATCAAAATTCATTGGAAAATAAAAATAAAAAATAATCACACTCATTAAAAAGCCATTCAATCGTATGCAATCTCCAAAAGTTACTGCTGGCAACTTGCTTTGAAATGTGGAATGATGAATACCCTAAACGATATAGCAGTTAATAGTGAAGAGATGCATAATCTCTGTAGATTAAATTACAAGCTTCAAATCTTATCTGACATAATCAAATTTCAAGTTCTGAGAATGCTTAAGAGTTAAGCATTTTGTTTTGAAGATAGTGTATTTATCACGTAATACATAAGTTATAAAATTTAAAGAGAAGTAAACATTTTAATAAATGAAAGTGAAATCACATTAGAATATTATTCGACAGAGATTCAAGACTATACAATTCCTATAATTAAGAATATCGATTGCAGTTTTCAAATCTCATCATAAAATGCCTTGTAAAAATGTCTTTGCAACTTTGTCACCTGCTGACTTCAATTTCACAATTTCAACTGTGGCATCATCTTTACTTATAGATGAGGCAGACGTTGCAGTTGCAGTTGTTGTTGCTTTTGCTGTTGGGCTGCCTAAGTGCTGTGTCACCACAAGCGCTGCAGTCATTTCCCAAGCTCTGCGATGTGCGAGACTTTGATGACTTTCTGCTCAAGACGGGCAAAGTCTATCCAGACGAACGGGAGCGCGAGTTTCGCGAGAGCATCTTTGTGGCCAAGAAGTCTTTGGTGGATCTGACCAACAATAAAGTCGGAGGCAGCTATAAACTGAATATCAACATATTCGCAGACATGACACGCAAAGAGGTTTCCACTCTGCTTGGTTCCAAGATTTCAACTCAGGGAGAGTGAGTATATTGAAATTGAGTCGAAAATGTTGGAATATAATTCTCTTTTTATTCCCCCAGAGATCTGACTGCACGCCATATTAATTTCTTGCCAGCAACCACAAGCACATTGAGTGACAATCTACCCGCGTCCTTTGATTGGCGCGAGAAGGGAGGCGTGACTGCAGCTGGCTTCCAGGGATCTTGTGGCTCATGCTGGTCCTTCTCCACGACGGGAGCTCTCGAAGGACATTTATTCCGACGCACCGGAGTTCTGGTGCCGCTGTCCCAGCAGAACCTGATGGACTGTGCCGATGACTACGGCAACATGGGCTGCGACGGTGGCTTCCAGGAGTATGGCTTCGAGTATATACGGGATCACGGAATTACGTTGGCCAATAAGTATCCCTATCAGCAGTTCGAAATGCAGTGTAGGCAAAATGAAACTGTTGGCGTTTATCCTCGAGAGAGTATCGTTAAAATTCGCGACTACGCTCGCATTGATCCTGGCGATGAGCAGAAGATGAAGCAAGTGATTGCCACACTCGGACCTTTAGCTTGCTCCATGAACGCAGGTCCCATATCCTTCGAGCAGTACGAGGGCGGTATTTACGAGGATGAGGAGTGCAACAGGGATGAAGTCAATCACTCAGTCGTTGTCGTTGGCTATGGCAGCGAAAATGGACGTGACTACTGGATCATCAAGAACTCATACTCCCAGAACTGGGGTGAGTCTGGATTCATGCGTCTGCCTCGCAATGCTGGCAGCTTCTGCGGCATCGCCAGCGAGTGCAGCTATCCGATTTTGTAGTTTTCACGAATCAGTTGGATTTTTATTAGTATTTGTTATTGCAATCTACACGAATTTAAATAGTTACTACAAATTATAGATATAATTAAAAGTGTTGAGCTTATTTTAGTAAAGTCAATCAATGTGTTTCAATTGCTAGGGAATACCAAAATGTAGAGAAGCTTTATATTTTGTCTTCATAAATTTTCTAGTCCAGAGTTTCGATATGTACTAAAGAAACAAACGGGGAATAAGGGGTTTGTGAAAAGTCGACAATTTCAGAATGTCCATCGAATAATTTAAGTACCGTAAGAAGAAGGAAAATACTATGTAAATTTTTAATGTTTATTGAAAGTAAAAATCAATGTTTTTGATACTTTTAAAGTAAAACATTGATTGCTTTTAATAATATGCGCAGCTTAGTGGACAGTAAAACATCTAATAAATACTTTTCGGTATATATTTTGAATAACGCGCCTTTTGTCTATTTGCTTTTGGAAAAATACCAGCACCTACCAATGCAATTAAGGTATTTTAGCTAGTATTTTGGCATTTATTTGCTTAAATATAATTATAAAAATTAATATTGAAAGAAAACCAGTGAATTCTTTATGCAATAATAAATAATAATACATTTGTTATTATTCAAAAACATCGATATTTGTATGCAAACTCGATATTAAAATATACTAAAAATATCGATAAGTCCATCGTTGTTGAGCCATCTCTAGCACTTGTTGCGATAAATTCAATTCAAAACGTTTCGTTTGTTGAATTTGTTTATTTACCCAATAAAATGGTGAAGAGCAATAATAAAAAGTTCGCCATGTATCCTCGGAATGTGCTGCGCACTGCTCCGGATTATACCAAGCTGGCAATCAAGCACAAAAGCTTTCGTCAAGTGTGTGAACTGGTGAGTTGAGCGCATCAAAACAAACAATCTAGAATCTAAATGTTGATATTTATTTTGTGTGTTTGCAGGAGCTCAATGGCAAGGTGTCGCTTAACTTTCGCAACGAACGCACATTGAGAGAGTTGACCAAAATATTGCTGCTGGAATATTTCGAGCTGCACGTGGACTTCGCACCAGGCAGCTTGGTGCCAACTTTGGCTCTGCGCCTGAACTACATATTGTGGTTGGAGGATTTGTTGGCGCCCCTCCGGTTCGACACAGTGCACGGTATTGACATAGGTAAGTTGTTAGTAATAGGCTAAGTAGACAGATTAATAATAGTTGTATTCCAGGTTGTGGGTCCTCGTGCATTTACTCGCTGCTGGCAGCCAAGAAGAATCAATGGAACATGTTGGCACTCGAATCGAAGCAATCGAACATTGAATATGCCCGTGATAATGTTAAGCGCAATAAGCTGGACGCACTTGTGGAAGTTTATGCTCAGCCCGACAAGCAGAGCATATTCAAGAGCTATTTTGAATCTGCCGGGGAAACAGCAAACCGAGTCTTTCACTTTTGCCTCTGTAATCCACCGTTTTTCGACTCAAACGCGGAGAATCCCTTTGGTGGTAATACGCGCAATCCAGAGCGTCGTCCAGCGCCCAACAATGTGCGCACCGGGCATGCCGAGGAGTTGAGCTGTGCCGGTGGAGAAGTGCAGTTCGTGCAGCGCATTATCGAGGAGAGCGAGCTCTATAAGAGTCGCGTGCTGTAAGTGCGATAATATTCCATTAACAACTCTGCTTGACGGCTCCAATCTTTTGCAGCATTTTCACTAGCATGTTGGGCGTCAAGGCGAATGTGCCCAAGATCTTGGACTTGCTGAAAGAGCATCAGATTAGCAATGTAAGCACCACGGAGTTCCACCAAGGACACACGACACGTTGGGCTGTTGCCTGGAGCTATCAGAATGTGACATTAAAGTTGGATGCCATCTCTTAGCGTGACTTTAAATGTGCCTGGAGTGAAGCTAATGTGTACTTTAGTTTTAAGTATTACGACTAGTTGGAATATTAAATGTTAAATTGATTATCCAGTGACGATTTGAAAGTCCAGTCAGTGGCAGCAACTGTTGCCCGCCCATATCGCATTTGGATCGCGTTTCGTGCCATCAAAAAGCTTTTCCACTAAATGGAAATTTGCATGTTAAGACCCAGTTTGTTGCCACAAACTGAACAGTTTCGGGCAAACAGCAACAGCAGCTGCAGAAATAACGGAAATTATCGTTTGGTTTCCATCATTGGGCAGCGCGGTCAGTTGTCGAGAAAACCACAACACAACAAACACACCTAACAAATAATCCCAAACTCCAACTCTATTCTAATCTGCAATCCCTTGCCACAGCAGGTGGAATGCGTCACCTGTTTGCCAACGTTTAATTGTGGCACACAAATATATGTGTAAGCCTTGTTAATGACGACAAATAAGCTGTAATACTTTGAGAGTATTCGAGAGTCGCCAAAGTGTTGGGACAGTTTTTTTTTTCATTGTTAGCCGCTCGCTTTGTTTGCTCTACTGCCTTTAATAGCATTTTCACACGTTAAGGTGCAGAAAACAATGTAATTAAAATGGTACAAGAAGTCTTTTTCATATGCCAAGGGCGCGTCATGTTCTTTTCACTAGAATCTTTTTGGGTGTTTTTGCCTTTCATGGAAATAGGTTCTCTTGGAATTTGATGGGCTTTAAAGTCAGCAATTATTAATGCATGTCGAACACATTCATGCCAACTCCTGCCAACTGCCAAAGGGCATTAAAGAGATCTCAATAGTCGACTGCAAATGGCTGGCTATCATATCGTATTGTACACAACATGGCCATTATCACAAGCGCTAGACGGCAATTGGACAGAGAGACAAGAGTGGGAGGAAAGTCGAAAAGCGAGTGGCAGACAAGCGGCAAACCAAAACTGGCAGTTCGTATGTCAAAATTGTTCAATGTTGACTTTAAAATCATGCACACACACATGTACACACATCGATGTGAAGGCGGTTCAATTACTCGTCTCGTTGTGGTGACTGAAATGCAGACACGAGACTCCGCCTCCGGCCTCGCAGGCGAATGCACAAATCCACTCACATGCTTATTGAAAAGGGTTACATGAATGTGCCACACACGCCACAGACAGCAGCAGAAGAGCGCCAACAACACGGACTATTTGCATAACCAAACAGTGTGTGTGTTGTGTGTGTGTGAGTGTCATTTGGCTGTCATACGCCTCGTTTTTCGTTGGTCTTGTCCATTGCACTAAGTGAATGTGCTCTGACAATAGCATACATTTAGGCGCACGAACTCACAGTTCAATGGGAGTAGACGGAGACGGAGAGACAATCTGCCTGTGGAGTCAGTCAGTCAGGTAACGGAACAATCCCCACTCCAATCCAGGCAGTAAACTCTTTTTCCCATCAGCTATGCGAAACATCGCCTTGCATTTCAATGGGCATTTTCAATTTAGTTGACATGTCTGCCACAGTTCTCAGACTAGTTTCAGAGGGCGACACGCATTTCAGCAAAAGTTTCTTTAACCTGTTACACACACACACACAGATGCACATACAGAGATTGCTTGATTGATGAATTCAGCGAGTGGCAAGTGATTGATGTGTTGTTGCCAAGCAATTGTCAAGGTTGACAAAGATTTGTGCCCAGTTTTGTCTAGTGCATAAAATGTCATCTAAATTAACCCGAATATCATATATTTCAGCAGCTGAGGGAATCAACGCACATTACGCATTCATTTTCGCTGTGTCATCAATTACACTTGAGGAAGCACATCAAGGTCAAGAACTGGCATAAAGTTCTTCTTCTCTTTAGTTATCGAACACAACATATCGCTTTCTATATTCTATTTGAATGAGTCTATTTCTATCGTGCAATCCAATCAGAAAATGTTTCACATTTCATTGGCCTTGCTAGCCAATTACTTATCGGTTTTAGCCCTGTCCGCAAACAAATCCCCAGCCACAATATTAGAATAACATAATAATGCACGGTATTTGTGTCATAAACTTATTTTCTAAACAATTTTACGATGTCAATAAAAAAACGAAAACCCCGGGCAACTCCATTCTCAATTCAATAAAGTCCGACTGCAATCCAACTTCTGAATTTAAGCAGCTTACGACAGCTCAAGCTTTATGACATTGTTCGGCACCTTTCACTGACCATTTTCCATTTCCATGGTTCGTGCTTCATGGTCTCTCTCGCAGCCGTGTAAACAATTCGTGACCCGAGTCCGCTTTTAATTAACAATTACGCCCGCTGAGGCGAGTCCGAGACACGTGTGAGTTGGGTGACCACATATGTGTGTGGGTGTGTGTGTGTGTGTGCCCCAAATTAAGCTAATAGTTTGAAAATTAGAAATAGCACACACGAGGGAGAACTATATAAAACGAAGCGAGCGAAAACAACAAAACTTGTCCCTAAACTTAGTCATAGGCTCATGTTTCACTTTATTAATTTCGAGCTATAAAAAAATATGCCTAACTTTAACAGTGAAAGTTTTGTAAACTTTCTTGCTTATTAAAGTCGTTAAAGAAGTTGCTATTGACATTTAATGTGAGGACCTTGAAAGATTCATTATTTGTTATAGCATATTACAATTCGAATTCCATATTAGAAAGAAGATAGAGAGGATAAAACCCAGTCCGCTCGCTATCCATTTTCAATAAAAGCTAAACATTGTGGTTTGATTCTTAATATATACCGAATTAATATAACGAAAAATATTAAAATATATATAAAACTTTATATTTCCTATATTTATATAATCCTACATTTAAAATTTATCATAAAGTAAATATTTCAGTATTTTTATTAAAATATCCCAAATTAATATACCAAAAAATCTAAAATAAACATTTCTTATTTTTTTATGGTATAAATATACTCTTACATTTAAAATATACCATAGAGTAAAATACTGTAGTATTATTCTTAAATTATGCCAAATTAATATACCGAAATAATCAATAATACACAAAACTTTATATTTGGTATATTAAAAAACTCATGCATTTCAAATATACAATAGAGCAAAAAGATTGCATTATTAGTATTCTTAAAATATATCAAACTAGTATACCGAATAAATACTAAAGTATACCAAATTCACTTCAGCTTGTCAGCCATATTAATAATAAGCATGCGAATCATTAATTTGAAATTCATCGCTTGATTTAGGCTAGACCACTGGGCGTATGATTAATATATGAACAAACACTTAATGCTATTTCGGCAAACTATTCAGCAAACGAATCATATATCATGTCGCTGCTAATTCAATTATATCTAGCGACTTTTTGTGTCGCCAAGCGAAGGTAACACAAATCAACACTAAAATGTGTCACGGCACAGCGAATGGAGGTGTCATCAGAAATGTTCCTGTGAGTATATTCATTTTTTGCCCCATCAAAAAGAAAAGAAAGAAGAAACAAAGGAGAGAGCTGAATGTGCTTCACTAGCCATCTTAATGAATTAAATTTAAATGCCAAATTAATCCTAGAGTGGATTGCCAAAAGTTAGGGAAGCGGTAAAACGAGTGAGGGCATTTCTTGTGGACTTTAAAAAGTTTTTGGGAGCCAACATTTTATTTGGTTGGAGAAGCATAAACTGGCTTTGGGCGTTGACTTTGTTTGGCTTTGTGCATAACCTGCTGGAGCTGTTTTCCGCTAGCCTAAAGCCACACGGCCAAATCCGGCACTTTAAAACATAAATTCACATAGCATACGTATATAGTAGAATTTGTTGGTCTGCTGTCAATTTGTGCAGTCCCGAAAAGTTGTTGCGCGCCGTTGAACTTCAGACAAAAAGGACGCGAAAACTTTCCACTTGGCAGATGTCCCAAGGGATAGAGGGGGGCACAACAACACACACCAGAACACCAACACACACATACACACAAGCGCAGGGGACTGCTTCCTGCCATTTCGTAGGCCGAGAGTTCACAGCAAACACACGACGTATACGTAATATGGTTTGGCACGTTCCACGCTCCTGTGCTTCCTTCTTTAAAAACGGCAGGCAAGCACACAAAAATCGAAATGCTCCCCAGATCAGAAGGCAGAGCCGAAACAAAGCTTCGAGTATTTTTATCTTTTTGGCCAAAATAATGACTTTGCATTTCGGCGGCCAAATGATGCGCAAACTTGAAACAGCTTCCTGCGTCCCTCGCCTTACCAATTATGGCGAAGGCCATAAGAGTCGGGACAACATCGTTGTCTGTCACTTTATCAACCTCAGAAAGGGTTTTGCGTCTCGCAGAGAGCATTTGTCATGCCTCTCTCCCCGGCGAGGCACAACCAAAAGTATTCCTACTCCTCCAGTCCGAGGCGAGGCGACAAGTATCCTTGCATTTTCCTTGGAAATGTTTTGTGCCGCTATCTCGCGTCTTAAAATGAACGTTGACATCAGCGACGCAATGTTTTGTAGTTCATTTTGGTTGTGTTTTGGTTGCTCCCTCCCCCTCCTCTCTTCTTTGGGGGCGTCTTGTGGAATGTTCGAATTCACGCATTACATTCAATTCTCACTTCCTTCAGTCTGCTTCCGCATGCACTGTGAATGCGACAGCTGACAGCATTTGTTCGCTTAAGAGTTGCTTGATTTCCACTCGCTTGACTCTCTTTATCAACCTTACAGGGTATGCCAGCTGTCGAGTAGAGTTCTCATGACTGACTGACTGCTCAAATGCAGCTACAAGCACAGATAAGAGCTGCAGTTGTCGTCAGAGACTTAAATTAAGTTTTAAGTCCTTTGTGTTGGAAACTTTGGTAATAGAGTTTTGCTGAAACGCAGCTGAAATGATTTATTTGCTTTATGCAATATTTTTAATTGTGAACCACAAGCGAGAGGCATTTAGCGAACATTTTCCCAGATGTCGGCTGTTTTTTTAAGTGCGGAAATATTTTTGCATAATTGTTAAATATTTGCCGTGTGCGCATACAGGGTGACTCGTTTTTATATTCACATTTGCATAGCTGCGGTCGTAATTTCAGTGTCACTTTTGATTAGACTTTTGCCAACCGAAGCCAACACACGTTGCTTTTTTTAAGGACAGGAAATTCACTTAAAGTATTTACATATGCAGTCGCATCTTTACGATTATTTGCTGCTTTTTGCGGCAGTCAACTAGGCAGACATTTGGCTTTATGATAACGACACCCTGTGACTGTGGCTTCAACTGCGGCTGTGGTTGGGATGCTTGTGGATAGCGATGACAAAAGGGAGGAGGGGAAAAACAATAAGAGCAGACCAATTCATTTCTGAGTGACTCACACACACACACACGCACTTCTATATACGAACATGTATTTAAAGGAACCCAAACACACACACACACACACAAATATACATTATTATATGTACAAAGCAAACTCCCAAAAGGAAGCCCAAAAAAGAGGAGTGAAAAAACTAGTCGAAAAAGTATAACAGAAATAAAAGGTTGGCGAAACGCAGCATTGTGGCAAAAAGCGTAGCAGAAAATACAAAAAAAAGCAAAACTAGTTAGCTACTTACGTATGTACTATATGAGTTGTGCTTGGGGCAAACAAAAAAGGAAAATGCAAAAAGCAAAAGGCAAACGCAAAAGATAACAGAAGGACTTTCCATTGATATTTTGACGGTATGTTTTTATTTGGCTTTTTCTTCTGTGTTCACAGCTCGCTACACGCAAAGGTACAGCAAATGTATGTATGAGTGTGTATGTGTGTGAGTGTGTTAAAGTTGGTGCGTGCAGACATCCTGAAGGATGATGATGCCATTGCCATTGCCTTAGCAACTCTACAGCAACGGCTGCTGCTCTTTCTCTTCTTTTGACGCCAATTCTGACTCCAGCTCTGACACCAACTCTGCTTCGGCGGCTTTGTGGTTCCGTGTAGTCTGCTTTCGTAAATATGTATGCGTGAATGTGTGTGTGTGTGTGTTCGTGTTGACTGTCGGCTTTGCCTGTCGCTTTGTTTATTTGCCAACAACTGTGCAGAGCCAAAAGCCGAGAAACAACAACATGCAAAATGGCATACAGCAGCTGATGTTGCTGCCCTGCCTCTCTGCTACGCTCTCTTTTTCCCCTCCGCCTCTCTCTCTCTTTATTTTCGGCTCTCTTTCATTGTGGATAGCTCAACTCAATGGAACACTGGAACACAACTTATGGAAAGTGAATCAAAATAGTAAACATAGGAAATGTTAAGAATGTTGAAGACAATATTACATATTTCATCAATATGTAATAATGTTAATAGATGAAAACTAAAAAATGTAAGTGATTGAAAGAAATGTAATTTAAATTAAATACGGAAAAATATCTAAGAAAATTCCGATAAATACTTAAGTAATTTATATTTTTTGTGTGGGTTTATTCACACATTTATTGTTATAACTATTATTTTTATGTATTGATATTCATATTTATATGAATATAGTGATCAGAAAAAAACTCAAAAAAGTTTTTTTTTTCTATAAAAAGAATCCAGCCTTCCCAGTTCGATTTTTGTCTGAATCGAAAACGTGTACAAAAAGAAATAATTTTTCACTCCGTATTTGACTTGAATTCCTTTGAACTGTATGTAATACACTCCTACCCAAAATTCTACGACTCCTCATAAAGTTTTGTTTCGTCGCTGATAGCAGAATGGAAAATTTTGACACAATGGTCTCTCCTAGACCAAAGTATTCTAAAAACTTATATTTAACGGGATTTGCTTAGTCAAAAATATAACATTTTGTGCGTTACTCTTTGTGCTATTATTCATCATACTTTATTTCGTTTGTTTTTACTTTTCGTTTTCCCATTCTGCTACGAAACATAACTTAAGAGGTGTCGCATAATTTAGGATATATTAAAGATATTAAAAATAAATTTAAACTATATGTCTACGAAACTTGAAAATGGAAAATATTAGTTGAAACATTATTACCAATAATATATTGCGCATTATTGATTTTCAAATACTAAATTTTTTTCATTTTTATTTATTTATTATTACTATTAATGTAGTACTTCGTTTTATGCAGATAAATTTGTCAATTCAAACCCTTACCCAGTGTGCAACCAACGAAATGAGAAAACGGAATGTGGCTCTCTCACACGGATACGGAGTTTTTGTTCTCTCGATTTCTGGGGCTCCTTTCCGCTAGTTGTTGACTGCCGGCAGACGACAACGCTGACGTTGCTGCCTCTGCTTTTGCCTCTGTTTCTGCCTCTGTCTCTGCCTCTGTCGCCGTCGCTGTCTCTGCTCCTGTTGAGCCCAGCTCCTGCAGGATAACAGCCAGAATGTGAGTCTTAGTCTAAACGCGTCGCTTGCGTTTGTCAGTTGTGCCTGAGCTTGTGCCAGTGTCAGTCATTCAAGAGCTTTACGTTCCAAGTTTCGAATTCGCACTCCTAACAAACAATACGATTAAGACACAATAATAATAAATAATACAACAATAATAAATAAAGCTGGCTGATTAATTTAGTGGTTGTGAACCTTTTTGTAGTTCTTTTCGAAACGTGCAAAAAATAATTCCAAAATAAATAACAAAATAAAAACAAGAATAAATTGTATTTTTGTAATAGACTTTCACAACAGAAAAGGTTTCACCCAACAAAGCCACAATCAAAGTGCAAATAACAAACTCAAACAAAGTACATAAAAAAGTTATTGTGTGTGTGTGTGCAAGTGTGTGTGTGTGCGTGAAGAAACGGGAGTGAGTGTATGAGTGACATTGTTGTTGTTGCTGTAGCAATTGATTAAACAACAGCTAGTGCCTAGTCTGGTTACCTAGGCCAACTCGAAGCACAGAGACCAAGCAACAGAGTCTAAGCCAACAACAAGAAGACAGAAGACAGATAGACAGACAGACAGAAAGAGAGACTCAACAATGGGCTGCAACACAAGTCAGGAGCTGAAGACAAAGGATGGCGCCGCCATCGATGCGGTCAGCAACGGCGAACCGGAGCCAAGTGCTCCGCAATTGGAGCTGGCGGATGGCGGCGGATCAAAATCCTCCTCAAACAATCATACAAATCACGCCAAATCAAATTCAATTATCTCCAATGGCGATGCGAAGTCGACGGCGGCAACGGCGACGGCGACAGCAACAAATGGCCTCGACCGTTCGTGCGATAAGACGGAAATCACAGAACTCAACGACGATGTCGAGGACGAAGGTAAGACCGATAACTTCAGATGCCCACCGAATAGAATCATTCATGTTAAGCATTGTGTGTGTGAGTGTGTATTGTGTATGGCTGACTACCTTCATTATTATTTATTATGGTTGTGCACTGTGTGTGTGTCACATCTTTATCCCAGTAGCTCTCTCTCTCTTTCTCTGGCATTCTAATCCAATAACGTGTTTAATGGCCTCGCAAATATATATTGCCTCACATACTATAAGTACGAGTAGTGGGAATACGGATTGGGAATTTGTTCGCCTGACTTCAATATGCGCAATACACACACTATACAGAAGATTACACATTCAGCATTCTTCGGCATGGCCTTTTACGACTTCTGTATGGCAAATTTGTGCAGCACTTAACTGCGTTAAGTAGCCGCACTGTTGCCACTGTCCTTGATCTGACCGAGACCGAGAGCAAGACTTGAGGCCATGTTTCGCTGCTGCTGTTATCTAATAAGCGCTGCATAAATATCTTTATAGCATCGCTAAGAGCATGGCATAAATATATTATTAACATGACGCATAAATTCATTGCATATTATTTTTTGATTATTTTGTCGTGTTGAAACCATAAATATGCTGCCTATTTATACGCACAAAGGTGCTTTCCACTTCCACAATTCCTTTCAACCTGCTTTCATGTTAATTTCACCGCGGGGAACCAGCAAAAGTTTTCATAATTCTGCAATATATTTTTTGGCAGAAACACATCAACGCTGAACTTTTGACTTCAATTATAATATACTCCGTCCATCTCACTCGCTCAATCTATATCGCTGACTCGTGTTGTTGCAACCACAGTTATTTTTGGAACAAACGAACGAACAAAAACAACTTTTGCGGTTTGTTTGCCTCGAAATAATGGAAATAAAATTTTGAGCGCGCGAGTTGGAAGCACACAAAAATAAAAGTGCAGAGCTCAAAAGTATGACTCATAAATTACCGGGACGTGTTTTCCCACGTGACAAATGCAGTCGCCGTCGTCGTCGCTCCCGTTCGTTCGCTATTTGGATTGGCTCCCACTGCTGTGCCACCTCATTCCCTATACTCCCAACTCCCTCTCTCCCTCTCCAACTCCAACTCCAACGCCCACAACTTTCAGATAAATTGCGCAGCGACACTTTATCAGCGACCGTAAAGCGTTGGCGAGGACGACAACGACAAGGACGACAAAAAGGACCACAGGTTCCAAGGTATCCTGGTCTTGTGTTAATACCACAAATTATGATTATTGCTTAGCAATTTTGTTGTCCTGTGTTGTGTGTACTCTGCCCCCTTCCCTCGCCAAAAGTCGTTGCTTTTAATTTGCTAAACATTTTCATGCGTGCGTTGGCGGATTTCAATTTCCCCTCTGAATCCTCCTCCTACTCCGACTCCTCTTTTTTATGGTGGCCCAGCTGTATATTGCCATAAAAATAAATATTATAAATGGGTAGAATTTGCTTGGCTGCGCTAATTAGGGCTTGATTCATTCTTTGATGTGCTTTGGTTTTAAAAGTAATTTGTTTATAATTTCGGTGCTTTCTAAAGCGCAATTACATTAAACAACTTTTGCCCTTGCGCAACACATTCAAATACTTTAAAAATGCTATTTACTATTGGCCTAAAAATTGTACTTTTAGCATACATATTAGGGGTTTAATAAAACGAGGTTATATTACGATAAGCATGAAATATTTATAGCTCATCTTAGACACATATTGATAGATTTTTATTACGATTGCAACTAGTTTCAGCGAAACGAAATACTCATAAAAATATTACTAAGCTAAGGGCAAAAAATGATTTGGGTAATAAAAGGTTAGAATACTCGCAATTTAAGCAAAATTTCTGCTAAAATTGTTTCTTTGTCTTGCGTTAAATTTTATTTGCAATATGCCAAATTTAATGTTTCCCCAAATTTTTTTTTTATAGTTCCCCGTTAAGTTTTAAGATGTTGTTTTTGGGGCCTGCAGTTCTCATCTCTTGATTTCTGTTTTTGATACGCCGCCAGCAACATAAAAAAGGGGCAACTGGCAAAAGGAATAAAAACAGCACCAACAAAAAAAAAAACAAGAGAGCTTCAGTCGAATGTGCTCGACTGTGAGATACTCGATACCCACTGTAAATAAAAGAAAAACAGTGCGGTATTTTAAAATATACGTGTTTTAAAATACATTAACATAATATACCACAAAAATACTAAAAATATACCAAAGGTTATATTTGGTATATTTTTAGTACTACATTCAAACAATTGAGAAAGCTACAATCGAGTGTGCTTGACTATGAGATACCCATTGTGAATAAAAGCATTTTAAAATACACTGTCTCATTATAAAGCAAAACAATATTTAAAATATACCAAAGGTTATTTTTGGTATATTTTTAGTACTACATTCAAGCAACTAATATTTAAGATATCCGCTAAAGCAAAACAGTGCGGAATTCATTTTAAAATATACTGAATTAATATACTGCACAAATACCAAAAATATACAATAAACTACATTTGGTATATTGATATAGTACTACATTTCAAATATACAATAGAGTACAAAATATACCAGACTGTCAGCCAAAGTAACTAAGCCCCGTATTAAGAAATTGTTTTTCACCATACAAAGGAATTTCTTAACTTGGACGGACATGGCCATATCGACTAGGCTGTTGAAGTTGATCAAGATATACACTTTATAGGATCGGAGATGGCTTCTTCTGATTCCAACATTTTCTGGAGACACAAAGTTATAATACCCTTCTACCCCATGGGTAGCGGGTATAAAAAAAAAACTACCATACAAATGGCCTTTGAGTCGTCGACGTCCTGGGCGTCTCTTTATGGTCTGCCTTCATCTGTGAGCTGTGCCAAGAAAGCAGAATTCATATTATAAACACGTAGTCAGACTCAACACATTCTGAGCATGTTTGCGTTTTTTCTTTTGCGTCTCTTGGCTGCAAATCAAAATAAATTAAAAAATGCGCTGCCAACAAGCATCCGAATCAAGAGCAGCAGCAGACGGCGGCAAAAACTACAATCAGCAGTTGGAGTTTATTCAACCCGGACAAACTAAGGAAATTGTCTAGCATTATCAACTAATTAATAAATGCTGATGATAAATCATAGATGGACTCTTGTCTTATCTTTACGACTCGGCCGCTCCCCAAGTGGAAGGCCTCTCATTACCTGGCCATCGAGGCGTGGTCCAACAGAAATTACACAAATTAGCAATAAAGTTGTCAACTCATGCGAAAATCTACACGACACACAAAACGAGGCAAGACAACACACGCACACCTTAAAAAAAGAGAGAAGGCGCACGTACAAAAATCCTAAATAAATAAGCATCCCAAAAGCGGAAAGTACAATAAAACACTTTGCCTAGTGCTAAGCCCTCGTAAAGTATCTCTGAGCTGCTTTTGTGCTAATGTCAAATGCAAATAGAAGAACGGCAGACAGAGACAGAGAGCGAGAGTGAGAGAGAGTCGTTGTTTTTGTTGTTGTAAATGAACAATTAAGCCATTTCTAAGTGCTGGCAGATTGTATCAACAGCAGCGTGTGCTCACGAATTTCTTATACTCTCATGTTTAATGGCTCAACTTCGCATAAAAGACAAGATAATACTTGTGAGGCTTTCAATACAATTAATCTCGTTGCAAACCTTGAAAAATGATGGAGATACAAAGCAACGACTTGGATATACTCTAAAGTTGAAATTTGCTTAAATTGCTTTCAAATTTAAGTGCACCTTTTGTTCAGTGTAGTGTATAAATGCTGAGGGCGCCAGGGCACAAAAGCTCATAATATGATTTTTGTTGTTGCCCCGCAAAAGCGCTTAAAAGTAGGCAACACAAAATGGTGGTGGTGGCAGTTCCTGGGGCGTATGCTTAATATTTTGGGCTTATCATAGATATTTGCATAATTTTAATTAAAACTGAACTGAAACCCGAATGCTTTGAGTTTTGGTCAAAGCTTTTGAGCTCTAAAAGCGCTTTCAATTAGTTCGATCCAAACACACAAATACGCAACGCATTTTCTCTCTTGCCCATTTCCGTTTCCGGTGTAAGTTGGTTGTGTGTGTGTGTGTGTGTGTGTTTGCTGCTTGTTAATTATGTTTCTGCTGTGACAGGACAGAGCTGAGCAAATGTATGCCTAATTGAGAGTAAATAGGGCGTTTTGCTTGCTCCCGACAACCATTTGATTTATTGGTTGCCTAATGCTTTTCATTTGATATTTTGTTTGCTTTGGCACCCAGCGCTGAGGTGTGGCAATCTCACATGCGACTCGCCAACGCGTTCACTGTCATTGTGTGGACGTGTTTTATGTGTTCGCAGCTCACTTCGTTGATTTGCGTGGCAGTTGCCTGGCTAATTAGAGCACACTTAAAGGTGTGGGCTCTCTTCTACTTCTTCTTCTTCTGGATTCAAATGAATTTTACTTTAACTGGATAGAAATTGAAACTGGGATGCACGACTTTCAATTCCCTAGGAATTAAAGAGTTTATTTCTAACATGCATTTTTAAAAGTTAGATTACCATAATTTATTGAAAACTTTGCATCTCGATCATTCTATGTGGGTAAATTTTAAGATTAGAATATACCTGCATCTTCTGATTCTACTTCCAATGAATTTGTTTGCCAGTACGAGATTAAATATTTTTATTGATTTTAAGATACTGATTTGATAAGATTGCTGAGCAGTAAATCGTTTATTTTTAACATAAATTCAACTTCTCATGAATAAGATCAGTATTTTTCATTGATCATTTTTCTATCTTTTTTTATGCTGAATGCTGATAAAGATTAAAACAAACCTCTAACTTTTACTTCCAATGAATTCGATTGTCAGTACGAGGCTAATATATTTCATTGATCTTAAGATGATGATATGATGAGATTGTTGATAAAAATTGGTACTAGAATACTATATATGACTAAAACATTCTTCGTATATTTAATCGATTATTTTTAATATAAATTATACATATAATGAATTTTAACTGTATATTTCGTTCATCATTTTGAATTTCTTTGTCTCTACTATTAATGCTGAATGGAGATAGCGATAAAACTAGAATATAGTACTACTGAACCATACTTTTTGCTTTAAAACTTTAATTTCTAACATTAACTCCACATCTAATGAATTATTTAGTCATTGTTCACTTTACATTTTGTTCAAGAATTTTTTGATATTAAAATGCTAATTTTAGTTCCAATAAACACATGAATTGCTTCCTCAATATTAGGCCAACAAATTTTTTCGATAATGAAAAGTATTCTTATATACATATCATATATCTCTCATTTTTTAAATTGTTGACTTTGCATCCAGATCTTCCTTTTTTTTAATCTGATGACTTCATAAGATTGCTGTTCTTGGCTCATCTCTTAGCATGTAATCAGCTTACGTATTAGTAAAAGCAAAGAAATTAAGAGCTTACTTAACAAAGACTCTCTAATAAATATGATGGCGTATTTAAAATGTTTAATGAGACCCTTTTTAATGCCGAAATTACATTAGCTAATCAACAGTCGCAGTCACTTTGCGTTTTCTTCTGTGTTTACTTAGTGCGTTGTCCAATCAGTTCGCCATTGTCTTTCTCCTACATTGTGTTCGCTTCGGCCACATGGTGAGCTACAAATTGGTGGCCGTAAATTTTTAGGAGCAGACAATGAAAAAAAAAAAGAAGAAGAGTGGAGACGAGGCATTGAAAAACAAATTTAGCGACTCCACACGGGACTATTCACAGCTCGTTTGGTCATGGAATAGCACATGGCAAGCAGCCATAACAATATTACGTATACGGCAGGGTGAACCCTTGTGTGGGCATTTATTTTAATTTGGCTTAAAAGGTGCGTCCGTCTGCGACGCTAAAAATAGGCGCGCAACGGCCTTGCCCAAAAAAATTATGAAAGCCAAACGATGAGCCATATTGTGGAAGGAGTAAATGCTGCATATTAACATGGAAGAAATGCATAAAGCATGAAAATACTCACTCCAAATAAAGAATTGGACACCAGAGTGGCATTAAAGCGTTGGACAAATACCAGAAATGCGTGCCAGAATGTTATTTGATATTTTTGCCTCCGACTGTGAGTCTCTGACTCTGGAATTGAGTATACTCGTAACTGGCGCCACGCACAAATTATGCATATCTTTATGTACACAATAAATGTCGACAGCGGTCGCATTCGCAGGCGATGTGAGGCGTGGCTGGTCTTTCAGTTGTGCCATTAACAGAACGCGTCGAGTCCATTCGTTGTCCGTTCTCACTTTGTGATCAAAATGGCTTTTGAAAGCGTGCAAAAACATTTTCTGAGCGCACAATTTGCGACGCGTTAACAAACGGAAATGATAAATTGACAGTTTTGTTAGTTATGCCCGAGGGATTTCCGTTTGCTCCATTGCTCCATTGCTCCATTGCCGCATTTAGCATTCAGCATTTCCCGTCTTAGTTACGCTTCTTTTACATCGCTTCCTTTCGTCACTTTTCAGTCATTCTGCTTGCTTCTTCCTTTACATTTCCGTATTGACTGCGAACAGCTGATGAACTGTTTAACAAATAAATATAACAACAGAAGCCATTAGCTGAGAATGACAGACGAACTAAGAGGAGTCGAGGCGAGGAAGCTCGAATGCGAGTTTCTTTCTTATACCCTCTATCTATAGGATAGAAGGGTATTATAACTTTGTTGACAGTAGGAGGTATCTTCTTGATCAATCCAGCAAATCGAAATAAAACCAATACTAATTCCAAATTCAGATTTTTAGCTTATTAAATATGAAGTTGTTATCAGATTAAAATTTTAAAAATTATTCAATGATGTTATAGCTTTGGTTGACGATATCGTAAATATTTTTCAGTATTGTATATTTTTAATGTGGTATTACATCGATATACCAAATATTTACTTGGTTACATAAATTTGGTATATTTAAACAATAACGGATGCAGATGTCGGATCTTAATAGATTTGTTTGAGTATGGTATATTTTGAGTATGGTATATTTGAGTATGGTATATTTGGTACTACTATTTTGAAAGTGGTGGTATATCGATATATCTCATTTGATATAGTCTTTATCAATTGGTTGCGATGAGATTACAATTTTAAAAACTATTCAAGAAATTATTTTGTATAGCAATAAAAACAGTTTTAAATTAAAACTTTTAATTGATTTGGATGAACATATGGTATATATTTTTCTCTATGGTATATTTTAAATTTAGTAGTACATTGGTATACCAAATATGCATAGATTTAAGTATATTATTTTGATATATTTCTACAATAAAGTCTTTAAGTGTCAGGACTTTATTGCTTTGTTTGATAATCTGGTGTATTTGGTACGCTATGGTATATTTTGCGAGTGGCAGTACATTAATGTACCGAATATACATTTTAGTAATTATTAATTATCTTAATGGGTTTGTTTGATAGCCTGGTATATTTGGTACCATATGGTATATTTTGAATGTGGTAGAATGTATATCGAAATAATTCAAGTATAGCTTTCGATATATTTATTACCACTGCTGTAAGTGAAAATGTGTACCGGCTATCTCATAGTCGAGCACACTCGTCTGAAGATTTCTTACTTGTTTTTACTTATTTTGTGCTGTTAAAGAACAGAAGACGAAAAACAAACTCCCACACATACATATAGTACATAGTGAAGATATAGCAACTAATGGACAATGCCATGGTCATGGGTAATGGAATGGGAATCTGAATAAGCGTAGCTGTGCTTGACTTGATTGCTGATGATGCTGCTGGGGAATTGATGAAAGTTCAATGGAAAGCAAGCGAAGCAATTTAATTACGTAAGTAATTCCGCTGAACAAGATTAAGAACTTTACATATCCTTAAAGATTGTGATGAAATTCTTAGCGGAATTCAAAAATCAATTTAATATTATTTCTGATATCTGTATAGCCATCGCTTATGACTGCTCCTAAATTCCTTAGATTGCAAATATGCTAGGATTGAGCACAAATATGTCAACTGGCACAAATCAAATATGTTTTGCCCTCCTTTCTTCTGTTGGTTGGTTATGAATTTATTATTGAGCTATTGATATGCCTCACATTATTTATGATGTCTATCAGCGGAGACTATGTCTAACACTGGCTGCCTCTTATGTCTGGCATTTGTCACTTTGAAGAAAATATATGCGCATATATTAGTAAATACCGCCGGCGTCCTTGCCACATCGATATCTGCCACATGGAGGCATATCACTATTTTGCAAATTTATCAGAGACACCAGCAGCCTAACTGTGAATAATTGGCTGTGATTATTTATTATCGGTCTGACGCACGCTTTTCAATGAAATATTCAAGGCGATTCCCACAAATCGCTTGCGGTGTTTAATGGTTTATGAATTTGTTGTTTTTCGATATTTTTGTTAAGTGCAGCAAAACGATGACAATAAAATTTAAATATCAACATTTTGTTATCTGTTTTCTTGGCTCATGGCCATTCGAATGGAAACCGACATTGAGCTGAGTCACACAGTTTTGGGCTCTAGGGCAAAAATGTTGTACAAATAAGAATGGCAAAGCATTAATCATCAACGAAAAGGAGTCACGTCAAAAAAAAAGAAGCGGAATATTTTGCGGGGTATTCTTTTAATATTAATGGAAAAATAAATATCTTAAAGGTAGCTCCACAAATAAATCAATGTTAATAGGCCAAGGTTTCGTAAAATATTGATAAACACTACATATAACTTAGATCCCAAAGCAGTCGACAACATTGAGACACAATTCATGTTTCAAAGTATGTGTGTGTCTCTTTTGGGATTGTTTGTGTGTGTGTGTCTTAATCAAACACACATAACACAAAAGCTAATTGCACAAAGCCATAGCCAAAGCCATAGCTAACAAGCATTTTCTCTTCCGACCAACAAAATGTGACACTGCCAGCAGCCAAAGAGGCGACCAATAAAGTGGCATCCATTGTTATACGCAGAGAGATGATAATGGATATTACGCACCATAAAGAGGAAATTTAATTAAAAAGTGTGTACTTAACAGCATAACACCGACACCGACATCGACATCGAGACCGAGCTAACTAAGCTCCAGCAGCATTGGCAGGCAATCAATAAAATGTTGGGGCAATGGTTGGGGTTGGGGGTATATAGCATATTACGTATACGTCATGTTTGAACAGCAATGGCAGTTGAGCTGTTGCTTCCGCTCCATAAAAATACAGCCGCCAATAAAAAAAACAAAGCGCAAACAAAACAAAACAAAACAGAAGCAAAACGAAAACAATACTTATAAAGTGGTGCAAAGAAGTCAAAACATAACATTCGCGGGGTTGAGTTGCTGCTAACTTTTCTTGACAAACAAAAGCGGAAATTGATTGTATTACAACAACCAGAGGAAGCAGCGCTAGTTGGCAGCATGAACTCGCTACACATATATATATGTATGTGTATGTGTGTATGTATATATGTAGTTGTAGTGTACTGTTTTTACTTGGGACGCCAGGACAATAAACTTGGCGCCGGCTTCCATTATTTTTCGCTTCGTTCTTGTTTTTGCTTTTGTGTGTGCCTGTCTGTGTGTACGTGTGTGTGTTTGTTGCCTTTTGCATAACATTCTTTATGAAATTAACTTGATTATGTTTTTGTTGGCACTGAAATTCGGCCATAATTGCGCACCCAGGTCGTAACTTTTTCGTGCTGATTAAAAGTTTAGCCAGCCAGGCGGCAACTCTTTGCCAATGGCAAACAAGTTGAGGCAGCCACCAAAGCGCCGAAGCGACGTCTGACAGACGTCTAACTTTTAGCAGACTTTGCTTAGCATGCAAACGTGTGTCTGCCGCGGAACACAAAAGAAGTCTTGGGATGCTGACACACTCGCAGTGCATATCAATGAGGCATGTTATTGAAAATTAACAGCTTCTGGTTGTAACTCTATTACTTTACATACATATATGTATGTACATATATGAGCATGCATTGTTAATAAGCACGGCAATTCAATTAGAGCCACGAATACGAATCTCATTCAAGGTATTGTCAGTGCATTACACTTCAAGCACAGCAGCAGAGATAGAGCGATAAAACTTTTGTTACTCAACTTTGAGACTTGCCAAACATATCCATGCACTCAGGTGGCAGTAAAATGCAACTACTTAGGCCAACTCAACTCAACTCAACTCAATTCAAGAGATGACTCCACAACCAACTCAGCAACTCAGCAACTACACTTCACAACTGCCATAACTTCGGGCATTGTAGAACTTTTCGAGGACCAGAACTTCGGGAGTTCACTTGCCATTTTATTTGGCTAGTTTCATTTTATTATGTCGTTGCCATTATTATTATTATTTCGTTCAGTCTTCTTTTTTTTTTTGTGTGTCTGACGCACTCGAAAAAGTTTTGCTGACTTTGTTTGGTTCCCTTTTGTCTTGCGGCATGGTTCCCTTTATTGCTATTTATATGATTAAGGACTCATGTGTGTGTGTGTGAAGTGAAGACAGGCGCAAATTATTCGGGAATTTCGAAAATTGATAGAGTGCTTTACCATGGAGGAGAGAGGAGGAGTGGAAGGCACTTTACACGTGAGTGAAAGGCATCATCACATGCTTGCGTGGTTGTAATCAATGCTAATAAGCAGCTGCGTGTTAACAGGATATTGAGTCGCATATGCATAAATATAACGCATACGCAGCGTACTTCAAGTTACATTCGTGTGTACGTGTGTGTGAGAGTGTTTGTGTGTGTGACGTGACTTTCACTTTGTTCGACTTATTTTATTCATAAATCTTTGGCATTGTACTTGTTACGTTTATTCCATGGTTCATGCACTTCACACAATCAAAAAAATATATATAAATATATGTTTATTTACGTCTATCGAATTGATGGTATTTCGTTTTTAATGGCCTTTTTCTCTCTGTATTTGTCTTTGTATATTTTTATAAATAACAATCGACACGAAACGAACGACTTAATTAAAATTTGATAAATGAATCCCAAAAAAATATCAATACTGCAGATGAAGAACCGGAGGTGGAGATACTAATACCACATCACCATCATCATCATGGCAGCAAGAAAATCCGTCGAAATCCTTTGAAAAACTTGGATCTCGATTTTAAATTCGATGTTAATTCGTTTTAGCCAGCACCACCAAATACGACAATAATAACAACAACAGTAACAGTAACAACATCAACTGGTGTGTGTGCGTGTGTTTTGTATAGCAGGACATTTTGTTATTGTTGTCATTGTGTTATGCTAATTGTGGTTGCGCCACCCGTTCGTTGTTGCATCCACAAAATATATACAATGACAACAAACAAACAAAGCCTCGCTAGCAATCAATATATATGTAAATAGTAACGGTCTAGAGAGCACGATGTTCTTTTCCTTGTGTGTGTGTCTGTTGTGTTAGTATCGCTAAATTAGTTGTTAAATCGACTAAGTGTTGTTAAGTGTTAAGCAGTGCAGTGTTAAACCGTTGAGAAGTAGTTCTTCAACACTGTTGCGACTAACTTTGCACGTTTTATCCCATTTCTAACATTTGTATTACTAATAACGAGTACTAAAATTAAGTCTAAATAAAAATCATTTTAAATCTTTAATTGGCATGTTTTTCTAAACACGTTTCTAATTACTAAAACAAATCTAACTCTGGATTAAACAAAAACAAATAATAATAGCTGGCAACGCTAATGCAAAGCTCAACAGAGCTTTTGTAAAGTAAAGCTCTCTCTCTCTCTCTATTTTCTAACTTTTCTTGTTCGTTACTAACAGCAAATATATTTGTTATACTCTCTTTTTAAATATCCTTATATACATAATGTTTCGAACTGTTGTTGTTTCTGTGTTCAAATGTGTGTGCTTTCAATTTTAAATAGTTTTTGTTTGTAATGCTCGAAGATCACAATATTTATTATTATTTTTCTTCTTTATTTGCAGGTAAATATTGGCAACATAAAAATCTAAATTTGTGCTTATTTCGAGTAATAAATAACAGGTATTTTTAGTTTAAGAATATGCCACCTTTAAATACTGGGAATATTTGGCACTGAAACTGTTCCCATTATTTCAGAACTTTCACATAAAGCTTTCGGTAATTTTTGTATTGCACAATCTGAGTGACATTGCGGAGGGTTAGGAATTCGCTCCAAGGTGAACATTTCCACTCATTTCACGTTCCCCCTCTCTTTCACTCTGTCGCGACGTTGCCTGCCGAGTTAGACCTACTTTTGAAGTGGTGGCCAGCCAACAAGGGGTGTGCCGTGTTCCATTGCCGTTTCGTTCCCCACATTAACAGTAACAGTGGCCACAAACATCGCTCGTCGTCTAACCAACAACATTCGGGTTGGCACACGAATGTCCCAACAGAGCTAACAGATATGCTTTTTAACCAAACCCGTGAAACAAACGAGGCCAGTTTCACAAATCAAGCGAGGCGTTCGGTTCGATAGGTTCAGTTCAGAGCTTAAAAGCGAAAGTGCGCGCGACACAAGTATAAATTTTGAAATTCAAAAAGTGTGTAGCATTCTTTTGTGCTGAGACTCAACTTCAACTCGACTGCAAGTACGAGACACTTGGACAAGGTACGAGCTTTAATTAAATTTCCTGATTTATAGCTTAGCCTAAGGTCGACGTTTTTTTTCCTTCTACTGCTCGGCTGTAAAAAGGTTACTTTCTGCTCAGCTGCGTTTGCCTTGCGTTACGCTGCGGTTCGGTTCTGTTTGTTTATCAGTTTACGAGCTGCAGGTATGTGGCCACAACATAAAAATACAAAATTCCATTAAAATGTACATAGTAACATATCCAGAGATATTTTTTGTATTCCTTTATACCTTCTCTCTTATTTTTTTTTATTAAATTCTGTAACCAGTTGGAGCATCCTAGCTAGTATGTCATGGCTTGGGCTCCTCTGACGCACAAGTCTGCTTTAGCGTGCCCATGAATAAATAAAACCACTGTGTGTACTTCATCTCCTCTTGTATATTTTGCCCCTTCTTTTTTCTACATGAAAATAACATAAACTAGGGCTGGGATGCCACTATTTTTTTATTCAGGGCTTTTCAATTGCTGCTCGATTCGTAGTTTGGTTGGGACTATGGCTTTAGTTTGGTTTCCGCTTAACGCTCTTTATCACCGCCATTTGCATCTTATCAGTCTGAAAAGTGGCGGCCATTTGATTTTATTTCATTTTGGTGTATCGCAGCCTATCGATGTACGAAGGCAATTAAAACTTCTACTTTTTTGTGACTACATCCGGGACACATATATTTATTCTGTGACCCATTTTAGTGTACCATTTTTTCAGGCAATCAATTTTTATGTTGGCCTTTTAATGATTGAGTGTTGACATTATTATAGATTTTCCTTTTTTTTTTTTGTCGTCTGTTGTTCAGAGGATTTCATGATTTAATTTGGACCCTTTGCCTAAGAATGATGAAGCGCGTAGTTTAATTAAGTGGCGTTAAAATGGACTTCAGGCTTTTAGCCTTGCCATCAAGCTGGGAAAAGCGAAAGGGAAAGGGAAAGGGCTGGTTGACTGTGTAAACAAAAAAGGATTCGTTTGCTTGCTTAAGTCGGAAAGGTCGGAGGAAACTGTCAGTAAATTGGGTTGTCTTAATCTCTACTTAAAACAAATTCTGCGTGGGATGGACATTTTGCCATTTCATATTGTTTTTTTAATATTTCAAAATACAAATCTCAACTTTATTTTAAATGCAAAAACTTTGCGGAAGGGACAATGTGACCTTGCTTAAAATATTCCTAAAGTATTTACCTTAAAGAGCAATGCTTTTCAGATAAGTTTAGTCTGCAATACTCTTAAGTAGATTATAGTTTTATAGATGGCAAGATTTAAATAACTATTCTGGCTTGAATTTATACTTGTATGAATCAGAACAATAAATAACAACAGTGAAGCTTTGACTACAATAAGTTTAATAGTTTTGGCATTCTGCTCTAAATAGTGCAAACATATAGTATAGAATTAAAGTCATACAATACGAAGTACAAAAGAACATAAATAATAAACACATGATATTATTTATGTTCTTTTGTATTTCGTATTTTATGACTTTAATTCTTTTGTAGAAGTCAATATCTTGAACTCTATTCGTGCAGCTTAGTGACGAATAGAGACAAATGCTAAAAATTCTATACCTCTATCTATTATATAGTCAATAGATATAGAAAAATTACCCGAATATCTCTTCTTCTGCTTGTTACGTACACTTTTACGTTGAAAATGTAAAAAGAACAATTATCACATTACTCACAAGTAAACCGCCTAATGAAATTGTCGTCTAAAGCACATTTTAACTTTCTTGCTTGTTGCGAGTAATTTATCACACTTAAAGATGCGTTCAAGATTATGTTATCTATGTGTCTTATATATTGTTGAAGTAAGAATATGTATCCAAACATTCTTTGTCACAAAGTTTTGTGTGGCTCCAGATATGCTTTATAAAATTTGCATATTTTGTTTGAAAAGTTATCTGTTGTATGGCAACGTTTAAGATGGCTCAAATACTTTTCACCTACCTCACAACACAACAATTTTCCATCGGCAGCTAAAATTCATCAACCATTTTCAACGCTCTCTGAAATATTTGCTCTCTACTCCCTCTTTTCTCGCTGAGCGGAAAAAAATGCCAAAAACGACAAAGTAAAAATTAAATATTCAATTTCAGCCGCTGGCAGCTAGGACACCGAAAATATTTGTTACAAAATGTTAAAGTTTTTGGTGGAGCCACCCTCACCTCTATATATACACCTGTCCCTCCTCCTTTCGGCTCTCCAACACACCAGCTGCCGCAAAGTGCAAACAAATAAGCAACATGCAACGGATGTTGGATGGAACCAAACGGAACTGAGAACTCTGGGAATGACACATGACCTCCAACATTTTGTTATTTCTTTTTCGCCACTCGCTCACTTTTTTATTCCTTCGTTGAAATATTTTTATGACTTGCTTTACGTGCCCGCGACTCAAAGCAAATATGCCAACACACACAAAGCCCGTCGACCCCAAGTTGAGCCAAAGCCCATTGAAGGGAACACCGAACACTGAACAGCGATGCCTTTGGCTTTGCCAATCAATCATTGCCAACTACAATTTAGCGCATAATTTACAGATGAAACTGTGTATAAAAAAATGTGTGCGATAAGAGAAAGTTTTATGAGTTGTGCACAAAATGTAAATCACATTTAAAAATTAAATAAATAAATACGCAAAAATGATGGATGGGATGCCGATGGAAAGCGCATAAAAGAAATTGGGTGAAACATAAACAAAAACTAAAAATGGAAAGAACTTTTCAGTAATTCCTTCATAAATCGGATTTTTCGACAGATGCCAATCGAAATGCAGAAAAGAAATTCTCAAGTTTTTCAACTAATCCCGAAAACACTAAACGAACTTTATGCTCAGCACGTGGCAAGAACATCTCCCCATTACTTTTGATACCGCCCACTACAACAGAAAACTCCTGCTTCTTTTTCTAATGTTCCCATGTTGGAGGCGTTGCATTTGCGGTCAGCCAAAAATGTTTATAGTCTTTCCTTGAAATTGCCTTTGTTACTGCGTGAGATTTTCTCAGAATTTGTTGTTGCTACTACAGCAACTTTCACCTTTTAATGTGCGCGCTAAGTGAGTACTTAAAAGGCCGTTAAGCATCTCCTTAGGTATGTGCTAATATACTCATGTGTCAGCCACAGCGATTGGTCCTCGCAACGATGAAAGCTTGTTATCATTTAAATGGCAAACAAGCGAAAGTTCGATAAAAGCAAATTGCATGCCAATAATATTTATTCGGATGCCCTCTTAGGTTGATAATGGTTTTTATAAAATCAGAAAACTTGTAAGGCCTTTGGGAACTCGTATCTTTATTTTCCTTTACACTTAAAATAATTTAATGATGTTTCAACATATAATTTGATATACATATGTAAATATTAAATAATAATTTTTAGTATTTTATATAGTTTTCTATTCGGTATTAATATTTACGCAGAATTGTATTCATGTATTGTATTCAGTATTATATTCAGCATTATATTTAATATTATATTCAGTATTTAGCATTTTTTGTATTGTGTGTTTCTATTTCTTAACTTCTTATAACTTGTTGTGTTATATTCGGTATTTTATTCAGTATATTTAGTATTTTATTATATGTCATATTGTATTGATATTATATTTGGTATTGGTATACAGATTTATATTTAGTATTATTTTAAGTATTAAAATAACTAATTAAATAAATATTTTCAATATTCAGAACTTCTAAAAAATGCCCCTGAATATTTTGTATATCTGCTTGTTGAAGTCAAATGTGAAGAATAAATACATTTATATTTATTATGTTTTGTATTGTATTCAGTATTATATTCAGTAAAATATTCAGCATTATATTTGGTATTTTTTAGTATTGTGCTTTTATATTTCCTAACTTTATATAATAAATACGAAATAACTAATTAAATTAATATTTTCGATATTCAGAACTTTTAATAAATGCCCTTCAATATTTTACTACTTATGTTTCTTGAAGTCAACTGTGAAGAATAAATAAATAATTCCATGAAAATATATGTATAACATAAATAATTTGTTTTGAGGTTGTTCTTGGAAATGTGAAGTGACTTAACTTTCTTAACCCATGTTTTGTGTTGTGCTGTCATTTGACAAAAGTATTTTCTAAACCCTTTCTTATAACTTTTAAGCCTGAACTTATAAAATGCCAAGTCTATATATAGGCTTCACTTTATTTCAAGGGTATTGACAATTTGGCATTTCGAGGATAGTTTGTTTTGCTGTTTTCATTCAATTCCGAAGAGGACAACCACGCAACAACTGTGTTTACATAAGAAACTCGAGTGCGCTCTCTCGCTCTCTCATGCTTCATCTCTCTCTGTGCAGCATCCATAAAGTTGCTAACTGCCTCTGACTTATCTTGCCACATGACTGCTCAATATATAAATATAAATATATTCGTCGATGATACTTGCAAAAAGCCCTTGTCAAAGTTCTGTTAGCCCTGCAGCTGTACACGACTTTAATTTGTTATAATCCCAGGGTTTGGTCGGCGCAATGCGACGCGACGGGGAGGGGAGGGAATGATGGCACAATGCTGGCGGAAAGTCACAGTCGAAGCCAAGGCATTTTAAATATGTCATACAAAAACATACACACACACACACACACACACTAACACATTAGAGGATTCGTATGGAGTTATCAATTCCACAAAGGAAATCATTCAGGCACAAAAAGCGAAGCACAGAACGAAACCATTGTCCTGGCACTGTCCTGACAGTATTTCATATTGTGCATATGCAAACATACACGTAAGTTTGTCTGTGTATGTCACTGAGTGTGTGTGTGGGTGTGTGGTTGTTTATACAAATGTCAAACGACAGGGAAGCCTTTAGTTTGGCCAACGCACACCCAACGCCCAAACAAAAGCACTCACAAAAGACTGACAACAAATTGGCTACGTGTCTGCTTCGATCAATGATTCTAACTGAAACCCAGACCTGAGTCCTCCGTCCTCCGACTTTCCGTCCTCAGCCTGACAGTGACTTTTGCTGCGTATTCGTTTTGATATAATTCAATTTCGTATACACAATACCAGCCAGTAATGTGTATATAAATTGGGGCCAGAGGAAATATATAGCATACTTATGCACGGGTTGTCTAACATATGAATGCGCGCTGCGCTGGTCGGGGGTGGAGGGGGGAGTGGTTTATCAAATAAACGAAAATGCCACAGCAAAGCTCAGTCAAATTATGTTACAAATTGTCAAACCCTAATGCCTGACAGATGTTGCCATAACCAACAATCTCGTAGTTGGCCAATTTTTTACGCTCACACAAACACAACTTGTAGCCATAATTAATGGCAAAGCAAACAGTTGCGCTTTGGTTCTGCAACGTTCAGGCAATCAGCGCGTAAAATTGCTAAACTTCGGATGCAAACAGTTACATAGTAACAGCCTCGCTTGTGGTCACCTCCCAGTAATACACACATCGCGCATACGCCCCGTGTCTAACAACAACAACAACAACAGCATGTTGAGGCCATCGCCATCAGTTCTGACAGCCTTTGGCCTGTTGGCATAGGTGTGTTTGACTTTGCATATCTAACGGTTAGCTGCCAGCCAGCGCCACTTACATGCATTTAAGTGCATGGCTGCGGCTTTTGAGAGCCATTCCTTCTCGCTACTCGTAACTCGTACTCGTACTCATTCTCGTTGTCGTTCTCATTCTCGTTGTCGTACTTGGCCTTGTCTCGGTGACTCGCGGTTTCCATCAGAGTGCCAAAGCAAGTTGACTGTTTACTGGGGCGTAAGCTAAGCAAACTCACTGAAAGGCTGCCGAAGTGCTCAGAGTGCATTAGAGGTACCACAATTTGAAGGCCATTCCAGGCAAGTGTCTTGCAAACTGAACAATAGATGCGAGAGTATTGGATTTGTTTTAAAAATTGATAGTCAACGTACAGTCGAAAGTGCTCGGGTAAATAAAACAACAATAAATAGTCCTAATATTTATTTAATTATTTCAACACTGCATAGCAAATATTCCAGTGAAATATCTCGTATTAAACGAGCTTAGCAGTTCAGTGTGCATTTTTAATTAGATCAGTAATTATAAATTATAATCAAATGATAGTTCACCCAACCATTTGTAAACATTCCACAACTCGCATTGTACCATATAAATAATTTACTGGCTATTGTTTATATAAAGTCATGTGGAAAATGTTACATTACAAGTACAATAAACAAACACCAAAATAAACAATAGCAAATATTGCAACACTTTAAAGTAAATTCAATCGATAAGTTTTGCAGGGCAATATGAGAAATTGAAAGTATTTTATTTGAAAACTTAACCCACATTATATACATACATATCATGATATAATTACACATATATAAATACATATTGTGTTCTTGTGCTGTTTAAATATCTTTCAATTTACTGAAGAAGTTTATTCGTTCATTTTTGATCAGTAAATTCGATGGATTCGTTAGTTCATTTTTAGTCCCCAACATTATTCATTGTTCAAATTTGTTGTTTGTTTTCAATATTAGTTCGTTTTTTACGATCTTCTTTCGAAACTTTAAGTATATATCGTGCAGTAGACAGTTAAAATGTTCAGATTAAATTCATACGACCCTTAAATTAACATAACCTTTAATTTACTAAATGCTAATAATACTGTTAGTGTTAAGAACAGACTGGAATAAGAGGAAGCTAAAAGAACATAAATTTGGTAAAGGCAAGTTTCGACCAAGAAAGCTGTACAGGCTAAACGTTATTGTTCTCGAAAGAGTCAGTAAAATAAAAGAAGAGAAACGAAATAAAAATTATTAATTTTTGAAAACTATAATAACCATTGCTCTCCCACTATTTGCTCTCCTATAATTTTTTTAGAATATGGGTAATTCTCTGGTAAATGTCGCGTGCGAACAGCTTTACAGTGAAAAAAAAAAACATAAACTAAACAAATTTTAAAATTAAGTGAAGGTTATTCTTAAAGCTTTGGATTAGCACTATTTTTTGAGCTATTCTGTTTTACGATAAAATATATAAATTAGTTCATTTTTTGGTTTTGCGTACGAATTTGTTAATTTTTGTAATTATCAGAACAGAAAAAAAAATTCCAAAACCATTCTTAGCTCTAATTAAAGTACTAATCTAGAGCTATAAATAAATAAAAATAACCTTTACTTATTTTTAAAATTGTTTCAGAGAATTACCCATATATTGAATTATTCAGTTTGATGTTTATATTTTTACCTAAAAATTTGTAGTGCCCAAAATAAATTTACATAATTCATTTAAATCCAATGATAACGTGTAATGATGATATATGATGTAGCATCAGGTGGCATATCTAAAAGATTGTGACAGACAGCAAAAGAAAAGACTAATATAAAATTTCAAAAAATGAACAACTGGTCACAAACTAAAGATCAACATGACTAGAATGATCAACTGAAGAAAACTAATGAACAAACTCTAACAACTGAACAAAAAAGAACGATAATGGTTGACTTATTCTGTTATATTGTTCGTTAAGCACACTGAGCTTGCTTTGTTTCGTGACACGAAGCACAAAATGAAAGCGTGTTACGCCTATTCGTGCTTAGCAAACGAAAGCATGAAAACACGAAATAAGTCGACTTAACACGGCTATCACGATAAGAAGAACGCAATGTGCCAGCAGCATTTAATTTTTCTCATTTGCAATATTTGAAAAATTTAGATGTTTAGCGTTTGGTATTTTGTGGTTCGTGTTTGGATCGTGTTATGTCTTGGGAATTTTGAAAATAATTTGGCACACGCTCAGTTCATGATTTGCAATCTGCTTTAATAGTCAAATCTCAGGCAAGCAATGGCGAGAAGAGAATCACAATTGTGTGTAGGTATTTCGAAGGCAATCTGTTTATTGACTTCGATTTAGTGTGCTTGGCTGGGCCATTAATAAAGGAACAAATGTCGATGTGGCAGTCCAGCTGTTTGCTGTCCTAAGTGCCGAACAATTCAATGCCACACTTTTGACACAGGACTCAAGGCTCTGGACTGAGGACGCAGGACGCTGTGGCGACGACGGTCATTTATCTATGCTACGACAGCGTATTCAATTAAATATTGAAGCACGAGGCTAATAAATTACCGAAATGCCTACAAGCACGAACGAAGCAAAGTGAGAGAGAAAGCGTTTCTTCCAACTCCAAGCTCATAAATATGACCCACATTCGGCAGGAAATCGTGTAAATCTACAAATTACCTTAATATTTAATAACAATGGACTGGGCAGAGCAACACGAACAACACAACGGACTCGCACTCGGACTCGAAACAACAACCAAAGCACGAAAACTTTTAACGAGCCGTAATCGAGGGGCCCAAGATTTATGCGTCCCGTTGACAAGCTCTGGCCAAATGGATGACGCAGGTGTTCTGCTCTGGCCACTTTTTAGAGTAGAGTGGGGTTAGAAAGTACTCCATCTACCTGTCTGGCGGGGGGAAACGAACCCCTTTTGGTGAAGCAAATCATAATTCATTTGTGGCGACTGATAAAAGGCAAAACAACAATGGAGGCCTAAATGTAATTTCCTTACCTGAGTTCCCCATTGTTTGGCTGGCATTGTAAATGCCGACAGTCCGTCCATTCGTCATCCGTCGTTGATTCACTGTCAATAAAATCAAATTTATTTCTGTTACGGATTTTCGGTCATTACTCGAACGCTAAATGGGATTCATATTAGACAGGCAAATGGCTTGCGGAGTCGTGAGTTTTGATATTTCAGCCGCCAACGCAGTGAGCCAGGAAATTGAAAACGAAATATTTGAATTGTATCAGATGATGATGAATTCGGGTTTGTTGTTGTTGTTTTTTTATTATATTTATTTTTATTTTCCGATACTACAATGCGCATCTTAATGATGTGGATAAGCATTCAGCTGAAGATAATAGAAAGCGAAGGATGTTTTTATATTGAGAATCTAGCGATGAGTTTGTTCAGCTGGCAGCTCATCAAATTTTATTGAAGCCATATTTAAATTTTATACACTTCCCCCACATACTGCGTACTTGAACTTCATGCGATACTTTGCGCTCCTCGCTTTGCGTAAAATGAACTGACTGCATCAGAGGCAACAGGAAGCAATAATAACAATGCCGTCGACAACAGGGCAACTTTAATACAATATATATTGGCAAAGTTCAAAGTATGCAAAAGTCGGAAGCAGAAGTAAAAGCTCCTTGCTCTTTGCCCCTTGCCGTAGGCCAACAACACAACAACTGGCAGCTGACAGGCAGCAACCTTGTTATAGTCGCCGCATCAACTGTGCCTTGAGCTAGATACATTGAACTAAGCGAACAGTACTCTGTTCTTAGATACCCTAAATAGCCCTGTGGTTGCGAAAAGTATTTGCATATTTGATTGTAAAGTAGCATCGCCTCTTGGCCACTCTCCAGCTCAACAGGGTATTAGAGGAGGAGACGTGAGACGGAGAGCCAAAACATCACATTGCATATTATGCGATACAACTTGCATTGCCCATCATCAGTTCGTCCATCAAACGAGGCGTCAATGAGTCAGTCAGTCAGTCATTCAAGCATGTATTTCCTTCCTTTCTGCGCTGCAGCGCAGAATTTCCGTTTCAATGCACTCTGATTGAAAGTCTTACGTGCTTATGTGGCCCTTGTCGGCGTGGCGTGTGTCGCACCAAAGGACCTCATGCCACAGATACAGCTCCTCGTCCTGCTTTTCCGCTATCGCTTTCCCGCATTGCCCGAATCTCCGACTGTGTCGTTTGCAATTTTAATGTGCAGTGACGTAGATGCAAGTGCTGATAATGCCAAACGGCCCCATTTCGATAAGGCGGCAATTCAAATAAACTCTTTGCGAAATATAGCACAAGCCGAACAATGAATACGCTTTCAATTCAATCAAAAAGTAATTACAATAATTGTTGTTTGATCTAATTACACAGCAAAATTTGAACGATTTGAAATGAAGGTTTCAATATAAACTGATAATACAAAAGATCATAGATTGAGTTTGTATTTTTACATTTATAATTCAAATTGCAGACTTAAATAAAAACACAACCCGCTAATCACATATTCACGCTTAAAAGAGAAAGAGAAAAAAGTGTGGCCATATATGTAGTTCAATTATGAATTTTTATGTGCCTTTTTGATAATAAATTAACGATGACACATCGATTAAATTAGAGATGTGCTATAGTAGGATATATTTAACTGATTCACATGAATGAATGAAACTTTTCCCAATCCCCATTGATTCCAATCTTCACAATAGAACTGCTGTGCCATGGCCTCTTCACTAAGAGACAATGTAGACACTGCCCCCACCGTCTCCATCTCAATCTCGATTATCCTTTGTGCTGTCCTGCTTAAACGACAAGTGTCTAATTAAATTGAGCTCTTAAGGCGTTCTAATTTTTACGTATCGCAAAAACTAAACTAAATCTCATTGGTTGCAGTTTCGATGTGGCGAGCAAATTGCTTTTACTTTAATTGGATTTGAATTGTCGCCTCTGTCGCGTTGTTTTCCAGGGTCACGCACCCACACCTGACTGTGGCTGTGACTATGACTGTGACTGTGACTGTGGTTGAGGCTGAGGTTCCTTCCTCTTCTTTTTCTGTCTCGCCACTTCAACTCAAAGTGCATGAAAAGCGCGCCAACTATTTGCACGGACTGTGACCGCCGCCGCACCCGTTTACTGAATTTTCTTGATTTTTCTTTCTTTTCTGTTTTTTTTTTTGTATTTTTTTTTTTGCTTTGCCTCTCTGCTTTACGGCATGTTTGCGCCCATAACTGTAAATCCGTTTTTATTATCCGCTTTTCAAATGAGCAGAACCCTTCAGGCGAAGAGACCCAAGCCAAAAGCAAACTGCTCGGCACATATCTCGTGTGTAAATAATCAAAAACGAAAAAAACGTTGGGTATGTGTAATTTATGCGAGTTTATTTAGCAGCCCAAAATTAAATAGAAGAACCAAGTCCTAAGCAAATAATTCATAAAATATAATTAGTTGGTCAAAGACTTCTTAAACTATCAAGCTGTAATTAAGATGTGCTTCATATCAAAATAACATTTTAAACCTTTTTCATTTATACTCTTGCACTTCACACTATAACAGAGTATTTGCCAGTCGAAGAGAATTCCATATTTACACTTCCGTTTTACATGATAAATTTGAACTGAGTCCTCGAAGCGATAGCTACAAATTGGGCACTTTTACTCACACTCACACTTACACTCACATTCATACTCGAACTCGAACTCGAACTCAAATTCACAGTCGTATAGTACACTCATTGCATGCCGCTCAGTCCATAAACTTGGCACCCTAAGCTAGGAAACTCGGCACCACACTGCCAAGCTAACATATTTTGTTTATTATTTTTTGCGCTAGTTTGACTTCAGCAACTGAAAATTATTAAGGCCACAAACAACAAATACGAGCACAATCACAACTACAATTCAGATATCAAAGAGCCAAAGCTAAAGAGGGGAATGAATGAACGAGCATGGTTATGGTTATAGCTCCGCTTAGTTGCTGATTTATGACTCTGTGAGTGGAAGGAGTATGAGAATTTTGGCAAATTTCAGTAGAAACTAAAGCATTAAGAATGCTTCTTTAATTGGAATGTATTTATGGAATTTGTGGTTGCGATGCTGAGCAAATACTTGAAGAGACTTTAAATTGCTGTTGTAGCATTTTTTGAAGGAAAATTAGCTATATTATGCCAAAATATGGATACAGTATTTTCGCTCTTCTCTCTTTAATCCATCTCTGATATATTATACTACGACATTCGAAATATGAAATTCAACAAAAAATATACGAGCTTGGCACCCGTCAGTCTTTTTTTTTTTTTGCGATATCATCTTTTATATTAAATGACTCTAAGTACAGCTTATTGCCTTTTTCGATGTGCATTGGCGGAAGTGAGAGTGTAGCTCCTCTATCTTCAATGAAGTAGGAGATTCAGCTTGACACATACGTAAGTAGACTTTCTGTCGAAATAAAATTATATAATACCCTATGGGTAGCGGGTATAAAAACACAAGCACAAACAGACATTAAAGTAGGCTTGTTATTTCACTTCGTAACCATAATCACTATTTCGTTTGCACGAATACCATAACGTTTAATTTTTGTGGCCAGTCAACATTTTCTGAAGATGTCTGAGAAGAAAACCAATAGCTCTCCTATTTTATGGGATCCTAAAGGTTTTCTATTGCCAGTGCAGCGCGCAACAAATTCCATCAATAATGGCTCTGAAGTCGTGGGCCTAAAGAGTAAGGAGTTTGCGGTTTTGACGGTATTTTCAAAATCAACGTCACTGATGGATAAATCGGTGACCAAGATTGTGGCAATAGATTCCCATGTTGGCATAGCGATAACTGGCAGAAAAACTGATTCTCAAGTCATCGTCGAATATCTTAAACTCGAGTGTAAAAAATATACATACAACTTTGGGAAACCGTATCCCGTGAACAGATTAGTCGCCGAATTAGGAAACACAATGTTTCGAAATAGCCAACGGATAAGTTGTCAACCCTTCGAAGTAGGAATACTATTTGCCGGGTATAATGAGAGGGTAGCCACATTTACCAGGTGATGCCCTCTGGCGAATACTTCAACTGCAAAGCCATGGTAATTGGAGGTCGTTCTCAAACAGTTCGCAGTTATTTGGAGTGCAACCTTGAACACTTTTCCATTAGCACGAAAGAGGATATAATATGCGATGCTATTCGAGCCATTTATTGGGATATTCCCGGTGAAAAGCAGTCGCATTTAAATATTGCAATTGTTGGCGAAAACCAGAAATTTGAGTTGCTTTCGGAAAAAGATGTCGCCACATACGAACAAAAATGTAGAGGATGTGAATCAGTCCAAGATTCAATGCAATGCTATTCAAACATTTCCTGAAATTGTGATATGAGAAATAAAGTGCTTTCTAAACTATTTTTGAAAATGTGTACTATCAAAGTTTTACCGGGAACTGAATATAACATAAAATGAGAGGTAACATAATAGTACAGTAGTACATAAACCTTGCTGTTAAAATAATATGCCTTTCACGATATTTTAATGTAATGTAGTATTTTAATAGGCCTCTTCCTCGACTTGAAATACTTGAATAAAAATTGACCAAAATGAATAAATTACTCATCCATTTTGAGATTGAGCTACTATATAAATTATTCATCATTTCCAATTACTTAACCGATGGGAATTACATAATCAACTCTCGTTGATTAGTCCGATTTGAATACATACAATTTAAATGTTAGGTCCGTTTAATCTGTGATTCTATCGCTCGGAAGCCGTCAATGCTGAGAAACTCAGCCAGCATATTATATTTGTTGTTTGCCGTAGTACTTAAAATTTAATTACAGCTGCAAGCTGCACTTTCTCATTATGTGGCAAACAAACCTGTTAACTGAAATTGCCCACGGGGCTTCATTCAAAAAATTTGTTGACGGGTAAACAGAGGCATACAGTCGGGAGCAGTTGAAACAGCAGCTGAAACAGCAGCTGGAATAGCTTAAGGCCTTTAATTGATTTTAATATTTAATTCCGCAAACATGAAATGCAAATAGAATGTACATTGAAGTTGTGTACATGAAATCAATTTAAGACCATATTCAAATCTGCAGAGAGCACGTCATGTTCTTATTAAAACAAAATTATGTATGAGTTGGGAGGGATTATACAATGTCTGATGACATCTCTCGTTTGACACTTTTATTTGTTATTAAACCAAATCAAATCAAATGTCTGGTTGTGAATTAAATAGAATGCCAGAATCCGAAATGCAATGCGATTATTAATTGAATTCTCAATTTTTGCACTAGCATCCTCTCAAATATTTACACAAAATGTTGCTGTCAGTGATAAACAGTCTGCAAACATGTTGAGTGACGCACAAATTGCAGTTGGCCAACTCAGCGTTGTGTTGACTTTCCAATATAAAACGAAGAGTAGGTCGCTTCTAGTCTGTAGCTTGTAGCTTGTACGTCTATTTGTATGGGTAAATACAAATAGCAGTGAGATTAGTTTCCACTTCGTACAGCTGAAAATTTGAGTGGCTGTCACTTAATGTTTACCACTCTTTGTGGCGTTGTGCGGAAATTAGTTGGTGGCAGCGTAAAGCTCTTCCCACTTTGCGCATTTTAAAGTCGTCAAAATGGAAGCTCTATTTATGTTCGGGCTGATGATGATGTTGATGCGATGTTGGTGATGAAGCTGTGTAGTCTCTTTATGTGTGGCAAGTGGCTTGTGCTTGTTTTCACATACCCTACAACTAAACACTACAAGGGGTATACTATGAACATGTTATTGGCAGAACATGAAGTTCTTACTACATCGCAATGTAAACTTAAATAACTTAGGTAACTATTGTCCCTATTTCAATTTAATCGTTCATGTATTCTTCTAGCTTTTCAATTGGAGAACATTGACGGTTAACTTCATTTAATGTTAGAATTCAAATCTAAAATAGCAGACTGAAATTATAAATTCAAGTACCGACAATATTCCAAATATTTGATCTCAATTGAGTTAAAAACTAGTCTATTAAGTATACGTACTATCTGTTTCTTAAAACCAATGAAGTAGTTTATTAAGTATACGACCTACATTTTCTGTAATTTCAATTTAAGTAGTCGAGTTTTATAGTTTCTTTGGCAGTTTTAAGAGGCATTTGTTATTCGATCCCTCACTATAAATGCTTTCCAGCTTGTTTCTTTTGTTTTTTGCTTGTTTTGATGAGCTAGTTGTCTCGGGCTATTGATGAGCTGTTGTTCTTTCATTTCCATTGTTGTTGCAAGCGTCACAAAACGACTCTTGAGACCAGTTAAGTTCTCAGTTCTTTTCCGCCTGTGCCACGTTTGTTTAGATCTCAACGTTTGCTTACTACACTGGAACAGGAACAGCACTTTGTTATGACTCTTTGGGGCATAACAGCGTTGAGTTAATTTAATTCTGTGTTCTTGCTTAATTGAGTGCCTGGTCAAGCCACAACTGTGGCGAGAGCACGAACAAATGGAAATGGAAATGAGATGTAGCAGCTAACTAAGCACAGGATTGGGAATTAGTTCCTCACTAAACACGGACCCTCTAATTCAGTATTTGGCTTTTTTTTAACTACTCCTAAGTCGAGTTTTGCGTGGCCAATCTCGCATGTAGATAATTTGCATTAGCATAAAGACAAAGACGGATTAGCGTAAATTTCATGCCATGTAATATGATTAAAGATGTTGGCAATTTTATAATATTTCCTCTCCTTCAAGTATTTCCTTCTTTTTGTGTCGTTAGTTACTAATTTTCTCCTACTTAACATTTCCTACATTGCTTTAAGAACTTCCTAATGACACTTAATGTTATGCTTCAAGTTAGATTTAATGAGCGCAGTCAAAAGGTCACGAATGCTCTGCTTTTAACTCATTTGGAAATGTCACTTTGTTAATTTAAACTGGCAGTTGAATGATTACGTGTAAATATAAACCCCATAATACAATAGACTTTCCCCCAAACCTAAACCCAAACACATATAAAATACTATATTGTATGGCAACCACAAATAAGCAACTGACATAAAACAATGTAATGGAAACCTGTGCACGTGGCGCAAGTTTAAGTATAAATTACCACAATAAATATAAGCTCAGCCGTCGGGCAACAATAATGCCAACTACAGTAAAAAACAACAACTATTATAAAGAAGCACAACAACAACAACAAGAACAACAACTAAAGCAAGAGCTTACGCACAAGCGCCTTTCCTATAATGGCCTCAAAACAAAAAGGCAACGGAAACTGTTGTACGACGAAGGCATTGAGAGGAGAATGAAAAGCGAATAACAAAAGCAACAAAAAACAGCTATATCAAAAAGTAGAAGAAGATTTTCACCGTAAGCGTGACGTGTCGTAAGTTTTATACGATGTGAAAATTAAATTTTCGCATGTCAGCGTTGAATTAATTTTATTTTTCATTTTTTCCCCATCGCTTATTGCGTAATGGACGCCCCAAGGAAATGAGTCTCAACAGGTGGCATTTTTTATATAATTTATTTTATTATAGTATATCCTTGAACACCTCAATTTCGCTGCTATCTTACTTTTAGATATTTGTTTTCATTACGAGATGAAATTGTAAATGTCGCTGAAGTTCTTTATTTTTTTGCAATTTGTCGAAATGGCGAAGGATGCAATTTCCGGGACTCTCGCTGCACGTTGTTAAAACGCCGCCCAAAGGCTTCAATTGCAATTTTCTCGCGCAATTTCATGAACATTACGAAGTATGATTCCTGGCCAGCAAATTGCATTTTGGCATGCCTGGCCTGCAGTTACCTTACACGAACTATGTCCTTTCACAGGTCGGAGTTCTCAGCTCCGACTGCGACTTCAAGCTCATTGCACTTTGTTTTTATTAGACCGTTCTGGCGTCATCGGCATAATAAGTTTCAGTTTCAATTGCCCCTTAACGCGCCAGCAAACAAAAGGACAACTGCAGGAGCCCAAACACTGGCATAGAGTAAGGACTCGTAGGTAAAACAAATGGCACTTGCTCTTGTAGCAATGGCAACCATAAGCATAACCACTTTCCTCTTTGCATCTGGCTGTATTCTTTATTAACCAGCAACAGAGTGTTTCTTATACCCTCTGATGGTGAGCAACCTGAAATGGAATTGCTTAACTATTTCAACTGCATTCGAATGAGCTGAGCACAAAGTATCTGCAAGTCGGACATTTCTAGGTTTCATAACTGAGTTTTTATTATTTTTATTTCACCAGAATTCTGAGTGCTCTTTCAGCTACATAGTTTGGTTTGGTTTGGTTGCTGCGCGAGTTTTGGGGCAAAAAAAAAATATAGCAGGAAAAAGGAAAATAAATTCTAGAAATATTATTTTTGGGTAACTTTTGTTCTGCTTCGGCGCGCATTGCTTGTGGGCAGTTTTAATTTTGTTGCAAACTTTTTCCGTGCGAGGTTTGTGCAGCGTTTTAATAATAAATACGTGTATACGTATGTACATACGAATGTGTGTTTCAAACGAAGGGCAACCATTTGTATTTTGGGTTTATAAATAGACAGGAAATGCTGTAATGGACGTCCAAGGAAGTGGGGTAAAAAGTTATGTTGTGCTTGCGGGAAATGCTTTTCGAAATTCTATTGCTGTTGAAGTTTGCTAAAGGTACATTTTAATATGATAAACCAGGCTCTTCGAGTTCATTTTCTATGCCAGCAAAATAATTACTGAGCGAAATGAAAATCTTCTCGGCAAATAAAACAGATTGTTGGAATTAAAACTTTGCGAAAGATATCTTCATTTTGCTGCACAATTCTCGGCAAACAAATTTCAAGAGCTTAGCAACACAACACGTAATCAAATTGTCAACAAATGGATTTCTTTTCCATGGCACGTGACCAACGAGACCCTGAGGCCCAGAACGCCTACAGAGCCAACCAAACACTCGTATGTTATATGCCGAGCCTTGCTTTGGGCTCACGCAGTCATCTTCATAATTTTGCAAGCGCGACGCATTGCATATCAAATAGTTTGCCTTTTGTTTGCCTTTCGAAATTTCTACGCCGAAGGACTGTTTGACTAGCTGAATGAATAGCTAGCAAGCTAGCAGACTGGCTGGCCTACGGAGCGTATGCGCATTTAAATGCCAGCAGCTGTCGAAAGTTTACACACAGTCTGTCAATCAGCACATCGATCGAGTGTTGACTGTCGAATTAAGCGCTCAACTTGCTGCTTAATTGAAATTGATTGTGTCCACAATTTGCATGTTTTTATCCATCGGAACACGATTCGAGTACTCAAATTTATTCCAACTGTTTCACGCATGATATCATGCATATAATAAATCAACTGCCAACATATAATAATTATTTAAAAATACAATTTGTGAATTAAAAAATGGCATTTCAAATATTGAATTTATTGCTGTTATCTTAGGAAATATTTCCACATACACGAACAATTATTTCCGCAATGGAGAAACCAAAACCGCAAAATGCACAGTGAGATAAATTTAATTATGCTACTTCTTGCTTCTCGATGCTTATGACCAATTACCAATGCCAAGTTTACGTAATTTATGCACACATTTGACTTTTGCCAATGTGCGCATTTAGTCTCTATCTCTGCCCTCCTTTAATTATAGCTGACCATGCCGAACGATTAAGTGAAACCATACAAATTACTCCACATAAATTCTATTAATTGTCCCACTGCTCTATGCACAGTGGAACAGTTTATCGCCATGGAAATTGATAAATGTGTATTATTTATTGTTATCATCCAAATTGGGTCAATTGAAATTAAAATATAGCCAGTTATGCTAAACAAGAGTCTGTGTTCAAATTAATTTAAATGAAGTGTTCATATTTTATGTTTATTTCGTTCATAAATTCTGTTATATTTTAAACTAGTATTGCAAATAATACTACAATACTTTAATTGAATCGAGAGATAAGTAAGAAAGCTTTAGGCGGGTGTGCTCGAGGGTAAGATACCTGGTATCTGTTTTCAGAATTATGCAAAAGTCGTAGTACTTACTATATATATACCAAAACAATATTTAGTATATCAATATACTCGAATAAAAATTATTTCTTGAAAACTACAGCCGGGTGGGCTCAACTGTGAGATAACCGAAGGTCCCATTATCACTAAAATACGTAAAAATTTTCTAAACAATGCAATAACTTTATAATTATCAAAATATGATAAACTAATTTTAACAAAATAATTTGAAATATACCAAAAGCTATTTATAGTATATTATTATACATGAATAAAAATTATTTCGTGAAAGCTACAGACGAGTGTGCTCGACTGTGAGGTACCCGGTATCAATGAAATATGTTAAATGAATATACCAAAACTATATTTAGTATATCGATATATTCGATTATAAACATGTTTTTTTGCAAAATGAATTATTTCTTGAAAGCTACAGTCGTGTGTGCTCGACTGTGAGAAACCCGTTACCCACTTTTTTGCATTAAAGCAAAACAAGACATCCTTCAGAAAATACCAAATCCATCTATATACAAAAAAAATACTGAAACACAGCAAGAATATTTATTGTTTCTCTTGCGTGATACATAAGTTCAGTGTTGCCACATAATGATAATACCTTTCTGCCCTTTGGCTAAGGGGTATGAAAATAAACATCACCTTTGCTGTGATTGGTCCCCAAAGAGTTTTTTGGGTTGCCATCGCTCTATTAACCTGAAGCGAAATAACATAGACAGCAAAAGTTGATGCCATTAAGATTCACTTATGGGGCAACATAAGGGTATGCTGAAATCTGTGGCAAGTGATTTGGCACGAAGGTTTGCTGACACCACGTTGGCTTAAATACGAAAGGAACACTAACATTTAAGGAGGGCTTACGATCATTTCTGGCGAAATGAATACTTCTTGCTCGTAGAACAGACATTTGTTTATGAGTCAACTTGTCATACTTTAGGTAATTACCATTTAACCAATGAAGTGTGTTCTGCACGAAGTGAGTCGGCACTTTTCCGATGGAAATTATGGCCGTGAAACTGTTGCCATGCTCCGCTGTTATTTATGGCTCGAATTCTTCTTTCGCGCCTCTCACACACTTTGCCACTTTACCAGTTACACCTCAAACACAGTGCGTGCCATTTTGTAGCGACCTTCGACGGACCACGGACCACGGACCACGAATGCAATCAATAGCAGCGGAATCAGCAGTTTTATTATTGTTGTGGGTATTGTCATTGTTACAGTTGTGCCACAATATAGAATGCCATGCATAGAATGTGCGTGTGTTTATTTAACTCAAACCAAATCCATGCTGCTGACATAAATAACAACAAGCCCACACACATACACACACGATGTGCTCGAAAATTGAGTTAGCTACACAAAATTGAGTCTGTTAAAAGCTCGAACAACTTTAAATTGAATTCCAGTAAATTTAAACTTTCTACCAAAGAACCTTGCAGTAAATGCCTATCAGGAGCATATAGGCAATGCATGTATTATCGAGTCGAGCAACACAATATTAAACATTTATCGCTGGAAATCGTCATGCAACCTGATATGTAATTACAAACTTCATTGGACTTGCTTAGTAAAAACTAAACTCAACTATGGCAACATACATCTAAACACCAGCCCCAGGCTGACCTCTCCACTCCAGTGCCTATTTATTTATTTAATAGTGTCATTTACTTGCATGCACGACCGCGCAGCCAGTTTATGGTCTAAGGCCAGGACGAAGAGTTGAACACGAAACAGCTGGCCAAAGTTAGCCTGCAGACCCTAAGCCACGCCTTCTCTTCTCTGCGGCATAACTCATATATTTTAATATTCTGCTGGCGCCTGTTACCTTCTTTTGCGAGAAGTTTGCTCGGGGATAGAACTTTAAGTCGCACAGCGGTGGAAAAACGATTTTAATGCAAAGTGCAATTACAATAAAAATGCAACGCGAAACCAGAGACTACAATTTAATTAAGCTAATAAATTGCAAGTCATTTGGCTAGTGTCGTCTGAAGTAAAAGTGCTGTGGGAAATTGCCTGCAAAATGGCACAGCTCGTAATTGCCCTGGGAAAGCGATTACAGGCTCAAACCCAGGCTCAGGGTCAGCTGTCAGTAGTTACTGCTTACTGTACTCTGCAGTCTTTTACAGTGCAGTGCAGCAGTATTGTCCCGATTGACAGTAAGTCACAGCCCATGCAAAAATCAATATCTCTGCTCTTCAGCACGTTTCGAAACGATTTACTGATATTACGAACAAAACAAGTACAATCGATAGTGCTAGACGACTTTCTGTTTCCTCGAACTTAACAATTTGCATAACAAATATTTAATTTTTTTAATTAAGGTGACTTTTAATTGAACCTTCTTGGATTAATTATTACTTTACTTTTTATGTTCACTCACTCTAAAATATTTCAAAACTTAGAGAATAAATAATCATCATATTTCTCGAGCACATTTAAAATCATTAAAAAATGTTTGTAATATTGTTATATTTCAACAAATTCGATTGAAGGTATAGGACACTGTATTTTTACTAAATTGCAATACAATTTTCAATTGTTTCACCTTCATCGATCTCTTTTGCGTAGTTCTTCACGAACTAGAGGGATAAACAACGTTGGGTGCAAAAGCGAACGAACTTATTCAGAAATTGAACGCTTATGGGACACTAATTTACAAATCCAGTAAAGTGTCTTCTTGTATGAGCTCTCATATCAATGAGCTTAACCACTTCCATAATTCCGACAATAACTGATTGCTGAACGAACTCAATAAGCTATTATACATCGTTCACGAAATGAAAAGAACTAGTTCCCTTATTAAAAATGAGCAAACGAACTTATTCAGAAAATGAATATTTGCACAACATTAATTTACAATTCTAGCCAAGTTTCTTCTACTATATGTTATTTCGTGTATTGCATTTCTGTTGATATTTACAACATATCAATGAACTGCGCCACTTGCATAATTCAGTAAAATGATGGGGCAACAACAATCCGAAAGTGCCGCCCACATCGTTTGAATGCCACTTGAATGCATTACGGACAGCACAAAAATTGTGCGAGAGTTAATGAAGACCTGGGCGAAGACAAGATAACAAACTACAAGGAAGAACTGCCGCAGACAGTTTCCGAGTTGACCAACAGACAGACAGACAGACAGACAGAAATGCCAGCAACAACAACAATGGCAATGTGAAACGTCAGCTAATGAATTTTAATTAGGTAAATAACTTTACTTGGACATTTACTGTCCTGTCCATTCTCCATTCGCAGCGGTCGGTTTACCTTCTGCAGTTAAGACCACTTGTTGTCATTGCCAATGGAAATGGAAATGGAAATGGGAATGAAAATGACAATAAGAAAGACAATATCACGCACAGTCGCATCTTCACAAAATTTAATCAGACTTACTTTTGTAGCAAAGCACTAAGGAAAAGGGAAATGATTTCATAACGGTTGCCGCAGACAAGTTGGCATTGTACTTGTACTATATATGGAAATGGTTTATTATGTATTAATTAAGCATAAAAAATCTTTGACGTTGTCGACGCGCTTGAATGTACTATATGTATATAACGCATACGCCACGTGTTACACGCGCCGTGCAGCTATTTGTATTTAATTGGGTGCGTGCAGGTTTCATGTGCCATTTGACTTTTCACACGATTCTTTTGGAATATTATACTCGCCATATATATGGCTTTATCGGTATGTGCTCGCGTGTCGAACACTCGAGACAGGTGTAAATTTGTTGCCTTTGTCTTTGTCTTCTTCTCTGTGTGTGTGTGTGTGTGTTTATTAATTTTATTTTCCGCTCGAGTGCACGCGTTGCCATTGCCATTTACCTTTTTGGATACGGCTCATTTTCGTTTGTCAGATTTAATGAGCCGCATGCAAAATTTATTTAATAACTTTGCTGTGCATTATTCAGCTCTGTTTATGATTGCACTAAATTCAAGGTTATTAAATGAAGTGTGCCTCAATCCTCGACAGGCATTTTTTACAGCAGTAAAACTTTAAAGTATGAGTATGAATATTGACTACATTTTCAAGACATTAAAACAATGCCTAGAAAGTTTAAATTTTCAGTGAAAGAATTCAATATACAAAATTACTTCCATTTGTATGGACAAGAATTATTTCGATTACAGACAATGGGCATGTGAATTTGCCAAACCGTAAAACGGAATTGCGTGACAGCCGTTTTATAAATGACATTTTAAAATTATTGCGAATAAAAGTCAGAAGTGAAACCGCAGCAATTCAATTAATCAGCACATAAAGTTGGCTAAAAAAAAGAAAACATAGTATTTTATTCATTTTAATTGTGTATTGATTAATTGCCGTCCATTTAAAGTCTTATTCGCCCAACAAAGAGCGTTTTCAATGCATCGCATCGAATGATATAATGTCCCCACCACACTTTGGGGCAGCTGTCGAGAGCGAACAGAGGGAACACTCTCACCGCTTGACACCCACAAAAGCCATCAACAAAATGTGGCGAGCCTGTTTTATGCCCGCCCTGGCCAACTGATGACCTACCTGACTACCTTCGTTCCCTGCCACCGAGCTGTCAGTCTCTCCCTCTCTCTTTCTGCCACTCTGCCACCATTGCGGCCACAACTCAACGAAGCAACCTTGCAAAAATGCACAATACAACACCATTTTTCAAGCCACAGAAGTGCTTCTGGTTCTGTTTCGGTTTCTGCTTCTCTGCTCTGTTGCTGTTGCCATGTTTGCATTGTTGGCTGCTTCTACTGCTACTGATAATATTGGCCAAAAAGGCCTTACGTGCCAATTTATTATAACTTATTCAAGGCCAGCATTTCGGTATCTGCGTGAAAAATACCATAAAAAATGAACGCTGACCAGGCTAAAAGCAGCAATTGAAAGCATCGTTTGCCAACGCCACACACACACACACACACAGCACTTTGCTATCCTATGTTTATACAGCTGACAGTGGGCTGTATAGGACTGACAGCTAGGTGAGCTTAAATGTGCTTTTCCACAGAGTATTAAACAGTCGATTACATACCGAAAAAGTATTTTACTGGCTGGCATTTATGGTATGTTGCCTATCCAAACTCAGACACGCACAGAACTTGCGCTTCAAGTATATTACCAAAGCTCTCTCGATGAGAGCCCGACACAAAAAATAAAAAAAATGCCAACAATTTCGTGGTGGCGCAATCAGAAATGGATCGATTATATATGGGGCTGAGGGTGAGTGGTCGAAAAAATTGAAGTTTAATTGCTTTGCAGAACTTGAAATAGCGAAAGTTATCGCAATACGAGTAAGCGAGAAAGAAAAAAACTGGCGAAAACTGTCCAAAAGAGTTTTTCATAACAAACTTTTTGGGCGAAGCTTATTAAAATCAAACTTGTAACTTAAGTTTCTATTGGATTGCAAAACACTCGAAGATAATAACCAATTTTTGTACAACACATTTAATTGCAGCAAAAGCCGCAACAAAAATTCAAGCCGTTTTTCGAGGCCACAAAGTGAGAGAAACCATGAAAAAGTCGGAAACTAAAACTGCAACCAACAATGGCAGCGCCATTGCCGCCAATGCTGCCTCGGCTGCCGCAGAGGCAGCTTCATCATCAGCGGAGCCCACCAAAGCGGAGCTCGAGGCTGAATTCGATCCGAACGACAAAGGTAAGTGAAAGTTAAAGTGAAAGCGAAAGCGAAACTGGATGCGAAAATCTGATTGAAAGCAGTCAAAGTGTTAAACAAGATTCCCAACTGGGCAGCGGCAAATATTTACTTGGTCCTTGTCCAAGATTGACAAAGGCAGCAGGCAAATAATCAAGAAAAGTAAACCAAAGAGCTCCATGGTCACAAGAGACTATTGTGTGTGCGTTTGAAAAGAATGAAACGAGAGAAGCAGCTTTTTAAATTGTAATCGCAATGAAAAAGAAATCTTTTACTTTTAATGCTGTGTCAGCTTAGTGATGATACGATTAATTATTTGATAGACTATAATCGATTACTTTGCTTATAATTGTGACGTAAATTGAATCGGTAAATAGGTTTCAAATAATTGAATTATTAATAGATTTTGTGACTTAATAAAATTATTTTAAATTTACATTAAATTGACTAATCGATTATTGTCATATTTATTCGATTACGTACTTAATATAATTACATAATTCAAAAATCGATTAAAGCAATGTTTTTGCCATCTCTAGCCACATGCAAAACATGAGACTCATAGAGTCGTAATCGTAGTCAACTTGTTTGGCCATCATTAGACGTAATCGTGACAGACTAAGTGCTCTGCTTGTTAGCCTGCTGGCTCATCCTAATCTCATTAATCATTGCTCCACTTTGCGCCGAAAAAAACCTTACCCTAAAGTTGACACTGGGCGTTAGACGCTTCAGTTCAAGTTGCAGTTGGTGTCACGGATACTTCGACTTGTAACTTTGCTCTCGCCATCGCCATCGCCCTCGCCCTCGCACATTTTTAGCAATTCAGCAACTTTACACCAGAGTCAAACTACATGCTAGAATTACTGTTTACACAACTTCCCGAGCGTAATGAAAACTTGCGCGTTACCGTTGCGCAATACTTCGAGTGGGGGGAATAAGCGAAGTTCGAGTTCGAGTTCGAGTGTTGCAAAAATTTGTCATTCGGCAGTAACAAAAGTTGCTTTGCTGCCAACGACAGCCAGGCACATGGCACATGGGTATGCAAACTTTATAGCAACGCCTACTACAGCGAGAAGAAGAAGAAAAAGGAGGAGTGAATGCGCCAACTGTGTATTTAATCGTGGCTCTGACAGATCCCCAACGCTCATAAATAACGCACAAACTTCCAAGCGACACAAACATTCACCCCAGGGAGTAAGCTTGGATCTGCGGATCTACTGCTAGCTCTTGCTTAACCCTATTAAGCCCCAACAGCCACTGACAATTTTAGCCATAATTTGCTCGCCTCGCACCAGCCTGCCAGAGTCTGGCATGCTCATTAAAAACTTAGCGGCTGTCATCGAGACACATCGGAGGCAAGGACAGCGTCACTTTCTCACACCTTCGTTGCAACTACAATGACAGGTAGCGACATCTTCAACTACTATACTGTGTGTGTGTCTGTCTATCAGAAGAAATTGCCGTTGAGCTTAATTATGGTGCTCAGCACCATGGAAGTACCATATCTTAGTGCCACACTGCACATGTCTCCTGTGTTTGCAACACACGCACACACATGACGAGTATGACAATGGGCGGCAAAGGCTAATTAGGCGCGGTTCAGAAGTCAAAGCGAGTGAAAACGCCTGAAAAGGCTTCAGACTTTTTTTTTGTACCGCACTCAATTACAGCGAAATAAGTGGAATAAGAACACAGCCAAGAAGGCCACATACACATATACATATACACTGATACACACACACACACATGCAAGTATTCACTAGTCTCCAGTTGAATGTGTTTTACTTTTCAGCGCCGTCAACTTTGAGTCATCTTTATTTTATTTTACTTTAATTTATTTACTGTTTTATTCTTCTTAAAAAATATTGCTTAACTTTAGCTTCAAGTTTGAGTTTAATTTATTTATGCACATCTTATTTTACATTAATTTATTTTATAATGTTCGTTTTCGTGTTTTATTGTCCTGAAAAAATGATATTGCTTAAAACTAATTTCAAATATGTTCTAGATTTTCTTATATGCACATCATCTTTGTACCTAAATTATTTGCGTTTTTAAATATTTTGTAGTCTACGATTATTTTTTGTACATTTTTGTACTGACTCACTCATTATTCATCATCATTGCTTAGACCAACCTACAAATAATTAAAGACTGAAACTGTAGCATGTTAGAATTTACGTTATTGAACCATATGAAGGACTTCGTAAAACACAGGGAATTTTAGGTTGTGAACTGATTAAGTGTTCATGTATTCTAACTACACCGGGTAAATTCTCTTCTTCTCTTAAACGGGTCGTAGATTCAATAGGCTATTATAATTCACACATTTTGTGATAAGTGTTCTTAGCCTTTGGCATCGTATTCATGCTTATGCGAATTCATGTTCAAATATCTTCAATTACCCGTTAAAATTACTATTTATGCTACCAATTAAAATTATTATTTGGCTTAGGACACTGTGATAATGTGTTCAAGCTCCGTTAACAAAAGTTGGTGTCAACATTTAAATATGGTATTTTTTCTTATTCAAGGATTTTCATTAAAAACTCATTTAGCTTTTTCAAACCAAATTAAATAAAGTGTTGAAAGTCACATAACAAAATTTATCAAATTAATTCTCTCTTTTAGTTAACTAACTTTTAAGAATAAACTTCATGATTAGGAAGAATTTTATAAATGACAACAATATTTCCAATATGTTCAATATATATTTAACAAGCAAACAATTTATACAATACAATTCCCTAATTAATAAAAATAGAACATAAATAGAATTTATAACATACAATGATCGAAATTACGTCTAACATTCGAGAAGAAATTAAAATGAAATTAAAGTTGAGTTTTGTTGTGTTTACGTATATAACATACAATTTTATTTACTCTATCTACGCTAAAAAAAAAAATTGTTGCTAATAATTTGTTTTTATACTTTTTCTCATTTTAATTAGAAAACTCATTTAGCATTTTCAAAGTTGAAAACTATTTAAAAAAGGTTGAAAAATTAATTTCGAAAGTTCAAAGTCATACAAAAAAATATTTCACGTTAATTTGATTATTATTATTATTTCTCCCTAAGTTAAATAAATTTTTAAACTTTTAAGAATAAATACAAAAATAAAATTCATGCGAAGGATAAATTTATAAATGTCAACAACATTTTGAAATTCAAAATGCAAAACAATTTAAGTAATATTTATTTTAATTAAAATAGAAAAATAAATAGAATTTATAATAAAATTGTCGGAATGATGTCTGGCATTCAAAATGAAATTAAATTGAAATTAAAGGGGAGCTTGTTGTATTTATACAATTTTATTTGCCACTGCTAAGTATTTAATCCACATTCGAATGTAGTTTTTAGCTAGTTTATTTTGTATGTTGATTATTCAATTGTTTCAGTGCAAAACTTTTCCCATATACTAGAAACTTGGCTGTTTAGCAATGCAACTTCGCACCTGGTTCACACCTGCTGCACGACTGCGCCCAGAAGAAGAAGAAGAAGAAGAGAAGTCTACTGTTGAAACTTCATCATTATTCAAAAGTGGCAATCAGGACAACAATGTAACAACAATTCCGACAATGGGCGTTGTGCAGCTGGTGTTGGCCTAGTTTTAAAATATGTACCTAGCAGATTGCACAATTTACTAACAACAACAAAGCGTAATAACAATAACAACGACAACTAGCCGAAACCTAAGGAAATTATATAGCTACAGCTTGGCTCAAGCAACGTTTCTTTTTTTTTTGGCATACTGTATGCAAATGAGCACAACAACTTTAACGCACACAAACACATACAAACGCAAGCCATACGTATGCAGTTTGTTTGGTTGGACAAAAATCGAAAGCCAAAGGATTTTGAATGCATATTTTGTAGTTGCATTCGCATTTGGCTGGCGCTTGTTTTCCTTTTTGGCATGTCGAGCATTTGCTTTGTGCATAAAACACACTCATTTCGCAGTCACACACACACACACACACACACACACACTAGACTAACACACACACATAGATTACGCAGACAACAAATGTGCAGAACGTATCGCAATAAACATTTGCCCTAATGCCTTCGAAGGTCGTACAGTTGTCTACCAATTTGTTCTGTGGCCAGGCCAATTGCAATTTTGGCCTCATTTCGCTTGCATAATCATTGCTCACTAATTGTTGTTTACTGCAGGCAAAGTTATGGCTGCCAAGCAACAACGGTGCGTATGCGTAACTTTGAGGCTTATTCGAGTTTGGCTCTTTGTAATGATGAGCAAATATTGAGATCTAACTACACAAAGTCATATATATAATGCAATTATTGTGCATTGACAGTTGACAATTTGGCAAATGTTGAAGTTTTGTTGCCAATTAAGCATTTAATTGGTTTTTGTGTTTATACCCGCTACACACAGAGTAGAAGGATATTATAACTTTGTGCCTCAAGGAAATGTATGTAGTAACCAAAAGAAGATATCTCCGACCTTATAAATATATATATTCTTGATCAGCGTTAACAGCCAAGACGATATACCCATGTCCGTCTGTCCGTCCATCTGCGATCAGATAAAAATTGTAGACGTTATTAAAAAAATACTTCTGTATGGGTAAAAACGGTGTCTCAGTTGCTTTGGCTGATAATCTATATATAATATATTATATTTTAAATGTAGTACTGTATCAATAATAAATATAATAATGATGAATTCATTGACCTATCTTTGGTATATTTTTAAATTAATTCCGCACTATTTTGCTTTTATTCAAACTATGTTGCGGGTATCTTACAGTCGACAACGCTCTGTAGCTTTCTTACTTGGCTTTAATTGGTCTGCGAATGCGTTATTTGAAATCTATAAGCATTTACATAATACATTTTAATTTTGCTAATTAAATTGCAAATTGAAATTAGTTTGCTGCTAATTTGACTTTAGGCACACGTACAAGCATTGAAATAATTAAATTATTTATTCAATTTATGTATTTGTATGAAAATAAATTCTACACAAATTATTTATTAGAGAAATATTAATTTCAGACTAGAGGAAGCATATTTATAAACTATATTTTTAATCAATATTATATACTGCTGGAAAATGTGCTTGAATTATATGAAATAAGTTTTATTCATTTGCTTAATGGGTCAGAGTTTCCATTATTACTTTGTAGTTCATATCAGATTTGATTTCTTGCATTGCTCTACAAAACTTATTAAGTTTCTATATATATGTATATTGAGCAAATTTTATAGACTGATAGATAACATTTCTCTGCTGGAATTATATGTATGAAAAATATTTATTCATTTGTTTAATGGGTCAGACTTTCATTTGATAATCAAGATACAATATATGAGATTTGATTTGCTCCATTACCCTATATAGTAGAGAAATACATTTAAAAATATATATAGATATATATGTATAGTCCTTTTTATAGCTGCTGAAACTTTCACTTCTTGAATTATATGCACGAACTTTCGTAATTTATTTAATGGGTCATACTTTGCATTGTGATACGTTGGATAGCAAACACGTAATGCAAATGCATTTCGAATAAAGGTGATAATCGAGATATATGTGATTTGATTATGTTGCATGACACATCGATTAATATTGCTAACGGCTTATGGCGCCTATTCACTGTGCGCTTAGATAGTATGCCATCAGATTGGGGTTAACTGACAATGAACAATTTGTGCGTGTTTTGCCGGAAGTTGATAAAAGTACGAATGGGCAACAGCAGGGGCAACATCAACAACAACGAAAACAGAAACAAAAACAGCAACACAGGAACATCTGCGATAAAGCAAGCGCAACGCTTTTTCTAATTGGATTTGGGGCTTTAAGCGCGCTTGTAATTTCATTTACACCACAACAACACGGCCGGAGGGCGAGACATTTAAGTACAATGTTTTTGTGAGTTGTCGTGGTGTTGTTGTTTCTGTTGTTGGTGTTGCTGGTTCACAGCTGCGCCGCTAGCAGCTCAAACAAAAGGCGGATCCGGAAAACACGCGCAGTAATGCGGCGAATAAAGACAACAACATCAACAAAAATACAACACAAAAAAAAAAACAAGGAGAAACACAGAAAACGACTACTAAAAAAAACAAAGAAAAGCACGAAGCGAACAAGAGCAACAAAAACGACAAGAAGCACGCAATAAGCAGCATGAACTAAAAACATTTCGGACGCTGAATTGGCGCTTTTTGTAGCAGAGCAATACGCACTCACACACACACACATACACATTCCTACGCACGTGCACGCACAACACACGCAGAGAGACAGAAATGCCCGTGGCCAAATGCTCAGGTGCGCCGCAATGTAGGCAACAAAAAAGAAAACTTCAGCGACCACGTCGCACTGTGGACTAAATTTCTAATTTCGGTGAAACTTTCTCTTATTTTAAATGTTTAAAATAGTTCAAATACGAAATGTTAACACTTAACAGTTTTCTGTTGGATTAAGAGCTGTAAAATAAAGCTGCAACGAAACGCGAATTTTTGAAGTATTCATCAAAAAACACAATTATTGAAAGAAACAATTTATGAATAAAAATTTTACATATTTCTACTGCTAAATGCTATTGCATTTGTTGAAATTGTTTCGAATTTAGCTGGCACTTTCACTTTGTTAAAAATTGAACAAATTTAAAGCCAACACATTTGGAAAACATCAAGCTGTTGAGACTCCAATTCTTAATGTTAATCTTTTACATTTTTATGTTATCACAATAGCTGTTAAGTCAGCTCTTTTTATGCAATCAAACTGTTATGCTTCAAATTCGAAATGTTAATACTTAACAACTTTATGTTACAGCTGTAAAGTCAACTCTACCAACCGAAAGTCAACTTTTGCAGTAACTTTGATTATTGACAATGATACAAAAACAAAATCTTGAATATTGTTTGTTAAAACTGTTGATTCTTATACAAAGGCTTCTTAAGCAAGACTTTAAATAAAAAATTAACATTTTTGAAAAGGGTTTTGTCCAAGAGTATGCTGTAACTTTATTAATTCTGAATCCTTAGGGATGAACTTTTCCCCACTATTGGCGCAATTTTAATTTTAGTCACCTGACCTCATTTTTCCAACGTAAATTTGCCTGCTGTGTGAGAGCTTTCTCTTTTGGTTTCCTTGTACTATTAAATGCCAGATAAAGTGGTCATTTACTCCACAGTACATCGTCCACAATTCGTTCGGTGTCTGACCTTTAATTTATAATGCACAGTGGCCAAAAGCTGCCATAGATTACAACAGTATCCGTATCTCTATCTGCATCTGTCTGTTTGTTTGTTTGTGTGTGTTTTGGGTGTACTTGGGTATGAAGGCGTGACAGCTGCTTTTGAATGTGTGTGTGGTTTTTTTTTGTAGCCAGCTAAACACTGTTGTCGGTCGCATTTTAAATATTTTAACAATTTGGCACCTTTTACGCAGACTGCGCACAGCTGGGCGTTGGGCGTTGGGTGTCCTTTGGCTCGTCATGAACGAGTTTATTGTTGCTTTCAAATTTCGCTTTTGTAAATATTTAATTGCGGTTTCAATACGTAATTTTCTTATTTGTTTTCCTACTGACTGCATGAAAGCTCGGCCTGTTTGCCTTTCGTCTGTCTCCATGTTTCGGTGTTTGTTTGTGTTTGCTCTGAGCACCTAAAGTTAGCCTCAAGCCATTTAATGGTCGGCTAAGTTGATTTGGGATTAACCATTTAAGTGCCATTCAAAAGATAATACAAGCAGCTCTATAAATTAGCAAGTCAGGATTACCACAGCAAAATTAACTTATGCCTGAATTAATAAATACATTTTAAGCCCTTCGGAAACATTGCATAATTAAAATATATGAAATGTTAAAAAACGATTTAGCTAGCTGCGTGTTAATTATAAATTTATTGCTTGTTAATCCACTGCAAGGTTACTTAACTGTTCTCTCTCTGTTTTATATTGAAGTCCCGCTGAGTTTTAATTAGTTTTCGAGCTACAGTAAATTTGCACTAAACATTTCCATGCCATAGCTATAATCTCATATTGTGACAAGCTTTATATTAATTAAAGTTTTTGTTTGATTTGCTTCTATGTGAGTCTATACATAGCACATTTATGTATGTAGCAAAAGGCAAACTGTGGAGCTTATAAATTACCAATGGGACCCTCGACCGACGTTATTCGGTTGGCTTAAATGTGATTACCACAAGAGAATTTATACGTGTTTGAACTTTAATTAGCAACATGCTCAAAATTTATGTGTGGCAAGCCTTTACGTGCAAATTATCACTTAATCGGACCGAGTGGCAACCCACATTAATATTAATAATCAAAACTGCCCAAGAGTTGCACACAGTTGACAGTTGAACATTTTAATTACGGTGTAACAGTGCGTATGCGCAATTATCTTCATTTCTTGCACATTTGCGACAACTGTCAAAGAAGAGATTTTATCCGGTCGAAAAACTCGACGTAAAACAAATACACAAAAAATGTCAGGGCAATTTTCGTTGAGGACGAAGGCTCTTTCGGTTAACCACAAGTCTCAGTTAGCGGAAATTGAAAAGTAGGCTTAGTTTTTGTGCTGGGCCTGGCACGAAGAAATGCCAAACAGCACGAAAATCTTGGCAACCACAAAGCCCACAACAGAGGAGAAAAGAGGAAGAGCAAAGAAAAGGGAACAACACATTTTACTTGCCACGATTGAGGTCACAAAAACTTTGTTAAACAATTCGTTTTTTCGTCTACTTTTCAGCAAACTTATTATCGTTGCGCATTTTCCACAATTTGTTGTTATTACCGAATACCCTAAGCAATGGTTTTTTTTAAAGGTATATTAGGCATATACTTTGAAAGCATGGTAAAGTACATTTAAAATTTAAGATGACATTGCTTAGAGCTCTTAGATGTGTGCTTAGCTGAAGTAATTATAATTCAGATTTATGAGAAAGACTTAACAAAGTTATTATGACAGCTGCCTGAGAATGACAGTCGCAGGCTCTTTGCAGAGAGAGAGACGAAGCAATGATACGTATTCGTATATTCCAAGGAGAAAGGAGGGAGAAAGCAGACGCACTTAGCTTGTCATAAGACAGCGCAATTACCCTGACGATGAGAGTATAACAATTTTGGCATCGTTTACGCAATGAAGTATGAATATTTATTGTGGCATTTACCGAGCTCACATCATGACCAACTGTTGACTTAAGCCTCTAAGAAAATGTATGTATTTAATAAATTGGCTTTCTGACACAAGAGTTTATTTACATGAGTGAGTGTATTTTGCCGTTGTGCTGTAAAATAATTCCCTCTTGTTTTAGAAAACATTATGTGCTCATTAAGCACGTGTCTGAGTCGGTGCTTGTTATGTATATGACACAATTACTGAGCACACGTCACAGATTTTCACTCTTGCTAATGGCACCCACAGCAACACTTACTCATACAAACACACACTCACACACACCCAGAAAGAGAGAGAGAGAGAGACACAGATACTTTTGCATATGAGTTGAGATACATTCTACGAATATATTGTCGCCAACTTCTCGTGTGTCTTTCACACATTTGCATTGTTTTATTTTTAATATGAAATTGCATTCTTTTTGTTGTGTGCTGTAAATGTGGGTCAAGAGCGTTGAATGCCACACTGAAGTGGCAGCACATGACCAAGGACAGCCAACCATTCTTTTGATATTGTTGGTCAGTAAGCACTCTCAATAATACCAATAATCTTCATATAAGAACGGCAACAGCATCGACATATAAAAAAAAAGGATGTGGTTTGACAATCGCAGCACACGCCTCGTATGATTGATTACGTATACGTTTCATACGCTGATGGAATCTCAACAACAAAGACAATGCCAGCTACATCAATGCCATGAAGGGGACCAATAACTAAACCATAACGAAGACGGAGTAGTCAAGAGAGATTACAATAGGACATGCCCCTCTAATGCTAAAGGATTACGGATATCTAACTTTAAATTTAACCTTAACAACGAACGATGTGAAGAGTTAGTTATTCATACTATCGTACTTTCATCAAAATAAACTGACCAATTCAGTTCGACAGTTCATTAGTTGACTAAAACTAGATTGACTTTTAATTAACACATTTTTTCTATTTTGAAATTGTTGAATCGAAAAAAAGAAAAACAAAAAATAACACGAAAAAGTTTTCACACTTTTTTTGCAACTTTTTGGATATGCTTAAAGCAGACACGAGTTGAAATAAACTTTTAGCTCCCAAATTCGCCACATTGAAATGTGCTGACTAAATGAAAAAAGTTCTAATTCCGTTATTCGGAAAAGATAAATAAAAACATGCTATAAAAAACGCAACCTTATATGAAATAACTCAGCACTTTTCAACTCATGATTGCCAATCAATGTTGCACAAAATAGTTAATATAAAATTCAAATTTTTATAGCCAGCTTAGAAATTGTGTATAATCACTATTAAGTTTGCTTTTCATTAAAAGTTTTAGAGATTTTATGAAATGTCACTGCCATGAACGGCACATGACTAGCAATTAACAAGCAATTTTGGCCAGAGAGCCGATAACGTTACGGGATGAACACGTTCTGTCGAAAACTTTGCTGATGATAGTCAGTCAATCAGTATTGGAAGCGTTCCACATGCAAATCACTTGGCAGACATCAAGTTAGCTGTCGTTTCGTGTCTTTGGTCACAGGTAACAAAGTCGAAAGCGATGCAAATCCCGCCAGGCAATACCTGCTGCCATCGGGCCAATACAAACCCAATTTATATGGGCATGGAAGCACCTGTGTGTGCAGAGATTTTAAGCAGTGTTAGCTTGGTTTTTGGCCATGTCCTGTGACAGGACACGCTCAGTACGTGAGCGGGCATGGAACATGTGTTACATTTGCCACCGACAGCAGCAAACGGAGACAAATCCCAAGTCAAACCCCTTAGCTAAAGCGTGACAGGCACGAAAATGCCACTGCCAGCAAGTTTTTCAAATCAGTTCAGCAAATTTGCCAAATGTCAGAGACTGAAAAGTGACAAACTTAAAAAAAAGAAAACCAGAGGAAAAAAGTTATAAATTAATTCATGCTAGAGAGAAACCTTACTACCACAGTTCGTAATGTCAATGCATAATTTAAGTAACTACATATAGTGTGTGGATATAACATATGTACATAGATCGGCAGATGCGTGTGTGCTTAAGTTATGCACAGGAACTGAGTTTATATCATGCATATTTATGAAGCACACACGTGGTCGTAGAAGGGAAGGCTGGGCAACTGGCCTATAAATGTCACAGCAGGCAGCTCGCATAATGCCAGCTATTTGCACGTCTTGTAGTTATTTTAAATATTTTATAAATAAACATAAACATAAACGCAGCAGAGCTGACGCGTGGCACGTGACTCAAACCGCAGTCACGTTGCCCACATGGCGTATGCGTATTTTTGCAACATTTTCTTCTTTCCGAAATAAAAAAAAACAAAACATAACAGAAAAAAAACACAAAAAATAAGAAGAGCCTGGGGCTCAACCTCAATTAGTTGCGGGCATCAGCTTAACGTATTAACGTAACAAATGCGAGTCCGTGGCCAATTTCGTGTTAACGCCTAATTGCGTTGCCCTGTTGAGATCTGCCTGGAGAATCTGCCGGGTCCAGACAAGCTGCTAAATTAAATATTTGTATGCACTTTGTAGCGTTAAGCTAAATCTCCACAGGCTCTGCAAGAGCCCAAGCGACAGCGACATCAGCGCAAATGTAATCAAGACACACAAAAAAAAAGTAGAATTTAAAATGAGAATTTTTCAACATTTGCATAAATGCACAAGGCAAAAAAGTGGAAAGCGGAACGGATAGGAGAACGTTGAAGGGCAACTGCAGTTACATAACTATGGATGGGACAGCGAACATAACTTAAAGCAAAGTTGAGTGAAAAGAAATAAAATGATTTTAATGCCATAATGCCATGAGTTCTGCGCCTCTCTGAATATCAAATCAGTTCAAAGAAACAAAATCAATGAATGAAATGCGATTCAAATTGTTGAGTTGCATAAACAATCTACACTGAAGTACAGTTTGAAGAAGCGAGATATTCTCGTTTATTTCTTTTCTTTATTTCGTTTTTACAAATTTAGTTCACAATTAGGTTTACAAAATATTGTACAGTTATTGAATTGCAAGCCACTCCAAAGACATTCTGTACTGAATCTAACTTGCATCGCGAACAAGACTCCGGTAATTAACTACTGCAAAGGGAATAATAACAAGTAAGAAAGCTACAGTCGAGTGCACTCGACTGTGAGATACCCGCTACCCATTTTGAATAAAAGAAATATATTTTGCGATAATTTTCTCAAAATATACCGAATATACTGTAAAAATACTAAAAATATACCAAATGGTATATTTGGTATATCGATATAGTACCGCATTCAAAATATACCATAGACGGCACAATATACCAGATTGTTAGCCAAAGCAACTAAGACCCCTAGTAAGTAGGCGTGTTTGCCCATACAAAAGTATTTCTTTAATAACTTCGACAATTTTCATCTGATCGCAACCAAATTTTCAGGAATCATAACTACTATAGTTATTATTATATATACCAAAATTCGCAACTCTAGCTTTAAAATTACGCTTGTTATTCGATTTTTTTGATTTGCGGGGGCGGAAGTAGGCGTGGCAAAAATTTGAAACAAACTTGATCTGCGTGCAAACATAACAAATGCTGTCAAAAAAAAATTATAGCTCTATCTCTTATAGTCTCTGAGATCTAGGTGTTCATACGGACAGACGGACAGACGGACAGACGGACATGGCTAGATCGTCTCGGCTGTTAACGCTGATCAAGAATATATATACTTTATAGGGTCGGAGATGCCTCCTTCTACCTGTTACATACATTTCCTGCCGGCACAAAGTTATAATACCCTTCTACCCTATGGGTAGCGGGTATAAAAATACGGTCTTCGAAAAATATTTTCTTAAAATTAATACTTCACTGTTTATATGCTATATTTAGCATTTTATGATGTATTTTGAATTCAGTACTATATCAATAAACCAAATATAGCCTTTGGTATATTTTTAGAATTTTTGTGGTAGTTTTGTTCTACTTTTATTCAAAATGGGTAGCGGGTTTCTCACAGTCCAGCACACTCGACTGTAAGTTTCTTATTTGTTTTGGTATATATTAGTGCCAAAATGAGCGAAGTTAGAAGTGGTTTCTATATATATTTATAAATGGCATCGGAAAATAAAATCATCTCAAATTTCGTCTAATTCAACACAGGCAGCAAAATGTTTCTTCTAGTGACGATCACACTCAAGTGACTCGTTATTATCGAGTCTCCAATTTATTTTTTCTCCTTTCGATACTTTCTCATTTTAAGTGTTAAGTAATGCGAAACGTGTATTGAGTTATACGTAATGATTACTTCGTTTTGCTGAGTAGTGTATAATAAATTTTTTGAGTACAAAAGAAACCTTAACATTGATGCATATTTTTATCAAAATTGTGAGCCAATTATACAGTACTAGATATCCTTTTAAAACAAGCTTATTTTCTTATTTTAAGTATTGAGAAGTGCGCAACTATATCTTAAATATTTAGTTATACGTAACGATTATTTCATTTTAGAGGTGGAGAACTATCGATAGAGGGCATCGATAATCACAGATAATATTGCCAGAAATGCAAAGCAACTCTAAAATATCAAGTACATTTTTGAAAGGTGTATGTACAAAGGAAACCTTTAACCTTGAAGCATATTTTTTATCACAATTATGAGCCAATTACACAGCACTAGATATCTTTTTAAAACAAGCTTATTTTCATATTTTAAGTATTAAGAAGTGCGTAACTATAACTTAAATGTTTAGGTAATGATTATTTCATTTAACAAGCAACCAATGAAGCAACTCTAAAAGTTCAAGCACTTTTTTGAAGGGTATATGTACAAAGGAAACCTTTAACCTTGAAGCATATTTTTTATCACAATTATGAGCAAATTACACAGTAGTTGATATCCTTTTAAAACAAGCTTATTTTCTTATTTTAAGTATTGAGAAGTGCGCAACTATAACTTAAATGTTTAGTTATACGTAATGATTATTTCAGTTTAGAGGTGGATAACTGTTGATAGAGGGCATCGATAATCACAGATAATATTGCCAGAAATGCAAAGCAACTCTAAAAGTTCAAGCACACTTTTGAAGGGTATATGTACAAGGGACCCCTTTAACCTTGATGCATATTTTTTATCACAATTATGAGCAAATTACACAGTAGTTGATATCCTCTTAACTGAAGCGTGTTACGACACTCTTGTAACAAGCTGGGCATCACGTAGTTGTGCCCGTGACTTGACCAAATGGTGGCAATATTCACATGCATCCATCCGCACGCAGTCAAGCATTATAAATGAACGCTTAATTCGGTTTCCGAGTTTTTGCGGCTATCCGTGCACTCGATGTGCATTAAATATGCAGTCAGCATGCAGAACTTTCTGCTCCCTAGGGTTGACCTCGGGGCACACATTGCGTATGCGTAATGTGATTAGCCCGAATGCTCGCTGTCGCTCTAGTATCTTGACAGGGCCCTGTCTCTGCCCAGCTGTGCCCAGCGCTGAAGAGCGTTTGGGGAATGTTTTGTTTTGATTTCGATTATTTGGAGCGTATGCAAAATTTATTACCATCGCAGATTGCACACAGACACAATCTGGACCAGTATTCGTATCTATACACTCCGCTGGGAATGCAAATGTGTGGAATGCTCTGTTAATAAAAATGTATTACAACGATCGCATGTAAATTGCCCTGTGCCACATTAAAATTATATGAGATAGCATGCGATAAAATACGCGAGATTTATTCGTTTCCAATGTTTACTAGCCACTCGTAATCGCAGCTCATCTGTTGGGAGTGGATCCTTCTCTTCAGCTGCTGCAATATTGTTTATTGGCCAATTCGCCACACTAATTTTGATTAGCTCACTGCCAGCACGTGACTGTCAACAAAGTGTTGCCAGCAGATTGCATTTCAAGTAGTTGTAGGGTGTAGAGAGTCACATGAAGAGCAGATGATTGAAACTGGTTGAAATCGTGGTAATCTATTGAAAACTTTTTAATTGGAAGCGGGAAAATGTCGAATTTCTGCTACTTAACTTTGTGCTGCTTTCTCAGCACTCAGAATGTATAAAATGAGGACAGTCTACAAACTTGCCAAACTTTGAAATTAAGCTTTTCACTTGTTTTAAGGCGTTAGCCAAGTAGCCACTTAACTGCGAGCATAAAATAACACAATGTTTCTTAACTTTTTTTTTTCATTTCAGAGCTGTGCCATGCTGCTCTTAAGATTCAGTCCACTTTCCGTGGCCATTTGGCACGCAAACTTGTGAACAAGGATGCGCCCGAGGACGAGGATATCCAGGAGATAACCAAGAAGGTGGCCGAGGAACTGGACATCGATCTGACCGATCCGGAATTGAACAAGGCAGCTACCAAGATTCAAGCCTCGTTCCGCGGCCACAAGACTCGCAAAGACGCCAATCCCGAATAAACCGAGCATTGAACACACTTTGAATTTGTTGGTGTTGGCTGTCAAGGCAGTCAACTGAAAAAAAAAATAAATAAATAAATACATTTATAGAAAACAAACAAAAAACAAAAAACAAACAAAAAAAGGAAATTTGGTAAAATGTAACTGTGCAAAAGCCATTGAAGAAGCCTGCACTCGTGTAAACTTTTTAGTAAATATGTTAATTAATTACAAATAATATTTATGAGCAGCAAAAATTGTCATTATTATGAAAAACAAATATGAATTCATTAATTTATAAGCAATACAGAAAAAGTTAATAGCAAAACGCTTGAGGTACTATAATTTTTCATAATTTTAAGGATATTCTCGAAATCTTAGAAGAAATTAGACAACTTCAGCTGGAATGGAAATCATAAGTGGAATGAGTTAAAAAATCAATTCATTTCAATGCGATGCGTAAGCCCGACCCGAGCCAATTATTAGCTAAAAAAAAAATTACTGTAGGCATAAATGAACGTTTCTGCAATTCTTTTACTTTATTCACACACAGCTAAGAGTTTCATTCTTCCAAATAATACATCAAATTTTGAAGAGTTTTTTATTCAATGCTTCTTGTTAAATGTTTTGGAATACATTTTCTTGAAACTTTTTAAAATAACCTTAAAAAATCAGTTGTGTTGCTATATATTAAAAAATATAATAAATTTTATTTCAAATAACTCAAAAGTAAATAAACTCAATCTTTGATAAATAAAAAATCCTTAAAAACACAAATAATGGCAAAGCAGTGTTAAAAAGCAATTTGCAATTGCATGTTAAAAAGGCACGATGTTCCAAAATTTATTGTAGGGCAAACAATAATGACAAACCCAAGGAAAATGCTGAAACATTTTTGAAACTTAACCGGTTTGTCTGGCCAAAGCCAAGACCAAAACCAAAATGCAGTGTATTGTTGTACCTACAGATAAAGATAAAGAAAACTTAAAACTTAACAAATAAATAACATAACATAAAGAATAAGAAAACCTAATTTTTAACTGATACTCGATGTTAAATAATAAATGGGATAAGCCCGCAAGGCACGTTAGGGGTACTCAAGCGACAGCAGCTACAAAAAAACGTCAACAAATTTTTCAGTGAGCTACTTAAACTGATAAACAAGAACTCAAAAACTAATCTGGTGGCACAATTTTTTGTTTTTCTACCAAGTGTACTACAAGTTTGTCTACATGAAATATATATTATCAAACAAAACTTAAAAAGAAAATGGTAAAAAAAAAAATATATATATATATATATATTATATATACATACGTACGAGTATTAAACAAAATAAAACTTGAACAAAAGAAAAAAAATTGGAAAACTAATGAGAAATTTAAAATGCTGACAGAGATCGCAGCAAAGAAAAATTGTTACAGAAGCATCTACAAGAGAGAAATGTTTAAAATTCAAATTAATTACTACAAAACAAATAAATAATGATGAGCATTAAAATTATATTAGAGATCAACGTAAAATTCTACTAAATGGCATAACAACTACACAAAACCAAAGTAAATAGGCGTAAGAAACAAAAATATTTATGAATAAATGACAAAAAAAATGGAAACCGAATAACATATACATCCAGAAGAAACAAAAAAAAAACAGAAGCATGCAGAAAACAGAAAAATAAAGTGTCCCAACTAAATTTTAATTGAGAAATAATACTACTAAATAAAACTTGACAAAATGCTAAACAATGTGTTGTATATTCTCTTTCATTAATCATAACTAAAGGTTTCGGACTGGTTTTCCTTTTATCCAACTAATTTCAGAGCGTGTTTCCACTTTTCCATGCACATGGCAAGCACTTTAACGATTTTCTGTTGGCTTGACTTGCAACGCCCGCAGCTTCTTCTTCTCATCATCAGCAGCAGCGGACCGAAAAGTGGCGTCTGTCTACACTCTCTTTTCTATATGTGTACTCAAGGTCTGTTGTGCATTTGACATTTGCATTTAAAGCAGAGCTCTGCAATATAAATATAAAAGAGTCTGCAAATCAGTCCAAAACATTTCTCAACTCGCAGTCGACTGCTATAAATATGTAACACAACACAAAAAAAAAAAAAAAAAAAAAAAGAAGAAGCAAATTCTCGTATTTCGGTAGCATAAAATGCCATCAGTTGCCTGGTAATTTTATTGATGGCACAGAAGATAGAACTTGACAGGAGCTGCGACGCTGGGACGGACGAACGGTAGTTCGTACTATTGCAGCTGTGTAGACTTGAAGAGCGACCAGATAGTGCTCTTCATCAGCCAGCCAGGTGTGAGAGAGGAGGACGAGCTATGTAGCTAGTAGCTACGTAGCTGCAGACTGAAGAGCTAAAACGCGAACTTCGCTGGCACTTTTGGCACACGACAAAATCATGACAATGACACAACGATGATGAGGATGTTGCTGTTGCTTTTGCTATTGCTGCTGCTGCTAATGATGATGATGATGACGATGATGATGAGGTTTGTGTTTGTGATGAAGATGAGAACGTTGATGCTGACGAGGTATGAGGTATGACAGAGTGACGTGGATGACAGCAAAGCCAGCGCTTGACCTACAAAAAAACTAAAGCAGCAGAAGCAGCTGCTCCCAGCTGGGCTTTCATTCTGTGAAGCCAAGTTAAGGCAAGACAAGCACTTGAGACGTCAAAGGTGCTTTAAAGACGCCTGCTTAACCTTTGGCCGTAAATATCATTTCTCAAATATTCAAGTTCCTGTGCCAAGAAATACTCTCTAGAGCAGTGCTTGAAAATCGAAATCGCCAACGAAACACAAACGAACGAAATTCACAAATCCGCGGAGAGTACATCAAAATTGGACAAGTGCCATGCGATGCGGCGCGTCGTAGGTGTGACTACCAAAATTGAACTTGCCGCAGGCGCAGAGTACAAATAGACAGGACTAGGGGCCAATGGCAATAGCAATTTGCAATTGCAATTGCGAATTGCATGTCAATTTGAGTTCCCCTGTGCCATGCAATGACGATGTCTAAAGTGTTTTGGTGCTCCGTGTTTGTCGTTTGCTAAATTTTTGTTTTTTTATTGGACTCACTTTTTCACGGTTTACAAATATTTCAACGGTAAATTTATGCGCTTCCGTCTCCACGTTGCACGTTGCAAAAAAAATAAAGAAATGGTAAGCTATCTCTGGCAGTCTGCGTCTACGGCAATCCGCTGCGTCTGTGCAGCATGGCGTATGCGCAATTTATGAGGCCTTCAAAACAAAGCGTTGTGTAAGTGCTCGAAGCAAACAAAGGAGCGAGCAACTAAGTGAGCAATGTATCTGCGAAACTGCAATGTGCCCCAGATAATATTTATGCTGATAGCTGTTGACTATTCTATCGCATTCTATGCATAATTAATGATGCCTACTCTGCATCTCATGCAAACGATTCATCTTTAGGAACATGTTATAAGAGGGAAACCATAAACTTTGCAGATCTTTACATTATTTTTAGTAAAATTAAGATCAATCAACACTTAGTTTATAGTTCGCAACACTTGCAATGCTTTTTAATATGTATATGTACATATATATTATATATTTATATATGTATATTTATGTTTGAATATTTTAATGACTTTTTATTTAAACTCTTTTTACGCAGCTTTTTCTTACGCTGTTGTCAAATAATTTAAACTACAACATCAAAAACAGGTAAGAAGGCTATAATTAAGTGAGCTAGACTTTGTTAAACCCAATATTTGATATTGGTACTTCAAATACACCAACTTAATATACTTAAAAGTACTGAAATTATACCGAACTCTATATTTGGTATCTTTCTTTCTTTGCAAACGTTACCGAGATATAGCATATTTCCTTTTAAATAAAGTATGCAATAAATATTGCAACCAAATTAATGGCAATTTCAAATTTGAAATTTGAATGAAACCAATAAAAAAACAAATCCGTTAAAATTCGAAGCGATCTTGCCGAGACTTACCTTTTTGTAATCAGAATTATTAACTCTATAGATTGTTGTTCAAGGACTTAAAGGATATTCCTATAAAATGATCTTTAGTTTTTTCTAAGGGGTTGGTTTTGAAAAGTGGGCGAAGATTTCCATAATGTACTGTATCTTGGTCATTTGAAGGACGATAGTTATGTCCTTTGACACAAGGGTACAGGCCAATTGGCGAACTTAAAGAAGCTGCAAGTTCTTACAGAACTCGAGATAAAATTATTTTTTGTAAACGTAAAACTGTTAAAAAAAATAAAATAATCTGCTTAAATAAATGATATAATTTATTTATTATTTATCTCTTATAGTCTCTGAGATCTATGTGTTTATATGAGCAGACAGCTGATCAAGAATATATATATAGTGCTTTATGAGGTTGATTATGCCTCCTGCTTACAGTTTTATTACTAAACACCCGGCGCTATCTACCTCAATAAAAAAATTTAGACCGATTTTTAAATCTTTTGGAGCCTTCTCAGGACAAAACTATACTTATCTATTTTAGTAGGCGATGCATCTCCTAAGCTCAAATGCATTTTTGATTGCTTGAAGTAAGACAAATCCATATTGGGTATTTGTATAAGATGCGTACCTGGGGTCTTAACTTTGTTGTGAAACGGTTTTTATGGTCTAGAAATAAACTCATATTTAGCGAATTATTTATTTTGTCTTTAGTTCCTCTTGTAGTCCTCATGTTTATGCTTGAACAAGCCTTATACTTTTGATAAACTGAAGTATGAAGACAATTTAGTTCATTCAATGTTACAAATAACTAAAATAAATAGTAAAGAATAAACTTTACAAATTCTTATATTTTTAGAGTTCAGTTTTTATACGTTTAATAAATAGTTTGCGGGGATGCCAAAGATATATCTGACTTATGACAAACATTTTTTAAATTTGCAGAATATCTTGTTTGAAAATTGTAGCTTTAAATCATTTACGGTTTGGGCATTGCTGTTTAATCAGTGAGTGAGTAAATGAAGGAGATATTAAAATTCATATATTGATTTATAATGTACACAAACGTTCTTTCCTAGTTTTGTTAAAAGCCCGATTTAGCACCTTATAAAGAAAAAAGTAGTTTGAATTTAGAAACATTAATGTCATTCAACTTTGTGGTGTTCAACACTCAACATTTATCGCACATTTGCAGCTGAAACTTGCAGCCCACACATCAACTCTCAATTTCTAAAAACCACTTTTTGAACGGGCGCCCAATGGGGGCGTGGCAAGCTGCAAGGGCATGTGAACGAAGTGAAGAGAGTAAATGAAATCCGTGCCAAATAAGCAACAGCATCCAATCAAAAGAGCCACACGCCGGCTGCTGCTTTTCACACCTTTTGTGTGGATTTCAACCGCAAAATATGGCCACGAGTAGAGTCGAGTTGAGTTGAGTCGAGGCAGCCAAAGAGACACACATACATACTTACTACATACAAGCTTTGAATGCGTCCTTCGCAATGGAAACCATTTAGTAGAAGTGCGCCGGGTGCGACACATTTAACGATAAACGCTTCAGTGTCGAGCATTAAAACTGCAACTGTTAAAAGTACTTTTGTGACTATTCGCATTCGCTTGATTGTGCTGCGAGTTGTAAATTTCCTTATTAGAGAATTTGTGTTGAAAGTGAATTGTGGAACTACTATCATGATTATTTTCCAGCAGCAGCGAACTGCAGTTCGAACATTTGCCACCGCAATTGCCATTCAACTTCATTTGTTTTGCCTGCTTTATAGACGACAGCTGTCCTTTGGCTGTCCCGCCTGTCGCAGTTCACTTGACACAGCTGGCTTGCCGGCTGCCTCGCCTTGCCAGTGGCAAGCGTGGCGTATACGTAATTTGTTGGCCAACTGCCATGACACTTCCTCTCGTAAACAATGAATGCACCTCCCACAGCTCCCACCACTCCAGTCTACCGAACATTGTTCATTATGCTGCCCAGCTTGACAATTCGGACAGGACCTAGTAGTTTAAGCATCTCGATTTTTATTATTTTCTCTCAGCTAAATTTTAATCCCCACAGTTGAGAAACTGTCTTTTTGGATATTTCCTGTATTAGCAATAGACGAGTGGATATTGCTTTTGGTTTTGCTTATTTTTGCAACTTATTGAATTTTCCAATCTCAAACAGCTTAAGCACTTAAAGCTGAGGTACTAAGCTCACTTAAGCCCAAGGATTAATTTGTCTTATATTGAATCTAAAGTGAGAAAATAAATGTTGAATTTTTTTAAATGAAAAATACTTGAATGTTACTTACCTTAGTTATTTATTTGCTTATTTTTAATTTGTAAGTTACGAATCTTCCGCAACACTTCTCACTGATTTAATTGGTGCGCAAGCTTGTCTTATTTCATTCCAAGTTCTTCCCGGCTTGCAATCATTAGACCTCTGCATTCTCAAAGTCTTCGTTTGACAAAGTTCATTATTACAAATTTTGGGCATGGCCTCCACATATTTGCCTTGCCTCAAGATACACGAAACCTTTTCTGCATTTTTTGTTTAGATCTGCATTTTCGAAGGAATCATCTGACAACGGTGTTGCAATCATACGAAATTTGGCGCACTTCTTCTCAGCCTCAAACCAGTCTTGACCAGCTAAAAAGGAAAAAGATATAAGGCAAGTTAGGAAGCTAAGCTCTGTTCATTTTCAATAAAAGGAAATCGAGGCAAAAAATTTATTATGGTTAACATATAATAGTATATAGTATATAAAATATATCAAAAGCAAATTTTTGGTATAACGAAGTATTTTAAAATTTAAATTAAACCATAGAAAGAAAAAATATCAGATTGGCAACCAAAGTTATTAATAACAGTCACAGCTATAGAAAATTATTTCTTGAACAGCTTTTTTTTATTTTTCTGATTGCCTTATTCAGGAATCATAAGAACGGGTCTAAATTCCATTGGTGAATAATCTGGCATACAACTCTAAGGTATATTTTGAATGTAGTAGTACATCAATGGAATAAATATTTATACCCGCTACCCATAGGGTAGAAGGGTATTATAACTTTGTGCCGGCAGGAAATGTATGTAATAGGTAGGCATCTCCGACCCTATAAAGTATATATATATTCTTGATCAGCGTCAACAGCCGAGACGATCTAGACATGTCCGTCTGTCCGTCTGTCCGTATGAACACCTAGATCTCAGAGACTATAAGAGATAGAGCTATATTTTTTTTTCGACAGCATTTTTTATGTTTGCACGCAGATCAAGTTTGTTTCAACATTTTGCCACGCTTACTTCCTCCCCTGCAAATCGTCAAAAATCTAATAATAACCGTAATTTTTAAGCAAGAGTCGAATACAATAAAAACTATAGTATTTAAGGTTCTTGAAAATTTGGTTGCGGTCAAATAACGAATTTTAAAAGTTATTTTCAAAATGCTTTTGTATATACAAAAACTCTTACTTAATATGGGTTAGTTGCTTTGCTTAACAATTTGGTATATTGTGTATAAACTCAACATACGAAATATAAACATTGGCATATTTTCAGTTTTTGTTTTGGTATATTAATTTGTAATATTCTAAGATTATACCTCACTGCCTACCTTTTATTCACAATGGGTAGCGGGAATCTCACAGTCGAGCATACTTGACTGTAGCTTTCTTACTTATTTCTATTTATTTAAGCATTTAGTACTCACGTGGACATTCAGGAGGACCGCATGAATAGGTTTTCACATTCCAGACCTGATCTTCGCTGCAATGTTGCCTTTTCATTTTCTTTCCAGTTATCAGAGTCATGAGGAGCGACACATGTACGAGGCAAAATAGTAGCTTCATTTAAAATACTATCTCAACTATTATTTATTTATTTATTATATACAATCAAGTATTAAATACTAAATTTAATTTGCAGCAAAAAGAGTGCTGGCTGGCCTTCGACTCGATATCGAAACTAAATTGAGTGGATTGCATTTTTCTCATCAGACTCGCTATACTTACTTATTCGACATTCGTTATGGCTACGGTTGCTCTTCAATATATGGTTATTTTTAAACTGAACCACAATTTCCATCGACATACTTCTCACTTAATGACGCGACATGTGGAAAAACTTCTGTTTGCGAGAAGCCCAAAATAACGTCAATGACTTAATGAATGTAATTGAATTTAAACGACATATAAATAGAGTCCTCGTATGTTCAAAGATACATGCCACCACCACGACACTGTGTGAAACTATTACGTACATATGTATGTATATATTTCGGCTGGTGGTTGGTGGTTTCACCTGGCAGTAATTATGATTACTCTATATTCACTTTCCGCACCACAATTTGCCACAGACTATTATTCAATTTGCACATGGCTGACGGGAAATTCGAGATAATAATAATAAAACTAATGCACATAAATTGAAATTGTTGCGCCAATGGCTGCGACGGCCATTTCAAATTGATTGCGTATACGTGCCGTTGTACTGCTTCGTCAATTTGTTTTGTGTTAGTCGAAACGGTTATTTGTTGCATCCTTTTTTTATTAATATTTATTATTTATGCAAAAGTGAAATGGCTTTCGTGGGCAACCAAATGGAACACGATTTCAACTCAATTTCATCAAAAAGGGAACTCAGTAACACAGTAAATATTTTCTTTGGTCAAACTTTAAAATAACGATTTTGTTCAGCTTACAATATGAATCACAGAAATGGGATCTATTCTTTTTTTCCTTCATTATTTGAGTGTGAAGGACTGACTGTTGGGAAGGCGAGTGGCAAAAAATACTGTCGACAATCAAGATTCCGGTGAGAAATAAAATGTCATTCAAAAAGAGCACACACACAAAATTTGACCCTCTTCTCCGTTCAATTTGTTGTGCCACTTTTTGTATTCGTGTAGATCTGAAATATAGGCCCTTAAAGGTATAATGTGCCATTTGTATTTATAAGAATTGCTCGATGACTCGAAAGCATATTGAGCACTTTATTGTCACAAGCAAAGGATTAACCGCAAAAACACAAAAGAGAAAAACGCTCACAATGCGCTCTGCTGACAAGTTGTTGTCAGTTATTCAACAACAACAGAATGCACTACAAAAGGATATCATATTCGCATTGTTTGAGTTAACTTGGTATGGATGTCATTCATTTCGCCAGCTCCACAAAATGGCATTTAATTTTTCATGCCCTTCATTATTTCTTGTCGCTAGTTTTTCTCTTCGTTGTTGTCCCTAAATGTTATAAATGAGAACTCTGCTCTGATGCTGTTTCTGTTGTTTTTGTTGTGCCACATTGCCTAAATATTTGTGCCATTCAGACTACTCGTAATAGTCACCTCTCTCACCTTTTGCCACAGTTATTAATGCCTTTTTTGTGTTTATTACATTTTATTATGATTATCATTTTGTGTGTGACGCAGCTACGTGATTACGGACCTAAATAATATTTAACACATTTCTTTCCCGCTTGATTCCATTGCTGTCCATTGGGACACTTTTTAGCTGAAACTGGCAAAATAATAACTGCCATAATAATTGCCGAGACCAACTCGTAAAGCTTCATCTTCAAAAACTGAGTCTATTTTCATTTAACGACATAAAGAAGTCAATATAAGAAATTAAAGTGAAACAAATTGATTGGTTCAGCCATCACACTCGACTCTTATACCGCGGAAAAATTAATATTTAAGATCGAATCGGTTATATGCATGAACACATGCATTCTTACAGCTGACTGACACCAAAGCACCTGCGGCATATTAATGAAAGAGGAAAATAATAAATGGCAAGAGGAAGCACCGTAAGTACAATAATATCAACCAGAAAACGCGCCAGAAATCAAATGTTTTACACCACAATAAAAATGTGTGTACGTTGCGTATACGCAATACTAGTACATATATAAATATTCAGGTATCTATGAGCAGATAATGGCGTAATTCATTTTAAGTGTTTTGCTGAAATACTTTGCTATTGCCAATATGAATAATTGGGAATTTATTGCTAAAATAAATGTTTGATTGCCACAAGGTTGTGTCTATTCAATGGACCAAGAGAGCAACGAAAATATTTAAAGCAGCAAAATAAAAAATAAAAGATAATAAAAAAACGGCATTGCACTTTATGTTTGTATTATGAAATGTTATGTATCAATACATAAACTTTTTTAAATTGACAATGATTACTTAACACATAATAAAAATCTAAACTTCTAACTTGTGTTGTTCGCCTTTTCTTTGTGGTCTTCCGCTACTCAGCCTTACCAAGTTCCGCTTTTCGCATTTTACTTAACATAAGACTTGTCAACTTGTTTTACTATTTTAGTCAGAGCATTTTAACATTTAATATAGGAAAATGCATAAGGCGACATTGAACTAGGGTAACTAACCATAACATACTTATAAGTTATTCAAGAAGCTTTTATGCATATTGCCGACTTGTCAGTAAAAAAAACTCTTAGTATTTCTCTCTTGTTTAAATGCGGTGCAAAAAAATATATTTAAATAATTGTGAAGTTTTTATTACGAGGAGTTTTTTTTTAACGACCACCGCCATCATATGTTTTTTAAAGTTTAATTTTGTATTTTTTACTTATTTATATAAACAACATTTTTCGTGGTAAATTGTAATGTGTCTACTAGTTGCAAAAACCACAATCTTTTCATATTAACTTTTTGAATAAAGCTTAGCATATTTTGGTTTAACTCTTTTCATTCGGACTTTACCTAACATACAATGAAATTTAATGCAGTTTATTCACTTTTAGCTGCTTTGAAATGCATTTTTATGTTTAATTATTCACATGGTAAACATAAGATATGTTTGCATTTTTTCTACCAAATCTCTTAATAGCAATCCCATAAGAAAAGAAAAATACAAAGTGAGCGAAAAAATTTCCAATTATCTAATTCTAATAGTACCTTCGCGACCGAAAACATAATTTTATTTATAATTTGTAATTGCTTCGCATTAAGTAGTTGGATGAAACTTCGCGTGTTAAGTTATTTTGGTATAAATATTGTAAATATGAATAAAGGTTGGGTTTACTCTAACCAATCTTTTTATATTGATCGTAAAAGTTACGTACGTTCGCGACCTTACCTTTAAGCCAATGTCCATTTTTACTTGCGTCGCATGGATATTTGAAAAAACCAAGTCGTTGCAGTAACAAGCGATAGCTTAAGTCACAGCAAAATAGATGTTTACATTTTTATTAATACAATTGTTAAACAAATTAAATTCCAACATGGCAATTTTGAAAACATATTGCTATTTTCTGACGGAAGTAGCAAAGGTTTGTTCACTAACTAAAACAAAGTGACACGTTAGATTTTTATATATTGAAGCAGATACAATTAATAAAATGTCAACATTTTTAATTAGAAATTGGGAGAATATCTCAGGTATCAGAACAATACATTCCGCTTATTCTGATAGCAATGTTAAATTAAAAACCAAAATACAGTAGAATCCGGTTATTGCGACGTAAAGTCGATGGTTTGGTTGGTCCCATACAAACTTAAATGAAAGGGCCTCCGCTTAGTACGTCTCCGCTTTTAGCGACAAACCGCTTATACCTGTGAAATTTTTCACAATTCAACCGGATACTGCGACGAAAACAAAATACAGCGAAATAATGCCAACAAATTTTAGGAATCAAACGACACTGTTAGAAATACATATATATATACATTTATCTGTGATCGGCACTCTTGCTTATGTGCCTAGCAGCGACACGAAGGTTCTTACATTCTTACTACTCTCTGTCAGTTTTAGCTGTCTGCTTAGCTAATGCTAAGGAACATGCAGGTACTTTATACGATTTTTCATAGAAAAACCATGCTATTGAATTAAATTTATAATTTTTATACCCGCTACCCATAGGGTAGAAGGGTATTATAACTTTGTGCCGGCAGGAAATGTATGTAACAGATAGAAGGAGGCATCTCCGACCCTATAAAGTATATATATTCTTGATCAGCGTCAACAGCCGAGACGATCTAGCCATGTCCGTCTGTCCGTCTGTGTGTCTGTGTGTCTGTCCGTCTGTCCGTCCGTCCGTATGAACACCTAGATCTCAGAGACTATAAGAGATAGAGCTATAATTTTTTTTCGACAGCATTTATTATGTTTGCACGCAGATCAAGTTTGTTTCAAATTTTTGCCACGCCCACTTCCGCCCCCGCAAATCAAAAAAATCGAATAACAAGCGTAATTTTAAAGCTAAAGCTGCGAATTTTGGTATATACAATAATTACTATAGTAGTTATGATTCCTGAAAATTTGGTTTCGATCAGATAAAAATTGTGGAAGTTATTAAAGAAATACTTTTGTATGGGCAAAAACGCCTACTTACTAGGGGTCTGAGTTGCTTTGGCCGACAATCTAGCACATTGTGCCGTCTATTGTATATTTTGAATAGTGTACTATATCGATATACCAAACATACCATTTGGTATATTCTTAGTATTTTTTAGTATATTTGCAGTATTTTCGGTATATTTTGAGAATAATACCGCAAAATATATTGTTTTTAATAGCGGGTATCTCACAGTCGAGCACACTCGACTGTAGCTTTCTTACTTGTTATATATTGAAGCAGATACAATTAATAAAATGTCAACATTTTTAATTAGAAAATGGGAGAATATCTCAGGTATCAGAACAATACATTCCGCTTATTCTGATAGCAATGTTAAATTAAAAACCAAAATACAGTAGAATCCGGTTATTGCGACGTAAAGTCGATGGTTTGGTTGGTCCCATACAAACTTAAATGAAAGGGCCTCCGCTTAGTACGTCTCCGCTTTTAGCGACAAACCGCTTATACCTGTGAAATTTTTCACAATTCAACCGGATACTGCGACGAAAACAAAATACAGCGAAATAATGCCAACAAATTTTAGGAATCAAACGACACTGTTAGAAATACATATATATATACATTTATCTGTGATCGGCACTCTTGCTTATGTGCCTAGCAGCGACACGAAGGTTCTTACATTCTTACTACTCTCTGTCAGTTTTAGCTGTCTGCTTAGCTAATGCTAAGGAACATGCAGGTACTATATACGATTTATTATAGAAAAACCATGCTATTGAATTAAATTTATCAATTTTTTTGCTTGAAAGTCGTTATACCCGGATTCCACTGTATTATAAATGTTTCGTTACATTATTTCTATTATTTTATTGCTTATTTTTTTTGCTGTGAATACAGTTCTGTACATATTTCATATTTAATAAAAATAAATTTCTTGCTTTAAATGTTATTAGACATTGACTTATATTATAAAAAAATACATTTAGATATTTTCTTGGAAATATACTTGATAGAAAGCTACATGAATCTATTTTGAAACTAAAGTTATTGCTTGAGAATATTCCGTCCCAATTCGCAGATTTTTGCATTTTACTATATTAAGCCAAAGTCGACTTCCATTTTTCATATTTCCATTTTTGCCAATAATTTGAAAATTAAAACTCGATGAGATTCATAATTTACACTAATCAAAGAGCTAAACAAATGCTATCAAAAAGCAAATAAGAAAGTTTCAGGAAACGTTTGTTTTCAATTTTATTTTTAATTTAACGCGTCCGAACGTACGATCGCGACCCGTGATCACATATCCAATGGTATATTTTTAGTACTTTTGCGGTACATTCAGTTGGTATATTTTAAACTCAATACCGCACTGTTTTGCTATTATTTACAATGGGTTGCGGATGTCTCACACAGAATACACTCGACTGTAGTTTTCTTACTTGTTTAATAACCAAAATAAAATAATAACCAATAACAACAATATGCAAAACTTATCGCACATATACTAATGCACTTATCATTCAGTTCGCAATTAAAAAATCAAAAATGTATAGAAAATACTAAGACGAAGCTAATCACAAGTGCTTCACTTATCAGTTGCTATGATTCACATGATTCAAATCTTTATTTTGCAATATAAATTTATGAAACATCGAAATGTTTAAGATTGTTTATGCGTCACCCCATAACCTTACAGTTGAGTAAATATTGTCACAAATATCACATATACATATAACATACACATATACAATATATGTATGTATGTATATATTAAATAAATAAAAGCAAAATTAGATTCTAACAGGAAGTGCAAAACTTAATTAAACTTAAATAAATGCACCATTTATATAGATGAAGTTTTTATAGTTATGTGACTGTCTGGATTTTCATTTACCAAAATGAAAACATTGGCCATGACAAAATTCTTAAAACAAAACCAACCAGGATTTTCAATTTACCTATAAAAATAAATGGCTGTTAAGCCAAAAGAATCTTGATTGATATATTAATTCAATGCTTTGTAAAAAAATATCGCAAATGTAAAGAGAAACAAGTAAGAAAGCTACAGTCGAGTGTACTTGACTGTGAGATACCCGCTACCCATTTTGAATAAAAGCAATATATATTGCGGTATTATTCTCAAAATTCTCCAAATATACTGCAAAAATACTAAAAATATACCAAATGGTATATGTGGTATATCGATATAGTACCGCATTCAAAATATACCATAGACGGCACAATATACCAGATTGTCAGCCAAAGCAACTAAGACCCCTAGTAAGCAGGCGTTTTTGCCCATACAAAAGTATTTCTTTAATAACTTCAATTTTTATCCGATCGCAACCAAATTTGTAGGAATCATAACTACTATAGTTATTACTGTATATACCAAAATTCGCAACTCTAGCTTTAAAATTACGCTTGTTATTCGATTTTTTTGATTTGCGGGGGCGGAAGTGGGCGTGGCAAAATTTTGAAACAAACTTGATCTGCGTGCAAACATAACAAATGCTGTCGAAAAAATTATAGCTCTATCTCTTATAGTCTCTGAGATCCAGGTGTTCATACGGACAGACAGACAGACGGACATGGCTAGATCGTCTCGGCTGTTGACACTGATGAAGAATATATATACTTTATAGGGTCGGAGATGCCTCCTTCTACCTGTTACATACATTTCCTGCCGGCACAAAGTTATAATACCCTTCTACCCTATGGGTAGCGGGTATAAAAAGAGCACAGGTAAATTCGGCCTTTTTAACTTATTAAAAAATCAATGTAATAATATAACATAACACATTATGGGGGAAAAAGATTTGTAAAAAACCTCATACGCAAAAAAGAAAATTCTAACTTATTTCTAACTTGAGAATATTATATTATTAATATTAATATTTAAGTTAAACGAATTATCACATCTATTTACAAAGTTTTCATAAAGCTTTCACATTTTAAACGAGAATTATTCTTCTTTTACAGCATAAATTAACTTTTTGATAAAGTTCCTTTGGGACGGTTTATCATTTATAAGAATATTCTTTAAGTTACTAGCAAGCTTTAAATATGTGTATTAACGATTTCAGTCCACACAATAGCCGTACATTTTTTACAATTACGATTTCAATTTCATTAGTAGGCATTGCCATTGTTATGCTAATAAATAGAAAATAAAACTTTCAAAAGTATTTCGTTTAAGATTTAGCTACAAAAATCCGAACACTTTATAAATTGAATTTTTACATTGAAATAAAATAAACAAAAGAATATGCCAGAACGACGGGAGAACCGCTTGGAACTACAGAAAGTCTCGATGGTGTGGCTGCGATGCTTTCTAACCGTGTCATATCTTTGGCTAATGCTTCTAGCGGCAGCTGTAATACCGGAATTAAACATGGTGACTAAAGGACATCTCTGGTTCAAGTCGAGTGAAATCTACGTGACATATTCTTCAATTTTGCCATTCGACGCATTTACTGTGCCAACTGTCAATGTATTGATAATTCTGATGTTGTACCGACTTTATAAATACTGTCGCTGTCATTTCTTGGAATGGATTTATTACAATCAAACAGTTCGCTCAGGAGATAAGATTCCATTGGACACAAGAATGCTCTTTTATTTTGGACCCTTTCTATTGCTTTTCTCACTCTACTGGATATCGAGTATCTGTTATATATTCAAAATGATTGAACTGTGCCTTGAGCCAATTCCGAATGCATATATAATGTATAGCCAGATCATCTTGGCCCTTTTATTCAAGATCATGGTTATCTGCAATGTGGTTATTCGATGCAGCAGCGGCTTCGGCATTCTTCAGCTATTTAACCAGGAAGCAAGGGATTACTTGATAAATAGCCACAATTTTGGCGATCACTTAAATTTGTTTTTTCAATATTAAATTAAACTCATTACATAATTTTATTTATTCTTAAAAAGAGTGTCCAATCAGTAAGCAAACTTGGTGTTGATACGTCAGTTTTATTTTCAGTCTGAAATATCGACACTGACAGCACTAAGGCTGCTGCCTCAAGAGCTACATTTGTCATTTTTGTCTTAGAGTATGTAAAAAAATGGGTTACTCTAATTTTAAAATTACGATTGCTATTAGGTTCTATAAAATAAACCAAACTTCGTATGCGTGCAACAATAATAGGTGCTGTCGAAAACTGTAGTACTATATACTATATACTAGTATCTTATTGTTTTTAGATCTAGGTGTTCATATGGACTGATGACTATATCATCTTGGCTGTTGACTCTGAGACTATATGTACTTTATAGTATCGGAAATTCCTCCTTCTACCCTATGGAAACATTCCCACGCATACATATACTTTTGTATTACATTACCCTCTATCAATTATTCTCGATTCTCATGATAGTAGTTGGCTCTTATAATTACTGAAAAATCAAATCGATATCGATGTGAGTATATAAATTATGTGATATAAAAATTATAAAATAATTAAAATATGTATTATATATCTAAGGCTTTCACTTATAGAATGGGTGCCATAACAAAATCTTTGAATAAACAGTGGAAAGGAAGAATGTAAAAATTATTATGATAAACTCATTGGCTTTAATCACACCCCTTGAGAGCAAAGAAGCTTTGTTATTTTAATGCCTATATGTATGTATATATAGAATTTTCATTACTCACTTATTGAGATTTTATTTTTATTCAGTATAAGCAAGCGATAAGCACTGATTTCTTATATACGAGCTTAAAAAACATTATATAGTTGGGAAATTTGAGATTAGCACGCAGTGCATTTACGGATCTCCAGCTACAATGTTCAAGCTCAGCGTAATTTTCTTTCTTGCTTTTGGCTCAGCGATCGCTTTTGCGCCTATCGATGTTGAAAGAAATGGTATAGTATTCAATTTATAAATTTTTTGATGATGCTTCATCATTTCTTAACCTCGTTTAGCGGACGATTTATGCATTAGAGGCGATTCCAAACCGGGATATTGTGTACTCCTAAGACAATGTTCGTTCATTCAAAATATTTTTTCGCAACTAAAACGTGGAATTCCATATACACGCGCTAATATATTGTATATCCAAAAATCGAAATGTGGATCAAGGCCAAAAACGGTAATTCCGTTTTTTTTTTTCTAAAAACGTCTATGAAAAACATTCACTTTTTAGAGATATGTGTGCTGTGAAGAAAATGAAAAGATTGACCAGGCAATTCACGATCTGTCAATGGAAGATTGCGGAAGATTTGAATCGGATAAGATATTTGGTGGTAAAGAAATTCCATTAATGTCCAGGCCCTGGATGGCGCTTCTGAATTTTAGAACCAAAGATGGAAATAATACTTTCACATGTGGCGGCACGCTGATAAACAAACGTGAGTAAATAACTTGAATAACATTTAGTTGTATGCTAATATTTTCTTCGCTGATTAATTTTTCAGGTTACGTACTAACAGCTGCTCATTGTTTCTCAAATCAAGAACTGTAAGCAATCTACTGTTCAAATCTCATTTAATGTATAATATTTAATTACAACATTTATTTGTTCATTATAGACTATATGTGCGTCTGGGGGAACACAGCATTAGACAGGAAATAGATTGCAAAGGGAATATTTGTGCGCCACCATTTGAAGATATTGGCATTGAACGCATATTTGTGCATGAAAATTACTCACGTGAAACTGGTCATAATGATATTGCTCTGGTGAAACTCTCCAAAGACGTAGAATTCCGAGGTATTTCCGTCAATAACTTAATTTAAAAAAACAACATTTAGTTTCTTATTATTGACAGAAAGCATTACGCCCATTTGCCTGCCAACATCCGAGATTCTTCAAAACAATGTCATGACTATGCCAAGATTCCGTGTAACTGGGTGGGGTAAAACCGAAACCACTGATTTCTCCGATGTTCCAATGGAAACGGGTGTAAATCGGGTAGACCACTCAATATGCCAACAATCATATAATAGAGAAATATCTTCAACTCAAATATGCACTGGAAGCGTTGGAACGGACTCCTGCAATGGTGATTCGGGTGGACCACTGTCATATGTGGCTTTTTCTAATGATTATCAACGGTTTGTACAGTATGGAGTTGTGAGTTTTGGATCACGCACATGCGGTGACGGTCATCCGGGTGTCTACACAAATGTTGGAAGTTACATTCGCTGGATCGCCTACAAGATTGCCACCAAGTAAATTGAACAATATAATTAATATTTTAATTGCGACATTGCTATTCAATTCAATGACAGTAATGACAGTACGTTGATAATAATAATTGTTCAGATTTTTTTGTGTTGCCAACTACATAACATTGAAGTGACTTTTAGATACTCAATTAAATTTGCAATTTTAAGTAAATTTTTATAATAAAGTATATAGAATTCAGAAATAACTTTCAGTGTAAGTAAATAAAATAATACAAATAATGTAACACGATTCAAGCAAATAAAATTAGGCTAGAAAAATAACAAAATCCAATGAAAAGGTTTGTTTTCATTAAATGTTGTCCCTACTTTTAGAGTAGAAGTGTATTATAAATATTAGCTTATTTTTAATGTATGAAACAGATTAAAATAAAGTATATAAATTCTTCAGTGTCAATAGACGAAATGATTACGTATGTAAGTCCATCTATCTGTTCGTTGTCCGTCTGAACACCTAGATCTGCGGTATTAATTTTACAATATGTGACGTTGCCAGCCGCACGGTGGGCGCCAAAAATTGTTATGAATAGTCACAAATGAGATAAGTTTTTTTATGACCCAAAAACTATCCTACAACTCCTATGTCTCCTGAAATAAAAAAAGAAACAAGTAAGAAAGCTACAGTCGAGTGTGCTCGACGTTTCAACGTTTTATTTTGGGTGCGGGCAGTAATTCCTCTTTTCAGATCCTTACAAACTGGGCAACCTCTATAGTTAGTAGCGTGATTGCCACCGCAGTTGCCAAACTTTTTCGAGTTGCAGTCATCTTTGCTCGCAGGGCAATGTGCGGAGTCATTAAGCTCTCCACAAACTCTACACACCGGGTGCAGCTTACAGTATGACCTTGTATGGCCATATTCTTGCCAGTTCGCACACTGTACCGGACCATTGCGTTTGTGCGGCTCCTCAACTGTAATTCGGCAGTGCAGCAGGAACTGAAGATTGTATACAGGGTGCACTTCGTATTTCTTTAGGGGCTTATTTTCTGGTTCGGCTGCGGCTTTCTATCCCTGTTCAGGATATTGAAGACTGTCTTTGCGCTAAATCCCTTCTCTTGTATCGCCTTTGTTTTCTCTGCAGGCGTTAATTCGAATTCTATGCCCTTAAGTACGACTTGCAGGCCTTTGCTGCTTTTTAGCTGATACGTGTAAAAGTTCTGTTTATTCTCGGTAAGATATTCCGATAATACTCTGTATTTGTCTTCAGACTTCATTTAAACTTTGGTTTTCTGAATGTTGCCTTTACAAGGGGTATAATGTGGAAGTTATTCTTGCCAATAAGCTCAATGATTTTGCTGACAAGAACATTAGAACTTTTTTCTCGTATATAAATAGGCGGAGGCTTTGGCTTTGTTTTCTCGACTTCAGTAGATTCGGCCGCCTCAACCTTATATGCCAAGATTTTAAATCGGTTTGAGTTCATGTCCATTTCTATTGCAGCTAGGCTAGCATGGCCACGGGTTATTTAGCGTTGAGAATTTAGGGAGCTCAACTTCCTTTTGACTTAAATGTAGCGATCCATACCAGTCTGCACAGCCGGCTTAAAATGTTCATTGTTATACCCGCTACCCATAGGGTAGAAGGGTATTATAACTTTGTGCCGGCAGGAAATGTATGTAACAGGTAGAACGAGGCATCTCCGACCCTATAAAGTATATATATTCTTAATCAGCGTCAACAGCCGAGACGATATAGCCATGTCCGTTTGTCCGTCTGTGTGTCTGTCCGTCTGTCCGTATGAACACCTAGATCTCAGAGACTATAAGAGATAGAGCTATAATTTTTTTTCGACAGCATTTGTTATGTTTGCACGCAGATCAAGTTTGTTTCAAATTTTTGCCACGCCCACTTCCGTCCCCACAAATCAAAAAAATCGAATAACAAGCATAAATTTAAAGCTGGTATAGATAATAATTACCATAGTAGTTATGATTCCTGAAAAATTGGTTGCGATCAGATAAAAATTGTGGAAGTTATTAAAGAAATACTACGCCTACTTACCAGGGGTCTTAGTTGCTTTGGCCGACAATCTGGCACATTGTGCCGTCTATGGTATATTTTGAATGGTGTGCTGTATCGATATACCAAACATACCATTTGGTATATTTTTAGTATTTTTTAGTATTTTCGGTATATTTTGAAAATAATATCAATATTTTGCCTTTATTAAAAATGGGTAGCGGGTATCTCACAGTTGCGCACGCTCGACTGTAACTTTCTTACTTGTTTTTGTTTTGTTTTTCGGACAGCGCAGCGGCAGACGTATTAATGTTTGCGCCGCTAGCTGATGATGTCGTTAAACGCGCTGTCGATACAGTTGCGGTTGTTGTTGACGTTGTCAGCGAAATTACGGTGCTAGTTACTGCGCTCTTAGGCTGCAGAGACATCGACGGTAGCGAGGGAGAGCAAGAGCGCGCTCTATTGCTCTCTACGTTTAAGAATTCGGTCGAGTTGGGGGTAATTGACCGCTCTTGATCAGAGTTTGCATTATTTTGGGTTGCTTTAAAAGAGAAGTACGCGTTGTTTCGTTGCACTGAGAGCCTTCTCTCGTCTCGCTCATGTTGACGTTGTGTACGAACGTCGTTTTGACTCATTGTAATCGAGATTGATTTAGTTAGTTTTAATTGTTATGTTTTATATTAATTCACCAATCAATATAAACATTAGCGATTTCATCGCAGAGAGCGTCTTTTCGCGTTATTGTAGATTTATTGAACCAGTCACTGCACTTTTGTGATTTTATTGAATATTTTTTTCCGGAGCACAATAAATACACGTCTGCATGCGACGACGAACAATAGTATTTGTATTATTTTGAAAGAATAATGACGGCTTAGACGAATTTTCACAAGCTACAGATAAAGAAAAAATTTAATTTAGGGGCAATAGAAAAATCGAGTCTTAGATTCTTTTGCTAATAATCTGGTATAATTTGTACTCTATAGTATATTATGAATCTAGTACTATACTAAATATAGCCTTCCGTATATTTTTGTATATTTTAGGTACATATATCCATTTGGTACATTTTTAGAGTAATACAGCAGTGTTTTGCTTTTATCTTACAGAAAACACACTCTATTGCACCTTTCTTACTTGTTTTCTACAAATTCATATTAAATACATTCATATATATACAAGATTGACTATCAATAAGGGATTGCGAAAGACTTTGAATTAATAAGTCAATTGCGGAAAAGGAATTTCTTAATTTTAAGATCGAAATTGGTGATGCTTTCACATTTACTTATTACTATTAATTTTATTTTTTTAATAGTTTTTCTCTTTAAGTGTATTGGTCTTAGATATTATTGATTTCATACCATATTTGATTCTAAAATAACTTGATCTGTTATATATATAAGTGAACAATAAAGCAATTTAATAATTTTATTAGTAGGAAGAATTATTACATCTATTTACAAAGTTTGCATAACGTTTACACATTTTAAAAGACACTAATTCTAATTCTAATTCTTCTTTTGCTATATAACTATTTGGTTAAGTATTTCTAGAGTCGGTTTAATGTAATTTTTAGAAGAATAACGATATCAGTTCACTAAGGAGTAGTAAATTTGTTTAATTACCATATATGTATATTTCTTTAGGGGGCAATTCCTAATAGGCATTACCATTATTATCTTATTTATAATAAGAGCAAAATAGTGCGATATTATTCTTAAAATATACCAAATTATTATAAATTCTTAGATATACCGAAGGCTATTCCATCATGAAATTACCAATATGCTATACACGGATAAGCGATAAGCACTATTTTCTTCTATGCGAGCTTAAAAAACATTATATAGTTATGAAATTTGAGATTAGCACGCAGTGCACTTACGGATCTCCAGCTACAATGTTCAAGCTCAGCGTTATTTTCTTTCTTGCTTTTGGCTCAGCGATCGCTTTTGTGCCTATCGATGTTGAAAGAAATGGTATAGTTTTCAATTTATAAATGTTTTGATGATGCTTCATCATTTTCTAACCTCGTTTAGCGGACGATTTATGCATTAGAGGCGATTCAAAACCGGGATATTGTATACCCCGAAACCAATGTTCGTTCATTGAAAATATTATTTCGCAACAAAAACTTGGAATTCCACCCACACTCGCTAATAGATTGTATATCAAAGGATCACTCTGTGCATCAAGAGCAAATGATAGGGTAATTCCGCTTTTTTTTTCCTCTAAAACGTCTATGAAAAACATTCACTTTTTAGAGATATGCGTGCTGTGAAGAAAATGATAAGATTGACCAGGCAATTCACGATCTATCAATGGAAGATTGCGGAAGATTTGAATCGGATAAGATAATTGGTGGTAAAGAAATTCCATTAATGTCCAGGCCCTGGATGGCGCTTCTCAATTTTAGAATCAAAGATGCATATAATCCTTTCTCATGTGCCGACTACCGCAATATTGGAACCAAAGATAGAAATAATACTTTCACATGTGGCGGCACGCTGATAAACAAACGTGAGTAAATAACTTGAATAACATTTAGTTGTATGCTAATATTTTCTTCGCTGATTAATTTTGTAGGTTACGTACTAACAGCTGCTCATTGTTTCTCAAATCAAGAACTGTAAGCAATCTACTTATTTAATGTATAATATTTAATTACAACATTTATTTGTTCATCATAGACTATATGTGCGTCTGGGGGAACACAGCATTAGACAGGAAAGAGATTGCAAATGGAATATTTGTGCACCACCAGTGGAAGATATTGGCATTGAACGCATATTTGTGCATGAAAAGTACTCACGTGAAACGTCACGTCATAATGATATTGCTCTGGTGAAACTCTCCAAAGACGTAGAATTCCGAGGTATTTCCGTCAATAACTTAATTTAAAAAAACAACATTTAGTTTCTTATTATTGACAGAAAGCATTACGCCCATTTGCCTGCCAACGTCCGAGATTCTTCAAAACAATGTCAAGACTATGCCAAGATTCCGTGTAACTGGGTGGGGTAAAACCGAAACCACTGATTTCTCTGATGTTCCGAGGGAAACCGGGTGTAAATCGGGTAGACCACTCAATATGCCAGAAAGCATATAGCAATATAGAATCTTCAACTCAAATATGCACTGGAAGCGTTGGAACGGACTCCTGCAATGGTGATTCGGGTGGACCATTGTCATATGTGGATTACTTTAATGATTATCAACGGTTTGTACAGTATGGAGTTGTGAGTTTTGGATCCCCCCAATGCGGTGACGGTTATCCGGGTGTCTACACAAATGTTGGAAGTTACATTCGCTGGATCGCCTACAAGATTGCCACCAAGTAAATTGAACAATATAATTAATATTTTAATTGCGATATTACAATTCAATTCAATGACAGTACGTTGATAATAATTGTTCAGATTTTTTTGTGTTGCCAACTACATAACATTGAAGTGACTTTTAGATTCTCAATTAAATTTGCAATTTTAAGTGAATTTTTATAATAAAGTATATAGAATTCAGAAATAACTTTCAGTGTAAAGGTAAATAAAATAATACAAATAATGTAACACGATTCAAGCAAATAAAATTAGGCCAGAAAAATACCAAAATCCAATGAAAAAGTTTGTTTTCATTAGAGTAGAAGTGTATTATATGTTAAATATTAGCTTATTTTTAATGTATGTAACAGATTAAAATAAAGAATATAAATTCTTCAGTGTCAATAGACGAAATGATTACGTATGTAAGTCCGTATATCTGTTCGTTGTCCGTCTGAACACCTAGATCTGCGGTATTAATTTTACAATATGTGACGTTGCCAGCCGCACGGTGGGCGCCAAAAATTGTTATGAATAGTCAGCCCCGGATGTGAGAAGACGGTTGCAAATATAATTCACTACCACCTCTCGTGCAAGCGGGACCCTTTGAACCCTTAGCGCTTTCGGGATTGCGGGGTGGGTTTTTGTTACGCTTGACACGAAGCTACGAAAAACTTTATTATTATAGAGTCCCTCCTGATTCCAAAAACAAACACATGAGTCGATCCTCATGTCTATAATCTTAACACTGACTTCATTAATCAGACTCTAATCTAAAAAAAACAAGTAAGAAAGCTACAGTCGCGTGAACTCGACTGTGAGATACCCGCTACCCATTTTAAATAAATTAAATATATTTTGCTGTGTTTTTCTCAAAATATACCGAATATACTGCAAAAATGGTATAAAATATACCAAATGGTATATTTGGTATATCGATATAGTACCGCATTCAAAATATACCATAGACGGCACAATATACCAGATTGTCAGCCAAAGCAACTAAGACCCCTAAGTAGGCGTTTTTGCCCATACAAAATTATTTCTTTAATAACTTCGACAATTTTTATGTCATCGCAACCAAATTCAGGAATCATAACTACTATAGTAATTATTGTATATACTAAAATTCGCAACTCTAGCTTTAAAGTTACGCCTGTTATTCGATTTTTTTGATTTGCGGGGCGGAAGTTGGCGTGGCGAAAATTTAAAACAAACTTGATCTGCCTGCAAACATAACAAATGCTGTCGAAAATAAATTATAGCTCTATCTTTTATAGTCTCTGAGATCCAGTGTTTCATACGGACAGACACACAGACGGACATGGCTAGATCGTCTCGGCTGTTGACGCTTTATAGGGTCGGAGATGCCTCCTTCTACCTGTTACATACATTTCCTGCCGGCACAAAGTTCTACCCTATCGGTAGCGGGTATAATGACTCGATCTGAATAATTACAATACCTAATCAACTAAAAACAAATTCATGTTGAATTCGGACAAAATTAAGGAAGGCAGGGGTGGTCTTATAAGATGATACGGTGCCACATTCTGGTCTATACCCACCCAACCATAGTCATAAATGAGATAAGTTTTTTTATGACCCAAAAACTATCCTACAACTCCCATGTCTCCTGAAATAAAAAAAGAAACAAGTAAGAAAGCTACAGTCGAGTGTGCTCGACGTTTCAACGTTTTATTTTGGATGCGGGCAGTAATTCCTCTTTTCAGATCCTTACAAACTGGGCAACCTCTTTAGTTAGTAGCGTTGCCGAACTTTTTCGAGTTTCAGTCATCTTTGCTCGCAGGGCAATGTGCGGAGTCATTAAGCTCTCCACAAACTCTACACACCGGGTGCAGTTTACAGTATGACCTTGTATGGCCATATTCTTGCCAGTTCGCACACTGTACCGGACCATTGCGTTTGTGCGGCTCCTCAACTGTAATTCGGCAGTGCAGCAGGAACTGAAGATTGTATACAGGGTGCACTTCGTATTTCTTTAGGGGCTTATTTTCTAGTTCGGCTGCGGCTTTCTATCCCTGTTCAGGATATTGAAGACTGTCTTTGCGCTAAATCCCTTCTCTTGTAGCGCCTTTATTTTCTCTGCAGGCGTTACTTCGGATTCTATGCCCTTAAGTACGACTTGCAGGCCTTTGCTGCTTTTTAGCTGATACGTGTAAAAGTTCTGTTTATTCTCGGTAAGATATTCCGATAATACTCTGTATTTGTCTTCAGACTTCATTTAAACTTTGGTTTTCTGAATGTTGCCTTTACAAGGGTATAATGTGGAAGTTATTCTTGCCAATAAGCTCAATGATTTTGCTGACAAGAACATTAGAACTTTTTTCTCGTATATAAATAGGCGGAGGCTTTGGGCTTTGTTTCTCGACTTCAGTAGATTCGGCCGCCTCAACCTTATATGCCAAGATTTTAAATCGGTTGAGTTCATGTCCATTTCTATTGCAGCTAGGCTAGCATGGCCACGGTTATTTAGCGTTGAGAATTTAGGGAGCTCAACTTCCTTTTGACTTAAATGTAGCGATCCATACCAGTCTGCACAGCCGGCTTAAAATGTTCATTGTTATACCGCTACCCATAGGGTAGAAGGTTATTATAACTTTGTGCCGGCAGGAAATGTATGTAACAGGTAGAACGAGGCATCTCCGACCCTATAAAGTATATATATTCTTAATCAGCGTCAACAGCCGAGACGATATAGCCATGTCCGTTTGTCCGTCTGTGTGTCTGTCCGTCTGTCCGTATGAACACCTAGATCTCAGAGACTATAAGAGATAGAGCAATAATTTTTTTTCGACAGCATTTGTTATGTTTGCACGCAGATCAAGTTTGTTTCAAATTTTTGCCACGCCCACTTCCGTCCCCACAAATCAAAAAAATCGAATAACAAGCATAAATTTAAAGCTGGTATAGATAATAATTACCATAGTAGTTATGATTCCTGAAAAATTGGTTGCGATCAGATAAAAATTGTGGAAGTTATTAAAGAAATACTACGCCTACTTACCAGGGGTCTTAGTTGCTTTGGCCGACAATCTGGCACATTGTGCCGTCTATGGTATATTTTGAATGGTGTGCTGTATCGATATACCAAACATACCATTTGGTATATTTTTAGTATTTTTTAGTATTTTCGGTATATTTTGAAAATAATATCAATATTTTGCCTTTATTAAAAATGGGTAGCGGGTATCTCACAGTTGCGCACACTCGACTGTAACTTTCTTACTTGTTTTTGTTTTGTTTTTCGGACAGCGCAGCGGCAGACGTATTAATGTTTGCGCCGCTAGCTGATGATGTCGTTAAACGCGCTGTCGATACAGTTGCGGTTGTTGTTGACGTTGTCAGCGAAATTACGGTGCTAGTTACTGCGCTCTTAGGCTGCAGAGACATCGACGGTAGCGAGGGAGAGCAAGAGCGCGCTCTATTGCTCTCTACGTTTAAGAATTCGGTCGAGTTGGGGGTAATTGACCGCTCTTGATCAGAGTTTGCATTATTTTGGGTTGCTTTAAAAGAGAAGTACGCGTTGTTTCGTTGCACTGAGAGCCTTCTCTCGTCTCGCTCATGTTGACGTTGTGTACGAACGTCGTTTTGACTCATTGTAATCGAGATTGATTTAGTTAGTTTTAATTGTTATGTTTTATATTAATTCACCAATCAATATAAACATTAGCGATTTCATCGCAGAGAGCGTCTTTTCGCGTTATTGTAGATTTATTGAACCAGTCACTGCACTTTTGTGATTTTATTGAATATTTTTTCCCGGAGCACAAGTCTGCATGCGACGACGAACAATAGTATTTGTATTATTTTGAAAGAATAATGACGGCTTAGACGAATTTTCACAAGCTACAGATAAAGAAAAAATTGAATTTAGGGCCAATAGAAAAATCGAGTCTTAGATTCTTTTGCTAATAATCTGGTATAATTTGTACTCTATGGTATATTATGAATCTAGTACTATACTAAATAGAGCCTTCCGTATATTTTTGTATATTTTGCTTTTATCCCACAGCAAACACACTCTATTGCACCTTTCTTACTTGTTTTCTACAAATTCATATTAAATACATTCATATATATACAAGATTGACTATCAATAAGGGACTTTGAATTAATAAGACAATTGCGGAAAAGGAATTTCTTAATTTTAAGATCGAAATTGGTGATGCTTTCACATGTCACATTACTTATACTATTAATTTTATTTTTTTAATAGTTTTTCTCTTTAAGTGTACTGGTCTTAGATATTATTGATTTCATACCATATTTGATTCTAAATATAAAAAAAAACAGATCAAGTTAATTTTCAATTTTTGAATGAAAATATGCTGATAATGAAAGATTTGATTTATCATGTCAATTGAACAGTTGAAAATAATAAAAGTATAGTTAAGGTACAATGATCTTTTAGAACTCTGAGACCTTCATCCTTTCTCGATTTCGAATGTTCGTATCATAATATAATATAATATATATATCCATTGACCACTTTATGAGAAAATGTACTAATAACAAATGTACAAATTAAAATGGGCTTTTCAACTTAGGCTGATTATATAAGTGAACAATAAAGCAATTTAATAATTTTATTAGTAGGAAGAATTATTACATATATTTACAAAGTTTGCATACGCTTAAAAAATTTTAAAAGACACTAATTCTTCTTTTGCTATTTAACTATTTGGTTAAGTATTTCTAGAGTCGGTTTAATGTCATTTTTAAAAGAATAACGATATCAGTTCACTCAGGAGTAGTAAATTTGTTCAATTACCATATATGTATATTTCTTTACGGGGCAATGCCTAATAGGCATTACCATTATTATCTTATTTAATAGAAATTTAAACTTGCATAATAAGAGCAAAACAGTGCGATATTATTCTTAAAATATACCAAATTATTATAAATTCTTTGATATACCGAAGGCTATTCCGTCATGAAATTACCAATATGCTATACACGGATAAGCGATAAGCACTATTTACTTCTATGCGAGCTTAGAAAACATTATATAGTTATGAAATTTGAGATTAGCACGCAGTGCACTTACGGATCTCGAGCTACAATGTTCAAGCTCAGCGTTATTTTCTTTCTTGCTTTTGGCTCAGCGATCGATTTTTCGCCTATCAATGTTGAAAGAAATGGTATAGTATTCAATTTATAAATTTTTTGATGATGCTTCATCATTTTCTAACCTCGTTTAGCGGACGATTTATGCATTAGAGGCGATTCAAAACCGGGATATTGTATACCCCGAAACCAATGTTCGTTCATTGAAAATATTATTTCGCAACAAAAACTTGGAATTCCACCCACACTCGCTAATAGATTGTATATCAAAGGATCACTCTGTGCATCAAGGGCAAATGATAGGGTAATTTCGCTTTTTTTCCTCTAAAACGTCTATGAAAAACATTCACTTTTTAGAGATATGTGTGCTGTGAAGAAAATGAAAAGATTGACCAGGCAATTCACGATCTGTCAATGGAAGATTGCGGAAGATTTGAATCGGATAAGATAATTGGTGGTAAAGAAATTTCATTAATGTCCAGGCCCTGGATGGCGCTTCTCAATTTTAGAACCAAAGATGGATATAATCCTTTCTCATGCGGCAACAACAGCAATATTGGAACCAATGAATTCACATGTGGCGGCACGCTGATAAACAAACGTGAGTAAATAACTTGAATAACATTTAATTGCATGCTAATATTATATTTTCTTCGCTTATTAATTTTTCAGGTTACGTACTAACAGCTGCTCATTGTTTCTCAAATCAAGAACTGTAAGCAATCTACTTATTTAATGTATAATATTTAATTACAACATTTATTTGTTCATCATAGACTATATGTGCGTCTGGGAGAACACAGCATTAGACAGGAAAGAGATTGCAAATTGAATATTTGTGCACCACCAGTGGAAGATATTGGCATTGAACGCATATTTGTGCATGAAAATTACTCACGTGAAACTGGTCATAATGATATCGCTCTGGTGAAACTCTCCAAAGACGTAGAATTCCGAGGTATTTCCGTCAATAACTTAATTTAAAAAACAACATTTAGTTTCTTATTATTGACAGAAAGCATTACGCCCATTTGCCTGCCAACATCCGAGATTCTTCAAAACAATGTCATGACTATGCCAAGATTCCGTGTAACTGGGTGGGGTAAAACCGAAACCACTGATTTCTCTGATGTTCCAATGGAAATCGGTGTAAATCCGGTAAACCAATCAACATGCCAACAGTACTTTATAAAAACAATCGATTCAACTCAAATATGCGCCAGTAACAAATCAACGAATTTCTGTGATGGTGATTCGGGTGGACCATTGTCATATGTGGATTATTTTAATGATCAACAACGGTTTTTACAGTATGGAGTGGTCAGCTTTGCATCAGAAAATTGTACCGAAGGATATCCGGGTGTATACACAAACGTTATCAGTTACATTCGCTGGATCGCCTACAAGATTGCCACCAAATAAATTAAAAAATCTAATTTATTACAATTCAAAGTTTATATATCAGTAAATATGTACGTTAATTAAGACGTTCTCTAACATTTATTGATAATGATTGTAATGTACTTTTTAATGATGAAGTATTTAACATCTGTATTTTGTTATATAATTGTCAAGTCTCGCTGACAACCTCAAATAAAAGTGACTTTTAGATTCCCAAATTAAATTGAAATTTTAATTGCGTTTACATAATAAAGTAAAGGTAATTCAGAAATAACTCTTAGTACACTGGTAGCTCATACAATACAAATAAAGTATTAGTATTCAGTTGAATCAAATCAAGTTTAGCATAATAACAAGAAGGCTGCAGTCGAGTATGCTCGACTATGAGATACCCGCTACCGATTTTGAATAAAACCAAAATTTTTCTTTTTTTCTCAGAATATACCGAAAATACTACAAAACACAAAAAAATATACCAGATAGTGTATTTGGTATATCGATATGGGACCACGTTCAAAATATACCTTTGGCAGCACAATATACCAGATTGTCAGTCAAAGCAACTAATAGCTCTAGTAAGTAAGCGTTTTTGCCCATACAAAAGTATTTTTTTAATAACTTCGACCATTTTTATCTGATCGCAACCAGACAGACGGTTGATGCTGATAAAGAATATATATACTTTATAGGGCACAAAGTTATAATACCCTTCTACCCTATGGGTATCGAGTATAAAAATGAACAAAATCCAAATGTAAGAAAATAATGCTAATGTACCGTACAACGACTTAATAGGGTTTTTATTTATGATAACAAATGAGTTATAAATAAAAAATACTACAAAGAGAGAAAAATTGAGATTTAAAAGTAGATTGCAAATTTTGATTTAAGATTTTTTCGATCATAAAAAAGATTTGTACTAAATTTTTATTTTAAGATTAAAACCATCTTATTAGAAGATTAAAGTTTTGACTCATAAAATTTGATTAAAGAACTTAATAAAAACAATTATTTTCTTCTTCATTCTTAAAATGTCCTTTCATTAAAATTAGACCCTTATTTCTGGTGTTGTTGCACAAATTATTGTGTGGTCGTTGGTCCTGGGTTGAAACTTTAATAACTAATTTTTAATAAAAATTAGACAACAAACACAAATAAATGAATTTCAAGATTTGGTTATTATATTGTGTATAGGTTAATTGAGAAGTCGTTCCATATGGCAACAAGAAACATATAAGCATCCATATACATGGGTAAGTAATATAACATATATAATAACAAATGCAACTCAAGGGAAAAAATAAGTTCTATATATATGTAAAAGTTTGAATATTCGAGATTAGCACTCAGTTTTACTTTAGAATTTTTAATTTGGGTGTTATCATTACTTGCTTTTGGCTTAGCATTCACTTTTTCGCTTATCGTTAACAGAAATGGTACAGAATTTTTATCGTATGTTTGATTCTCAATACATAAGAATACATAAGAGGCGATTCTTAGTCGAGTTTTTATATATGGGTAATTCTCTGAAGGATGTCGCGTTTTCAGTGATAAAAAAACCATAACCTGAAACAATTTTAAAAATAAAAAAAGGTTATTTTGATAGCTCTAGATTAGTACTTTAATAAGAGCTAAGAATGGTTTAGGATTTTTGTTTCTATTTTGTTTTCTGTTCTGATAAGTGCAAAAATTAACAAATTCGTACGCAAAACCAAAAAATGAGCGAATTTATATATTTTATCGTAAAACAGAACAAGTACCTAAAATCAATCTTAGCTCTAAAAATAGCTCAAAATAGCTACTAAAAATTGGTGCTAATCCAAGGCTTTAAGAATAACCTTCACTTGTTTTTAAAATCGTTTTTTATACCCGCTACCCATAGGGTAGAAGGGTATTATAACTTTGTGCCGGCAGGAAATGTATACAACAGGTAGAACGAGGCATCTCCGACCCTATAAAGTATATATATTCTTGATCAGCGTCAACAGCCGAGACGATATAGCCATGTCCGTCTGTCCGTCTGTCCGTCTGTGTGTCTGTCCGTCTGTCCATATGAAACACTGGATCTCAGAGACTATAAGAGATAGAGCTATAATTTTTTTTCGACAGCATTTGTTATGTTTGCACGCAGATCAAGTTTGTTTCAAATTTTTTCCACGCCCCCTTCCGCCCCCGCAAATCAAAAAAATCGAATAACAAGCGTAAATTTAAAGCTAGAGTTGCGAATATGGTATATACAATAATTACTATAGTAGTTATGATTCCTGAAAATTTGGTTGCGATCAGATAAAAATTGTGGAAGTTATTAAAGAAATACTTTTGTATGGGCAAAAACGCCTACTTACTAGGGGTCTGAGTTGCTTTGGGTGACAATCTGGTACATTGTGTCGTCTATGGTATATTTTGAATGGTGTGCTGTATCGATATACCAAACATACCATTTGGTATATTTTTAGTATTTATTTTAGTATTTTCGGTATATTTTGAAAATAATACCGCAATAGTTTGCCCTTATTAAAAATGGGTAGCGGGTATCTCACAGTCGAGCACACTCGACTGTAACTTTCTTACTTGTTTTATGTTTTTTTTTTGTCACTGAAAAGTTGGACGCACGCGACATTTACCAGAGAATTACCCATATACTCCATAAGAAAAGTTTCGTTCTTCAATAAAATTTAGTTTTACCATTTGAAGAGTTAAGAAATTGTAACATACTTCATACTAATTCATATATTCTTTAAAATTAAATAAGCTTAGCTACTGGCATATCCATTCACAATCGCAGTCATAATCATTTTGCGACTTTTCGGACACTTGGAAACATATAAATACCGCACAATAAAAATGACAGCAAAGGCCAAAGTCAATTTAATTTGCATAATTTTCGCATTGAAAGCCCCCAATGGAAATCGCGACAGGTTCTGAGCGAAAGACAAAAGCGGCAAGTGAATAGCGACCGGAACATGGAGAACGCGAGTGAATGGACGAGGAAAAGTGTTGAATGTGAGAGAGAGAGAGAGAGAGAGAGAGAGAGAGAGGAAAAAAACAGAAAGAGAGAGCGAGAGATTCATCAGCTTGTCCATTTGCGTGGCGTTGAAAGGAGACTTCGCTGCATATGACAGCTTTGATTGAGGCCATCAATGACAGCAGCAGCAGCAGCAGCAGCAGAGACACAGCGTCTGCCTGCTAGTTTGTAACAAATGGCCTGGTGGACAGTGCAATCGTCTGTGCTCTGGCCATGTTGCAGATGGCTATCACAATGTGACAGAAATGAGCTCAAACAGAAGCTGTTAGTGGGTTCAACTCTCACAGCTCACAGCTCAATGGTCGTGCGGAATTGGCTTCCATTATAACGCATTAGAGATCGCTCTCCCTTTTTGTCAGCTGAGCAATTTCTATACCCGTATGTGTATTATATCATAGGCATAACAGGCATTTATATTTATTTTTTTGTCACGCACTCTTCCGCCTGCATATACATTCAGTATATTTTAGTGCTTTTCAGTGTATTTAAAAATACTACCGCTCTGTATAGTTTTTATTCAAAATATGTAAGAGAGCTACAGTCGCGAGTGCTCGACTGCGAGATACCTGCTACCCATTTTCAATAAACGCAAAATAGTACGATATTTATTCTAAAATATACCGACTAAATATACCGCAAATACCAAAAAATATATTTCCATGAAGAATATTTTCTTATTATATATTATATATACCTTCGGTATATTTTAGTGCTATATTTTAAAAATAATACCGCACTGTATTGTTTTTATTCAAAACATGTAAGACAGCTACAGTCGCGAGTGCTCGACTGTGAGATACCCGCTACCCATTTTCAATAAACGCAAAATAGTGCGATATTTATTCTAAAATATACCGACTAAATATACCGCAAAAGTACTGAAAATACCAAAAAATATATTTTTATAACCGTATGTGTGTTCTACCATAGACATAACAGACCATGAAGAATACTTTTTTTATTATATATTATACACCTTCGGTATATTTTAGTGCTATATTTTAAAAATAATACCGCACTGTATTGTTTTTATTCAAAACATGTAAGACAGCTACAGTCTCGAGTGCTCGACTGTGAGATACTCGCTACCCATTTTCAATAAAAACAAAATAGAGCGATATTTCTTTTAAAATATACCGAATAAATATACCCCAAAAATACTGAAAGTATATATATATATATGTATATATTAGCGTAGTATATTAGCATAGTGCTATATTCAAAATTTACCATATAAAGCAAAATATACCAGATTGTCAGCCGAAGCAAAATTGCCCACACAAAATTATTTCTGAAATAAATTCTAAAATTTGTATCTAAACTCAACCAAAAGTTCAGAAATCTTAAAAACTATAGATGCTATTGTATGTTCAGTGTTTCATACGAACAGCCAGACGTACATGGTTATATCATCTCGGCTGTTGACCCTGATCAAGGATATATAATATATACTTAATAGGGTCGGAGATAGACCCTTCTGCCTGTTACCTGTTAAAATCTCCCTCTTCCCTATGAGTAGAGAGTATAATGAGTGGCGGGTATCTCACAGTCGTGCATACTCGAATGTAGCTTTTTTACTCGTTGGTATATCACTCGTGTATCTCATAGTCGAACACACCCGAGGCTGTAATTTTGTAACTTGCAATAGTTGAGCACATAAATTGTGAAGGGGAAATCGCAAACGTGCCAAGTTTTATAGCGTTCTAAACTATTCATCGTATGTGTGCTCGTATTAAAAGGTAATAAAACAATCTGGATAATTCCAGCAAATGCATTTATCATCGGGCTCTACAAATTGGCAACGCATACACCGCTTCCCCCCGCATACACTACACCTCAGCCCCAGATGCCTTTGAACAATCAGGTGAGCAGGTGCTGCGAAGGCGTCTGACAAACATGTCTTATCAACATTTATGGCACTTTTATGACACGCTCACCCCATACACACACTCATACTCACATACACACACACACACACACACACACACACACACACTAACAAAAGCACAAGCACAAGAGATATTGTAGGTAGATTGAAATGCAAGCATTAAACTTTGTCAAGCTGCGAACTGGCGCAAAAAAATCATTGAAGTGCAAAATAGAGCAATAATCTTGCTGCAGTTAAACAGAGACCGACTGCTATGTGTGTATGTATGCATGTATGTATTTATGTATGTGAGAGGGAAAAGAGCAGCATGCAGATGCACGGCAGGCATCAGGAAATGGCAAGGAGAATGAGGTGGAACATCATGACATGCATAATAAACAACAGCAGTTGGCCTTTTGTGGGCGTGTCGCAGGAGGACCGATGCCGTGGCCCGATAAATTTAATAGCATAGCAATGCCAGCAGCTTACAGCTCTCAGGTTAAACCCCCCTCTCTTTTTGGCCTTTGGCACTCGCCTCACTTTCGGCTTGTCGCCTGTGTCCTTGTGAGCCTAAAAGCAGCCATAACGATATTATGACTGACCTTTCGACTACAGTTATTCGCATGTATTCCAGTCCAGGCAGCAGCAGCAGCGCACTCGAATCATGAGTACTCACTTTGCCTACTGTCCTTAATGACTGCCAAAGCAGCCGCATTGAATTATTGAGTTCGCATCAATACTCGGCCAGAGCGGGTCTCTCATCTCCGCTTTACTATACGGCGGAGCAGCCTCATCATCAGCATTATTAACAACCATGAGTTTGTTCAGCTGAGCCCAACAGGGAATCTGCTCATGCGAATTCGTACTACTATATATATGGCCTGTCATATATTAAAGTGAGAGCTACAAAAAAAGGTAAATTTGCTGCTGCTATTTCTGCAAACAGGGTGTCCAGTCGAAGCACACGTATGCCAAAAGCACTTCGCCTAAAGCCAGCACCCTTTATGTGACCTGTCTGTCGGCCTGACTGCCAAATGCCTCCTCAACTCTCCCTCCCAGCAATCCTGCATCGCTTTTAAATTATTTATATTTCGAATAATTTGATTGGCAATCTGCATTGAAAATAAACAAGCACACTCTCAGTTACATAAATCCGAGTGTGCTATGTGTTTAATTCTTTACAACATCAGGATGATAAGATTGCTCAAAAGTAGCAGTCTTGAAATACTACGCCAAGTTGAAGATGGGAATATAAATAAGCATCATCGAGTGACACTTTGATGCTATTAATGTTTTCAAATCAATGGAATCATTTTGAGTCTTTTAAAAGCAACTGTGCACAATTGTAAGTAAACGCATTTTTTAATTTTTTATAATGATTAACGAAATTGTTGAGAATATTTAGAGTTTCTAGTTGGTGGATGTTTATAGATGACGAATGTGCAATGGAGGATTATCTGAAATGTAAGATATTTTATCTTTACAGGCATCCTAGAACTGTTTCTTATATAAATAAAAAGAATAAAATATTTTTGTAAGTTATATAATACTCGCGGAATTGTGTTACATACTTTTCTATAATTACTCATTATGTGACTTTACTTATAAGCAATAAATTTTATAATTTAAGTGTTCAACTTGCATAAGTTTATCAATTCCCACTGGATCCAAATAGCCATTTAGTATTTTCCTAAAAGTGATATTATTTAACTGCAGAATAAAACATAGTTGGTCTACCTCCCAAAATAAATACACTTGTTGTTATTGTTGTTGGGGAAATCAAATAATAAATAGGAAAACATATTAAGAGCCCAAGGAATTCTCTGTATTTAAATGCTTATCGTTCTAGTATCTATAGCCAACGTGGTCTAATGAAACATTCTGCTGCCCACATAGTTGCTCCAACGGGGGCTAATGAAGCTTGTTCGCCAACCATTAACCTTTGGCTTGGATTTAAGCCTCATTACGAGTACACCTCATCAATTGTTACGCAGTGTCGGTTTACTAATTAAGTTCTCCCCCTGAGGGCTGCAGTTCTCATTAGCGTTTGGTCTTCACATAATTACTGAGTGTTCAATAAGAAAAAATGGAAAAGAAAATGAAAGCAAGTGCTGTGCTATAACGAAGCAATCAAAGTATTTACAATAATTACATTGCCTGCATTGAGATAAAAGTCATTTTTGAATTCCTGGTCAATACACAAGGGAAATAAAATCGCCTAAAAGCAGAAAAATCCGCAAAGAATTAAGAGCGATTACCTACAGAAGAAATATTCAATATTTTAACAATGTTCTTTGAATCAATTTAGCGTTTTAATTTTACTTATCAATGCATATTTTTTACACACATTTCGTGACTAACAAGTAAGACTTTTTATGTTAAAACACGTAACTAATCGATAAGGATTTTGTTGATTAAGATCAGAGATTTACATATGTTAGAGGTGGCGAAAAATCGATGTGTGTGTCCATTAATATTTTCAAAGAAAGCAAGTAAAAAAGATGTTTCTTAAAAAAACGATCTGCAATAAAGCTTTTTTATTGGAGATCGTTAAAATGTCTATCGTTATTTACAAATAAAAGCTGATCAACAACTTCCGTGTTAAGCCTCGTTCTGCGGTCAAAAATAGTTTGTCCAGCTTTACTATACTATCTTTCTGACTCCCAAAACGAGGCTTGTACATACATAATTTTTGTTCAACCAATTCTAGAGAGCTGTTATCATTCACTCAAATTCCTTTGACGGTTTCGTTTAAACAAATAAATAGATAAATCATGTTAGTAAACTGTATGTAATGTACAATATTTCCTAAACAACATAATAACACAAGAGGTAATTCAATCAAAGTTTAAAATGTTAAATACAGAATAACATCGTTTGTGTCTATAATGTAAAAGCATTATTTCTTTATTTTATGTTAACTAACACTATGGAAACTTCATCGAAATATCGATTGAATATTATTGTAAAAGTAAAAGGCAATGTAAGAACACGAAGTATTTAAAGCTCTCGTCCCTCTCTCTCGCTCGTTTAATTGAAATAAAGATGATCTTAGTAAAGAATAAAAGAGAGTATTTGTTTTAGTACTCTAAAAAATCGTGTAGTCTTCTTGCAGCAACAGATACTGTTGTATTAATTAAATATAAATATCTTAAGCAGCAGAACCGTTTATTCTCGATCAATAATGTCACCACATACATACGTGACTTAAAGTTAATGTATTTTTATATTATATATCAGCTTTAAGCCAACGCTAGTTTTTACCTGGCTCACTGGCTTATCTCGAATTTCAATTCCGTATCCATTTCATCTGAGTCACACAGAATTTGGGCAGGTTTATTGCATAATTGGCCCAAAGGCTGTCACGGCTGTTCGTCAGCAACCGGAGCAACCTTCTTATATGCTAATGCTGCCGTTGCCATGTCCTGAAGCTGGGATTCGGGGACGTTTGGAAGCAGCAACAGACAAGCGCGAATCTTTCGCGCTCACGTTTAGTCAATGAATGCTCAACAAAGGTCAAATGTCGCACAGGAAATATGCTAAATATGTGTGGCAGTGCCAGGAAGATGCCAGTGCCAGACTTCTTGAGTGGCAGGATAGCATTGTATGTTGTGAGGGGGAGAAGATGGCAGCCAAGAATTGACTGCGATTTGCAGCCTAGTTGTCGCGATGGTGTCACTTAAGCCACTTGGACTTTGCAGGCTGTCAATCAGCTGTGCGGCAGAGGAAGCAAAGTGCAAACAAGGAAATTAATTAAGTTTATGCTAATTAGCCGGCTGGGAAGGCAAGGCATTAATTATGGCAAAGCATATGGCACGTATACGTAACGTAGACGTACATGAAATTGAAATTGAAATCAATTGGCTCGCAAATTTGCATAATGGGCACGAGAAGGTAAACTTGAAGGAACAACAACATGGACAACAAACACCCAAGCTAAAAGGGGGCCAAACACATTATCAATCACTAATCGATGAAATCGATAAGTTAAACCCCCTTCGACAAGGCAATGCATGACCTCGACACAAAATATTCGAGATGGTGTCGTGATAAGTATACGTAACTGACTGCAAAATCATCTCCCTTTTTATACACGACTTTTGAGTATCATGTTAACTCTCTTCGCGGCCTAATTGTAACCTCATTAGGTGCTCATCGCTAGGCGTCGCGGTTCTCTCGTGTTTTGTTTAACGTCTAATCGAATTTACAGATGATTAAATTGTTTCAGCTAGTAATGGATGCGCTTTTGTCTAATGTCTTCAAGCTGCAGGCTGGAGAATAGAGAATGAAGCAATTTTCGTCAGCTCTCGTTCTTTGAGAACCCTTCAATCATCTTTGTTTCATGATTTATTCAACAAGGCATTTAAATGCTTTTTGCTCTGTCCTTCTGCAAGAACGATTTAATGGTGTTTTTGCTACAAGTAAGAATAGAAGGAATATGTCATTAATTTACACCGTTCTCAAAAACAGTGGCTATGTGGTCACACATAATTAATGTTCTTATCGCTTTAAGCGAAGAAATTTTCAATTTCTAGCATATTTGATCAAATTTGTAATGGCGAAATTGAAGAAATTTGTGAAAAAGCGGTTAAATTATAAAAATGAAATTTTATTTTCTTAAATCATTTTTCTCGGACATTGCCTTAGTTATTTCCCTGTACTCTTGTACTATATCAGCTCATTCTTAGCCTAAAGGAACTCACAGTTACCCAACAATTCAAATCCAGCGTACCTAAAACAATACCAGAATTATGTTAACTACGATGTTATGCCTTTCAGGAACACTGGAAACGGAATAAACACGAACAAGACTCACTCAAAAAATACAGCTCAATTTAACTTTGAGCGATTTGTACTGAGTGTAAATAGGACTTTTGTAGCCTAGCAACCAATAAATGCAAACAGCTTTATCCCTTATTACAAAATCAAGGCATATATTTGAAAGCGCATATTGAAAGCTCATATTTAAATACTGGGCACACTGTGAGGAAGCTTTTAGTTCAGCCTTGAACCCTTTCAAAATAGAGTAGGGTAATTATCTGAAGTTAGATGTTTTCTTTTATATAAATATTGTTATTCGTTAAAGTTAGTTATTAATTTAATTTAATATTTTAACTAACACGCATTCGATCATTTATTTGCACTTGATTTTGAATTTGGATTTATCTTGCGCCATATTTGAAAAGTGTTGCCAGATGGGGAACATCATCAAAGAATTTCGTGGTAGTATTTTTTTATAGTACAAGAAATAAATACCAGGAAATAAACCAAACGAAATACTCGATAAGAAAAAGTAGTAAATTTGATTTAAAATAAGAGGTAGATAAATTAAAATTTATTTATGGTTCGAAAATCATTTCTTTATTTGATCGGAGATTGTCACAAGCTATTGATAGCTATTTGATAATTATCTGCTATCGAATATTCTGATCATAATAAAAGAATCTGTTGAACAGAACAGAATCTGTTGATAAATAATTTAAATGAAAAATTGAATGTTTAAATGTTCTCCATGAAATTTAATTATTATCCACAACGCGATCAAATGTTTTCAAAGAGGTTTTAAATTCCTTTCACCGTCATCAAGTACTGAAGCTAGTCTCTTACTTGATCTTTTTATAAATGGTTGAGATTAGCCTTCTCATAGATTTTCCAATCCCGGCCTTATTGCACAATCAAATTATGTAAATTTTATAGTGTACAAATTTCACAATCCTAAATCTTTTTTTAGCTGTGCGTTATAATTCTGTCAGTCAGTCATTAAGCCAGGACAAACACTTTATATATAATATATATGTAGATTAGTATATTTATCAGAATATATTTCTTTTGACTGCAGCTCCTTCACATGCATATAAATACATACATACATATGTACATAAATATAATACATATGTATATTATTGTTTTTGCATAAACCTGAATATTTTGTATTAGGCACCAGAGTTTGAGAGTTTCTCTTTTACTGAGTTGGATATATAATTGCATTACATCTGCTTCGTTTTTCTTTTTTTCGTTTTTTGTATAACATTTATTTAGTTTAGGACAGTTAACTTGTATTTCACAGTTTATAAAAATATGTATCATACGTATGTATGTATCTAATCAAATTTAAACATTCATCAAAAATTTGGCAATGACTTTAAAATTAAAAATGTTACAAATTAAAAAATTGAATGCAAACAGTAATTGTTTGTGCGCAATTGTTACAAGTACAGTAAGTATTACCTAGCAATATTGTAAACTTTTCCAAAAAGTACCACAACTACACGTACATAGTTTACATACATGCATACATATGTCCCGATTATATACACATAAAGACATGCATATATCAGAGAAACAAGATTTATCATTTATCGCTTATCGCTTGACTTAAGGTAAATAGATCGAAATGTTGTTGTTGATACGACGATAACACGCTCAACACACACACATATATTGTATATTGTATATGTATCTGGTATATGGTATATGGTATATGTAGGTATGGGTATATACACATATTAACTATTTTCGTGGATGGAACAGCAACGGTGTTTATTCGATGACCATGATCAGATCATCACCCTCCAGTTTCATGCCCTTTGTGATCTCAAGTTTCTTGACAACTCCCGAAATTGGCGACTGCACGACCATTTCCATCTTCATCGCTGAGAGCACAACCAACGGATGTCCTTTCTCAACCTTGTCGCCAACATTAACACGAATATCGATGACATCTCCAGGCATCGGGGCTCCCACCTCGCTCTTCAATGTCTTGTTAGCCTTGGGGTGCACACGAATTTCCTATAAAACCAAATTATGGTTAGTAACTGAGAGTAACCAATAATCTTATTTGTAGTTTACCTTCATGGCTTCCTTGTCGGGAATGTGAACAGAGCGGAGCTGGCCGTTCAACTCGAAGAATACCTCGCGGTTGCCATTCGCTTTGAGATCGGCAGCCATAGCCAAAGCCTTCATGCTCAATGTCTTGCCACGCTCCAATGTTACCTCAAACTCTTCACCCACCTTGGGTCCCGAAAGGAAGATGCGTGTGTCGAGCTTGTCCACAGGACCATATTGCTCGCGATAGTGCAAGTACTCGTTGGTGACTTGGGGATACAAAGCGGCCTGAGACGACATCACGGTCAGTGATGTTGCTGTGAGATTCCTTGAGTTCAGCCTTCAGCTTATCAAAGTCCAATGGCTCCATCTTTGCACCTGGACGTCCCTCAATGCGTGGCATATCCTTCAGTACACGGGAACGCAATGGTTCGGGGAAGCCGCCGTAGGGAATGCCAATGTAACCTTGCAGATACTCAAGCACCGACTTGGGGAATGACAACTCCTCAGCGCGCTCCAGCACCTGTTCGCTGGTCAGATGATTCTGGACCATGAACTGCGCCAAATCGCCGACAACCTTCGAGGATGGCGTAACCTTAATAATATCGCCCAGCAGGAAGTTGGCCTCACGATAAGCCTTCTTTACATCCTCGAAGAAGTCGCCAAGACCCAGCGAGAATGCCTGGAACTGCAGATTGGTGTACTGGCCACCAGGAATCTCATTCAAGTACACATCAGCGTTGCCCGATCGCATCGTCGTGGTGCACTCGAAGGGTCCGTAGAGTGTACGGGTCTGTTCCCAATATGCCGAATATTCGGATACATCATTCAAGCTCAGCTGTGTGTCCAGGGGTGTGCCCTGCAACGAAGCGACCACAGCACCCATGCTTGGCTGAGAAGTCATGCCTGACATGGAGTCAACGGCAACGTCGACAACATCTGCTCCAGCTTGGCACAAGCCAACATGGAAGCAACGCCAGCGCCTGAGGTGTCGTGAGTGTGCACATGAATGGGCAAGTCCGGATGCTTGTCACGAATGGCGGTGATCAACAGCCTGTCAATAACAGTCAATGTTAATACAGCCTAACATATCCTACTCATCAATCAATCATTACCTAGCAGATTCAGGTTTCAGCAGACCAGCCATATCCTTGATGCACAGCACATGAGTGCCAGCTTTGACGAGCTCATCGGCCAAGTTTGTGTAGTACTTCAGGTCATACTTGGTGCGCTTGGGATCGCTCACATCGCCAGTGTACGAGATAGCAGCCTCGACAACACCTCCCGCCTTGCCTGCAGCTTCCATGCCGATGATCAGGTTGGGCAAGTAGTTCAGGGAGTCAAAGACGCGGAAAATATCCATGCCAGTTTGCACCTACAAATGTGAATTCTTTAACTCAAATAAATTCTCTTTAAATCGATCATTTACTCACAGCCAGCTCGCAGAATTTGTAGACAACGTTGTCTGGGTAGCTGGTGTAGCCAACGGCATTGGCACCGCGCAGCAACATTTGGAATGGAATGTTGGGAATGCGCTTACGCATCTCCTCCAGACGCTCCCAAGGACACTCGTGCAGGAAACGCAGCGCAACATCAAATGTGGCACCGCCCCAATTCTCCAGTGAGTATAAATTGTTGAACTTGTGCGCCACATACGGAGAGATCTTGAGGAGATCGTGGGTGCGCACACGTGTCGCCAGCAGCGATTGATGGGCATCGCGGAATGTGGTGTCCATGAGCATGAGGTTCTTCCTGGAGCGCACTTCCTTGGCGAAGGCTTCAGGTCCTTGCTGCACAATGATGTCACGCAGACCTTGTGGTGGTGCTGTCACTATACGGAATCAAGCAAAGTCTTATCTTAAATCAATGTAACACACATGGGCGGGAAGTACACTTAATATCGGATTATTGACAAGCATACAACATTCAGTTAGTTCAGTTTGATGGCCCAACACATTTACAAACCCAAATACCGAACGAAACAACGCGTTAGCCCCAAGCACAGAATTACATTTATTTAAAAGTTAAATATATTATATTTATTAAGCAGTGAAGAAGAATGTAAACGGAAGTCATGATTTGATTGTCGTTTCAAAACAATATTAAATGAAACTGTTTGTGTTAATTGGTTGTTGCTATTTTTCTTACTGAATTGCGTAGATTAGATTGTGGCGTAGATTTTTATGTTTTATTGCTCAGATTTGTATACTCTGTTCCCGTTCAATACGTGAAAGTAGAGTATATTGAGTAAACAGCTTAAGCAAATATAATTTATTGACCACCAAAATATAAAAGTGTGAACTCGCCATGTCTTTGAGTCTGAAAGAATATAATGTTCATTGCGCAGATCATTTTTTATTTAAGTTTTACGAGAGTTAATGTTCAATTCAATGTATGTATTTAAAAATTTAGAAATAATTTTTTTTAGTGGACACAAAACTATAAATTATTACCAATTTGTATTCCGATTGTAGAGGCCGATGGAACAGAGCATTATCTATTCGAGCCCATTACTAAATCGATTTTGTTTTAGCTTTACTTTCCTTCTAAAATATCACCTCTCTTCATCCTACGTTATTATATTATATAATGTAATTAATTTGTGTTAATAATGTATTGCAGTTAGTTTCACTTGGGTTGGTTAGACAATGACAATAGTTTTCCAATAACATTATATGTGAAGGGATTGGGTTTGGTAATTTTGGAAATGAAATTGAATAGCGAATAATACTGGGATCGAAACAAACCTGACCGTATTTATTACGCCCACTTTCAATTAGGGTCTAAATTACAAATGTATTTCTATTTACATGTGAAAGTGACGGGATATTTATACGTATATTCTCAAAAGAGACTTGCAACTTAAACGTACCTTTCGCCTCTCCGCTTTTCTCACGCTCTAACGCTTCCGGAGACAGGTCTTCATTTTCATTAACATGAGAATCATGACAGCATTTCATTTATGAGCATGACGGAGGAGGTATTTTCGATATTTGTGTGTGTATTGTGTTTATTTGTAGTTTTAAAAGCGATTGCATTTGGTATTTGAGTCAATAGCAAATGTTAGAAACAATAAAGTAAATAGAAAAGTAAAACATCAAGTAATGTATATTAAAACATAGCAAACAAAGATAGAACAGCCTTTCTCGGCACGCCGAGTTTTAAATACACTTGCAAAATAGTTGTATGTATATAGAACTATTCAAAATTTCAACAGATAGTTTAAGTACAATTTAGAACAGAGTTTTATAAATATCATTAAAATATAGGTTGGCCATATCTATAAATTTGCAAATGTATTGTAAATGTTTCCCAGTTAAAAGTTTTCTCTTGCAGTCTTGAAATTTCAAGATTTCTAGTTGAGGGTTATTCAAATCTTAGTTTAGCCATAGAATTATGCAATCTCAAATTTGAATAACCCCACAACTTGTAAAGTTTGTCCAAAGTGCTTAGTGCATAGTGAGTTTACATAGAAAAGACACATGTTTTGAAGACCCCAAACATTCAGAAATAAAGAATTGAGTGTTGACCCCATCAAGGTCAAAGCTGTAAGGAACAGTTGAGTAAAGCAACAGCCGTTTTTTTTTTTTTTGGTAGCAACAAGTACAAGCGTGGATCCGAATAGAAGCAACATGCCTTAAACCTGAGTTCAATTAAAGTCTACTTACCCAATGGCACTGTGGGAACATGAGGAGTAACCTCGGCAGGCTTCAGGCTGGTCGCAAGAGGTGTCTGAGGTCCATTCACCAGCACTTCTCCGAGGTAATTCAACAGTTTCTGGGCACGATTCTGAGTGGTTGAGAATTTAAAGAGCTGCGGATGCTCGTCGATGAAGTAAGTGTCCAACACACCGTGCAGGAACTTCTGGTTCTCCAGCACGTTGAGCAGGAAGGGGATATTGGTCTTGACACCACGGATACGGAACTCGCGCAGAGCACGATTCATCTTGGAAGCGGAACTCTGCAGATCGCTGGCATGCGAAATTACCTTAACCAACAGGGAGTCGTAGTAGGGTGAAATGATGGCACCCGCATATGTGGAGGCGCTGTCCAGACGGATACCCATGCCCTCGCCGGAGCGGAAGACCTCAAGGCGACCGGTGTTGGGCTGGAAGTCATTGGCGGGATCTTCGGTGGTAACACGGCACTGGATGGCATAGCCTCGAGGTAAGATCTTCTCCTGAGTGAGACCCAGTTCATTGAGGGTCATGCCTTCGGCAATGCGAATTTGCGACTGCACCAGATCGATGCCCGTGATCTCCTCGGTGACAGTGTGCTCCACCTGCAGACGGGCATTCACTTCGATGAAGTAAAAGTTGCCCGACTCATCGCACAAGAACTCCACAGTTCCAGCGTTCTCATAGCCCACGTGCCTGGCCAGCCTGACAGCTGCCTCCGTCATCTTGTCTCTGATCTCAATGGGCAGTCGGGGAGCTGGGGCAATCTCGACAACCTTTTGGTGACGACGTTGCACGGAACAATCGCGCTCATACAGATGCACCACATTGCCGGCCTTATCGCCCAGCAGTTGGACTTCAATGTGACGCGGACGCTCGATGAACTTCTCAATGAACATGGCGCCATTGCCAAAGGCTGCCTTGGCCTCTGAGCTGGCACGCTGGAAGCTCTCCTCCACCTCCTCCATTTTGCGCACCACACGCATGCCACGGCCGCCTCCGCCGTAGGCAGCCTTGAAGATCACTGGCAGACCGTGCTTCTGGCAGAAGGCCAATGCTTCCTCCTTGGTTGTGACGGGACCGTCTGTACCCGGAACAATGGGCACACCGGCTTCGATGGCAGCGATACGGGCCGCGACTTTGTCGCCCATGTTCTGCACCACTTTGGGAGAGGGGCCGATGAATCGAAGACCGGCATCGATAACAGCCTGAGCGAAATCGCTGCGCTCGGAGAGGAAACCGTAACCTGGATGCACAGCATCAATATCATTCTCCTTGCACACACGAATAATCTCTGGAATGTTGAGGTAAGCCTCCACGGGAGGAAGACCCTTGCCGACCATGTAGGACTCATCGGCCTTCTGGCGATGCATGTGCATTTTATCCTGCTCGGAGTAAACGGCCACCGACTTGATGCCCAACTCCGTGCAAGCGCGGAAAACACGAATGGCAATCTCGCCACGGTTGGCAACCAGCACCGATCGAATGGGTTTGTATTCCACCTGTCGAAATCGAATAATATTGATTAGAGGAAGAGCTTGTCAATAGCTTGTCCTAGACCTACCTGTGTGGAGTAGGCATTCTTGTTGATGAAGAAGAGCCTCACGCGTGGCGTTGCCTTGCGCAAGGTCCTGAATGCGGCTTGGGACTGTGGCAGGAACATTGTGGCTGCGCTTCAATTACTGCTGTAAGGAGAAGAAAAAAACAATATACTAACGATAAGGATGCGATCAAGACATTATAAATTTGCTTTATGAATCATTTTTAATTCTACACATAACGTTGCAATTTAGTAACTTAACAAGAAGGTTCCTATTGACTATTCCGATTGTTAACGTAATGTATTTACAGTGAAACTTCCTTAAGTGCGACCATTCTCCATGGATACAATTTTTGTGCAGTACTCGCTTTGCCTTTCATTCCGTGTCCGTCTAATGGAGAGTTCACTGTATAGGTCTATATAGTAAATCAGATCAACCTATGTATTTATATTTATATAGTAAGCTTGCAAAAATAAATTAAATACAGTAAAATTGTCGGATTATTGCATAATTTGTAAGGCATATGATTTCGTTCTCTTAATAGATAAACATCTGTTAAATATTTTATGATCATTGTATCTGTCAAATGAGCCCATCCCCTCAGCAGAAAAACAAACCCACAAATAATTTAATTATACTTTACAGTATATGTTGTAGAAAATATAAGTGTACATAGATTATTGGAATTCGCAAGAATGCCTTAATTGGAAACCTACAGTTATAAATCTAGAGAATACAATTTAATTTGCCTTCTGCATAATTTCATAAGAGTGCGGCAATAAAAAAACCTACAAAAATCTTTTTTATAAAGCATCACATCGTGTTTGCGTCTTAATGCTTGTCACGTGTGAGGAATTTATTTATATAAAGATGTTCATTATATATATGTCATGTGTCTATACTAAATGAGGTCGAAAATGCCGCATGCAAAGCGCGGAAATTTTATAATACCTCTCAATAGACAAATCTTGAATGTGTATTGGTGTGTGAATGAAAAAGGAGTCGGCAACGTCACGGCATTTAAATAAACGAAACGATTCGGCGCACCCGAGGGCATAAAACGATCTCTACGTCACGATGATATGGGAGGAAAGTGCATGTGTGATGCGAGTGATCGCAATGCTTTCGGCGCTCTGATCGCAATCTAACCCTAATGCATACTTCCGACTAAGGAACTTCCGATCACTATTCGAGTACAAATTCTATATTTTTAACTACAAATCGTAATAAAAACTTTATTTCTAATTATGTTAATATGCGACATTTTTAATATTTTTATATGCGGAAATTTTTTTTTTTCTATTGTGATAGTATATAAAGACATATGTACATCTCATAAAAGTTAAGTATTGATGTTTCAATTTCAAAAAATTTCTAAAGATTAAAATCAAGCTAAATGCTAAAATGCTGACCTTAAAATTTGTACAATAATATTTTCATTATTTTGTCAATGCAGATTAATGGAGACGTTTATAATATAATATGTGACCACGAAATTATTATAAACAAATTTAATTCATATAAATTAATGATTCAGATTTTGTTTCACTAAAAAATCACAATCTAAGGACATTAAATAATAGCAAACAATAAAATATACGATCATCATCATCATAATAGATTTAAAAGCCAACATACATATGTCGACTAAGGTCAACAATGCGAGTGAGTTTATATATGTATATTTAATCGTGAGGTGTTAATAAACTAGTTTATCTGCTCATTATCTGTTTCTGTTTTTATCTCTCTGTCTATCTGGCAGTTGATATGCCTGCACACACACACACGCAAACACACATATTTATTAATATATAATATGTGCAATAATACATGTGTTAACACTTGTACAAGATTATTCACTTCTGTGCGATATTATTGCTGTTTCCCGTATCAATATCAATAGGGGGCAACTTCCAACTGGTCGTTGCCCGAATCTTTAAATCCGAAAATACATTGTACTATTATTTACCCTTAGCAAACATAGCTGCGTGTGTGAGGCTGCTAAATGTTGAATAAACTTAGGGTTTATAAAAAATATTCTTTATGAGCGTATAAAAAAAAGTTTTACAAAAAGCTATTTAAAGTCAATTAACAAAAATTGACACTGTTGTCATTAGTATGTTTTATGATGAACTTGAATCGAAATTATGTTTGTACTATATTGCCGAGAAAGATAATGCGTAGAAAAATTACGCACACAAAAGTAGATTATAAACAAGTAAGAAAGCTACAGTCGAGTGTACTCGACTGTGAGATACCCGCTACCCATTTTGAATAAAAGAAATATATTTTGCGATAATTTTCTCAAAATATACCAAATATACTGCAAACATACTAAAAATATACCAAATAGTATATTTGGTTTATTGATATAGTACCGCATTCAAAATATACCATAGACGGCACAATATACCAGATTGTCATCTAAAGCAACTAAGACCCCTAGTAAGTAGGCGTGTTTGCCCATACAAAAGTATTTCTTTAATAACTTCGACAATTTTCATCTGATCGCAACCAAATTTTCAGGAATCATAACTACTATAGGTATTATTATATATACCAAAATTCGGAACTCTAGCTTTAAAATTACGCTTGTTATTCGATTTTTTTGATTTGCGGGGGCGGAAGTGGGCGTGGCAAAAATTTGAAACAAACTTGATCTGCGTGCAAACATAACAAATGCTGTCGAAAAAAAATTATAGCTCTATCTCTTATAGTCTCTGAGATCTAGGTGTTCATACGGACGGACGGACAGACACACAGACGGACAGACGGACAGACGGACATGGCTAGATCGTCTCGGCTGTTAACGCTGATCAAGAATATATATACTTTATAGGGTCGGAGATGCCTCCTTCTACCTGTTACATACATTTCCTGCCGGCACAAAGTTATAATACCCTTCTACCCTATGGGTAGCGGGTATAAAAATGCCGCATAATATAGTGATGCTTATAAAGTTCTTTTATGTTTAAGCAAAGTTGTATTATCTTACAAAAAAAAGTCATTCTCAAAAAAAAAAAGTTAACGATTTACAACGTATCGATTATTTAATATAACTAGAGCAGAACATAAGCGATGACGTGATTAATAAAAAAAAAACAATTTGCAATAACAAAGCACAAAACATGTGTACAGACGGTACAAATAATAATATTTGTTCAAATGCATTGTACCCATTTGTCTCATTATAATTGCATACAGGTTAAGTACATTAAGAGTCGGATTTTTGTATTTTTAAATCATTGCCATCGAAATAATTAGTATAAAATACTCGACGAACAAAACACGAAAGATCGCTTTTTACATTCATTAAACGTTATACTATATATGCGCATCAAGATTGCAATATGCGTGTTTGTGTATTTGATCGCCATATATATTTTCATTCAACTAATTTTATATCCACCATAAATCAATGCTTTTATCTCAAGCAATTCAGAGTGCTATACAAACGGAATACGATCGACGGAATACCCTGTGATAAGGCTTGATTAAATTTGCAAGCAAACACACTGCTTGCATATGCAGTAAGGGGTTCATCAAGCAGTTTAGATTATGCAACGGCTGTCAACTGCTTGTTGCTTCTTATCAATTCAAACAAAACCAGTCGAGAGTGAGTAATCGAATCTTTAAATCTAATTTTCTTTAAATTGAAAATCTTTTCAGTTGTCAGTTACATTTGCTATTTGATCGGACATCCGCTTGACAAGTAAAAAAGTAGAAGGGAGGGAATCTGCCAGTCGACTACGGTCGACTATTGCAATTAAAGGCGCCCATAAAGCAATGGAAATACATGTCAATTACACGACACTATCCTGCCATCATAGTCTGGGGTGGGTCGCCCTGTGACACGGAGAACTGACACACCCTATGGTTATCGTTCTTGTGGTCCTATATTCGCCTTGGAGCACAAGGTGCCTGCAATTAAATGAAGAGCTTTCTCCTTTGTTTACAGCACACACACACATACACACCAATATAGTTGCTCGTAAGTGAATGTGCATGTTGTTGACCATGTCAATAGAATGCCCAAATGTTCATGTATGTGTGTACATATTTGCGTGCCTGCCGCAATGACCGATTATGTAATGATAATACGAACACATTATTGCAATAATAAGACGACGACGGCCGCTTTAGAATGTAGACACAGCGCACTCGGTCGAGTGATTTGGCGATTACGCTGCTTGCTTTGCTTATTGAGTGCCGCTCACTTTTACTGTGCACGCACACATCCACAGTTAGCAGCATATATGTATACACTCACATACATATAGATCTATAAACGATCTTGAGCACACGTTGTTAAGGTCAAAGACGTTTCAGACGTGTGTGTGTGTATGGAAGCGGGCCACGCCTTCTCTGGACTGCTTGCTGATAATCCATAAATATGATCAAGTGACAAAATATTCATAGAACATGCAAACGTATGTTGCCTATAGGAGTGAGCGGGAAGGAAGATTATCATCATCACACTTGAGACCACGCAATGCTCCCCATTGTCGTTACACGCTTACACACACGCACACCTAGCATACATGTGTGTGTATGTGTGAAAGTTCTAATTTATTTTACTTCAGCTGATTGATTGGCATCTGGAATGTTATGTCAATCAAATCAAATCAAATATGTTAATTAAACTGTGCAAAATTCACATAACATTTTCCAAACATTTTCTATGTTCTATTTTTTCGCTAGTTTCTGCGTGTAGTTTTTTCCGATTTGCGCAAACATACAAACCAGACACAAGCACACACACACGCATACGCGTACACATATGCATGTATAATTAAAAGAGTGTGCGTAAATGTGTTTGGCAAGCACGTTTTGGGTGACAGCGAAACCATAAGAAGGTCACTAATATAGGGCACAATGAAGTGGACCCGAAACAGCAGCAAGATTTCCACAAAAAGTATGTAGATAATGTAGACTAAATAGCAAAATAAACACATAATCAAATTGCTGTATATATTTTACATAGTGTACATATGCATGTATGTGTGCTTGTCTAGCTTGCAGCGTTTCTCTTATCTCACGTGAATAAGCAATGTCCAATGTACAAGCACACTCTTACATTCTTACACATATGTACATAGTATGTACTACATACATACATATGTCAGTCCGGCTGTTTTTTATTTAGAAGTTTATAGATCCGGCAATAAGTGTATATATGTACATTATGTATGTATACGCATATGTATAAATCACTATGTAAGGACAGCTGCTCCTTGTTATTATCCTTTTGAGCTCGTAGAAAATAATTTTTTTTGATCGAAATCTCTAACGCTCAAAATAAGACGAAAGACAATTGTAAGTTAGCGTGTGCACACAGTACATACACTCGTACATACATATGTATACTATGTATGTATTACCGCACGAATGTTAAGTAAATTAGCGTGATTTTCAAATCATAGAACTTTTTACGATTTTATAAAAAAACAACAACACATACAATTTAAAAATTACTGTCTAGAATTAGCGTTTGTTCATATAATTTACATACGTACATATAAATGTATATGCGTGTGTTTTTTTGGTTGTATTGCTTCGCTGAGGTTCTGTTTTAGGAAGGTAGAACACCTCGGTACGATTACGTTGACTTCACTTCACTTCACAACTGTCTCTGCTTTCTGAATATATTGTGCTGCTACCCCGGGAGCTCGAACTCTACGTACGGCTAGCACCAAAGCTGAACATCCAACTGACGGACGTCGTCTAAAAAAACTTGAAACTTTTGCCAGCATTGGCACTGCCTCTGCCTCTGCCTCCGTCGCTGCTGCTGCCTCATCCACTGGCGGTGGCTGTTTCACATTCACAGTCTCTCCGATTTAACTAGCTCTCAGTTTCGGTCTCTCTTGCTCTCTCTGGCAGTGCTGCTTCAGCCGGCTCTCGTAGCTTCCATGTGTGTGCGTACATGTGGCCGGCCAACAAGCAGACTAACAACAAAAACAAAACCTGCACTTTGTCCTAAAGACGAATATTTGTGTCATGTCTGTTGCGAGACACGAGTCGCGAGAGAGCACCAGAAAGCAGCCGGCTGAGCGAAGAGAGTGTGCTAACATAACCCCAAGAAAGTTTGTAAAAGAGAGAAAAACAGCTGTTCGCAAGCCCCCTAATCTAGTGGTGCCCAAACGTATAAACACACCTCCACACACACACTGCACACACATTCATACATCTGCAAATATTCCTTTACGCGAGTGTGTGTCTAATATGCAAAGTAGTGTGCAAAGCACGCAAATCGTTAGTATGTATGTTTGTATGTCAACTATCAAGATACTTTAAAAGGGCATACATAATTTTATATGTATCCATGTTGCTTGCGCCTCTGAAAACAATTGCAAGCTGCGCCTTAAAGGGCAATTATCTTATTTTTTATAGAGATGCAGCCAACAAACGTTCAGGAATTTGGCAGGTAATCAAAACAATTTCCCTTCTTTCGCCATGTAAATATATTATATATAGACATACTGTCATATAAACACGCTCTATAAGGCTCATACTCGAGATAAGCAAGCGTCTGGTAATAATTAATTAAAGAAAAATCTCGACACATCTCCGAGTGTCTGTATGTGTTGGTCGTTGTATATGTATAGTATATATCAGGCCCAATCGAAAGCCCCGCTGATAGAGACGATAATAGAGTCGGTTAGCTGCCATTATCGTCGTCGCTTTGCCGAAGGTCGCCGAGACATTCGTTCGTTCGTTGAATTAGTAGCCGAATCTGGTTCGGAACCATCGACGATGACTATGCCTAAATGTCATACGATTTTATATAGTGGCCAGACATGGCAGGTTGTTAAACAACAATCCCACCACAATAAACCAGGCCGGCTAACGAAGCACGCGCACAAGTCCCGAAAAATCTGGCAGAGGCGACAGCCAGACTAGAATTTTGACTACGCTACTAGGTCTTATCGAAGAGCTTGCCCTATATACACCCCATAAAGGAACTTGAACTAAATGGTAGATTTATGTAGTAAATCTTCGAGTGAGATAATAAGATTATACTTATTGACTTTTCTATATCATACATTACCTTTCAGAAACTTCAATTATATTGACGGATTACTAAAAATGAACATAAATGCTTAAAAGTCTCTCCCCTTTCTCTCTCTCTCTCTCTCTCTCTCTCTCTCTCTCTCTCTCTCTCTCTCTGTCACACACTCTCTTTCCTCTTTCTCTTAAAGAGACAGTCTCTTTTTACAAATGCAATGATGAGATCATAGGTAACGATTTTTCTTTATCTTAAAAAACACATTTACAAAATGAAATAATAGTTCTAGAAACACAAATGGCTTTAACGGATTACTAAATTAGATATGTATTATATTTTAAATTCCGATTCTTGCTAAACTAAACTGTAGGGCATCGCTACTACCTTGAATCCCTGGCATTAATTTTTGATTCATATTTCGGTAGCAGCAACATATCAGTATATCAGTATAACAACAGAGGCCGCAAATCGCACAGCACGTGTCACCGTTCGGGGAGTGGGACATTCCACCAGACGACGTCGAGCATTTGTTATTTATTAGATAATATTTGATTTTAATTCAGCTTCGTCTACGATTTCACATACATTCTTATCTAAATTTGAACCTTAACTTATCTTCGAGTATACGGAGCGAGTGCACTAGAACAACTTAAGCTGGTCGGGGTCTCAATTGGGTTATATTGAATGGAATGTTCCTACCCCAATCTTCTTACACTTATAAACATTTCAAATCACCCTAAAGTTATATTCAATGTTGTAAACTATATTGAGGCGTATATTATTAATAATCATCATTTAAGATCATTTCATAATTCAATGAACAATATCAGTAATTGAACATAACTAGATTACAAAATTGGCTCCTCCTTTAGCACAACTGGTTCCCCGTCCAGCTTTCGTATAGTCGGCAGACGCTTGATGCACTCAGCCCTCCAGGTGGGCTCATCCAGACCCTCTGACAATGGATTTCCAACTACCACTAAATCTTCAAGCGATTCAATTTCGGCCAAGCGGTTGAACTCGGACCAATCCTTAATTAAATTATTGCTGATGTAGAGAACTTTCAGGCATTTGAGACCGGTCATGCCTTTAAGTTTCTCAATCAGATTATAGCTTAGCCAGAGCTCCTCCAGAGTATCAGCGACAGCTTCCTAAAATGGCAAGTGTAATCAGTATGCTAAGACATTCTATGTTGAATTATTTACCAATCCCGAAATCTGCTTTATATAATTACGCGATAATGACAACACTTTTAGGCACTTCATGCCCGATAAGCCGAAGATTTTTTCAATCATATTGGTCGACATGCTGATTCTCCTAAACTCGAATATAGTATTACTATAATGTTCAATGAGTTAAGACGGTACCATGACACTTACTCGCAGTTGACCAACGTTCCTAGGGTATTATCCATTTTCTCGATGGGTGGCCATTGAAATTGCAGATCAATATCTTTGGCATTGACCGAATTCTGCTGTTCCCGATCCTCCCAGCGTTTGAGTGCTTCCTTAATTGTTGTTGCTTTAGACATTATTTTCCAACTGACTTAAACGTATTCTGAATTTACTCACCAAAGTTTATTTGGCTAACAAAATGGCGTTGTCCTTAGCAACCAGTTTATTTTCTATATTGTTTATATGGTAAAAAAGGTATAATAACAAGTGTGATATATGCTATATATGTCCTTACTATTAAATCTAGAATTGTTTTTAAAATTCCTCCAACTTCACAATTTTCAGCTAAATATACATTAAGTTCTCGATTAAAACCCAATTTGGAAAGTGCGGGTATTACACACATCGCGACGTGCCTCTCATCATGATGGGAGGGCAAAATCCCCCAACAAGGCCACAGAGGCCATTGAGCTGGCCGGCAAGTGAAACAGGTTATCGAGCACTTTCAAAGCCCAAAAACCAAAATATTTATAAAAAGCTAGCGGCTTAGTGACCTTCTAACTTTAAAGTGAGAATCGTATTTTGCAAATACTTATACATATATGTTAACGGATAAGGTGTTTTGGTCTATTTTAAATGGAAATTAGCATTGGAAGTACTTTCTCTGGATTAACTTTATAGCATTCCCCATTTGAATGATAATTTAGTTTTATCGGGGTTTCAATTAAATTTATACAGGCAACTCACATGAATATGATAAAACAAAAACAAAATCACAATCTTCAAATTTTAAAAATAGTTTGCTTTTATTTATCTATTAATTAAACAGGTGCAAATTATCATGATTCTTAATAAATTTGGTCTCGACTCGATTTTTGAGTGCTCATGTTAATGAATAAGAAAAAATAAAACAGACAACCAAATAATTTTACAAATACAAAAAATAACTACTTTTATTATTATTTAAATACTAATTAAATACTAATTGTTAGAAAAATATTGTAGTTATTGAAAAAAAAAACATTTATAAAAGCAATGCATCCAAAACTGTAGAGTTTTGTTGCCTCAAGTTTTCTCAAAGTAAACAGTTTAAATATTGGAATGATGTTTTGTCTTATAAATGATTTAAGTTGTAAGCAAAAAATGTAGTTAAGCTTATTAAAAACTAATTAATAAAAAAATAAACAACAAAAAAACAATTTTATAATATTTTTAAAAAGCAAATCAATATGTTATTGACGGGATTTTACACTTTGGTATATCACAGCGTCAAAAAGTATATTTTATTATTAACTTGCGGTCACACTGCGACGCCGGTCTTCAACTGTCCAATAAGAAACAAATTTGTTGGTTTTTCGCATTGCTTGCGTCTGAATTTACACGATGTCGTCAATTTTTGCCAATGTGCCTAAAGGACCGGCAATTGAAGTTTTTGCCCTCACACAAGCGTTTAAGGATGACGCCAGCACAAAGAAAGTCAATTTGTCTGTGGGTGGTAAGTAAATCAAAATATAAACAAAACAAAAGTATCTCATAAGATTCTCTCGAATAAGTGGAAAAAATATGCTTAGATATTTATGTATGTACACTTACAACGTATGTATGTATGTGTATATATGCCTGAATTAGCATATTTGAATAATATGTATTGTTATTGACCAGTTGGCGTTTTTAAGCAGTTGTTGTAGAATGTAAATATTGTTCATAATCAAATGGACATATAGAGGTCGTTGAGGTCGTTTGGATGTCAAAACGTAATTCAATATTTCTAACCGGACCATCGTTTAAATTGTAATTGTATATTTTAATTTGTTGTTTTTTATTTTGTTTTGGGTACACACAACAAACAAATAGACGTATCTCATAGAACAATATGTATTTTGTTTGCGTAGATTGTCGCCATGACCTCCAACTTGTTGTTGAGCATGGATTATAAACTATTGCCCACTTAGATTGTAGATGCACCTAAATCTGAACTTGGGTCTTTCTATCTTTATCAGCTGGTGGCATTAGAACTTTGATCCGACGGAAGACTTATCTTATCGATTATCACCATCCTGCACTGATATTCTATTATGTAACAATTCAACTGTTGAATATGCACACATACAACAGGAAAGCCGTTACATTTACATATACTAAGTCAACAATATACATTGGCACATTTATGCATGTATCTACGTAAAATTGTCAATTGGTTTATTTTCATATTCCACACTAAAAATTACATCACTCTGGAAAAATTAGGAACATGCACACACATGTACTTATATGCATATGCATGTATTTATGGGCATTTTAAAAATAATGAGGGAGCAGAAGAACGGAATATATTCGTTAATTATTGCATTGTGTATTAACAAAGTCTGCGTTATCTACTCTAATGAATGGGAAACAATTAAGATATTGAATTGCGTGCTATCTCTGAAGAGAGTTGCCAGACTGTGATTTGAGCTTTAAACGTTGCCAGACTACAACAACCCAAACGGGTTATTTCAAACGGGTTTTTAAATTTGTATTGAGGTGATAATCAGCAAAGGTGTTGGTGATTTTGTAAATTTGTTAACATTAATTAAATTTAAATTTACTTGCAGCTTACAGGACAGATGTAGGTGAACCTTGGGTGCTGCCTGTTGTCCGCAAAACGGAAATTTCCATTGCAGGAGATGAGGCAATCAATCATGAGTACTTGCCCGTTACAGGTGAGCAACAACATACGATAACTAATAAATGCGCCAAGTTCTAATTTGAATTTAAATCTTTGACTCGTATCAGGTCTTGATACATTTACACGCGCGGCAACGGAATTGGTCTTAGGCGCAGATTCGGCGGCAATCAAGGAGAAGCGCGTAAGTTTAGCTAAGGATTCACTATTAATTTTCATAAATTATCTTTAGCAACTTTCGTCTCCTTATTTCAGGCTTTCGGTGTACAAACCATTTCTGGAACAGGAGCTCTTCGTATCGCCGCAGATTTTCTGCTGCAGCAGCTGAAACTCAACACAGTCTACTACTCGAACCCAACATGGGAGAATCATCACAAAATCTTCTTCGATTGCGGCTTCACCAAACTGCATTCTTATCGTTATTGGGATCAAGAGAAGCGCCAGTTGGACTTGAAGGGCATGTTGGATGACTTGGAGCAGGCGCCCGAAGGTGCTGTGGTTATTTTGCACGCATGTGCCCACAATCCCACCGGCATGGATCCCACCCATGAGCAATGGAAGCAGATTGCCGATTTGGTAGAGCGAAAAAAACTTTTCCCACTCTTCGATTCGGCTTATCAAGGCTTCGCGAGCGGCAGCCCTGATCAGGATGCCTGGGCGATACGTTACTTTGTGGATCGTGGCTTTGAGTTGTTTGTCTGTCAATCGTTTGCCAAGAACTTTGGTCTGTACTGCGAACGTGCTGGTAACTTGACAGTGGTCCAAAAAAGCGGTGCAACCAGAGATCAGATTCACTCCCAGCTTACGTTGATCGTGCGCGGACAATACTCGAATCCCCCGGCATATGGAGCACGCATTGTGTCCAAGGTATTGAATACCCCCGAGTTGCGCAAGGAATGGATGGACAGCATTCAATCCATGTCGAGTCGCATCCGCGAAATGCGCAAACAGCTGCGTGACAAACTCGTGGCTTTGGGAACTCCAGGCACTTGGGATCACATTGTCAATCAAATTGGCATGTTCTCATACACCGGCCTCAACGAGAGCCAAGTTGCGGTCCTCATCAAGGATTACCACATTTACTTACTCCGCACTGGACGAATTAATATGTGTGGTCTTAACACCGGTAACATTGATTATGTAGCCAAGGCCATCAACGCTGCTGTCACAGGAGTTCCAGCTGCTGTTGAGAATAAATTATAAGCCAACTGCTGCATGAATGAAACAATAATTACAATAATCAAGAGTAGACCATTAGTGTGCACGATTAGGCAACGATAACGCCTGATTTAGCGTTATGCATAAGTATAAAGTTGCATTTTCTAGAACTTATTAATCTGATTGTGGATCCGAATGTATTAATTAGCAAGCTCAACATGAATATACGTAAAAAAGCATTTACAGCAATTTGTTATCCGTTTTCACACAATAAATGGATTTACATCCAAAATCTAATTTTTAATTTTAGGATAAGGAATGTCAAATATCGTCTGTCAAAAAACATCTGATATCGTCCATAAAGAAATCGAAATGATATATTTAAATTAGTCTCCCAAAGATAATAGGATAAATGTATCCTTAAGAGGAAGCATATTCAAACAATTAACAATATTTCAATGCGCATTCTATTATATTATTTTGAATATACCCTTAAGCGTGTAGTGCGGCTGTTAAGTGAAATTACTTACGCCGTTAAGCGATGTAATTCTGAAAATGCTTTCACATATTTTGGTATGAAATTACGAATGTCACTTTGCCAACTAAATAAAAATTCTGTTATTTTCAAAAATACTGTTGATAATTCCTAGATTCCTAAAAAAATTATGCTTGCCAGTGTTGCAAAGTATCTATGAATACATATATCAAAGTTTGTCAAAACCTAGTATATTTTGAATTTGAAAGTGCGGTCACGCTGCTACACGAATTTGCAATGGAAGGTAAATAAAAAGAAAAACCAAAACAGAAATAGTTAACTAAATATTTAACTCTCTTAGACAAGTCAAAGCCCACAGATGCGCCCAGTTGCAGTGCAGATAGCGAGCCGTTATTTCCGCCAGCAAAGCCCGGAAAAGCCGCCAATTATGGCACCAACAACACATTGGAGCTCTTGGAGCGCATTCCCAGTCAAATCGTTGATCTGAAGCTGGATGAAGTGCTGACAGCCGTTAAAACCGTTGACAACCTTTGCGATTTCGCACGCTGCAAGGCTAAAACAAGCTTGATGGGACAGGACTGCGAGCTGTGCAAGAAACGTTTTTGCTTCAAGCACGGACTACCCGAGGTGCACGGTTGTGGCATGGAAAAAAAACGAGAGGCGCGCAAAGAGTTTCTTAACCCGAAACCTATAAAGACCATTCGCCATGAGGAAGAACTGAAGAATGCGAAAAAGAAGCTGAATGAGAAATTAAAAAACATGCAAGTGGGTCGCATGCAAAAAACTGGTACAACAGATGGTAAAAAAAAGAAGAAGTAGTTGAAAAGTAATGTAATTAAATTATATTAAAATTGTTAGATATTAACACAAAACAACAACTTTTTTATTAATTGCGCGAAGATCTAAAAAATAGCTAGATTTGGCGGAAAAATCAGAACTGGCAGAACTGCATGTTGTTTATCACCAACACAGACGCAACTCAATACGATTGAATGTGTTCATTTACACATCACAACATCAGCTGTTTTTATTTTGTTTGGTAAGCTAAACCTGCTGTTCGAATGTCACCGCAATCGAAGCGCTTGTTAACTGTTTGTAATTGGCATCTCAAATGGACAAATCGTCGAAATGCAGCATTATACACTCAAGGCCAATCTCCAGAGCCCAGGATACGCGAATACTTCTACTACATTGATCATGAGGGCATGGTGAGTTAATCCTAATAATCAATTACTTATATAAGTTGATAGTATAATAACAACGTCGTATTTATACTCAGCTCTTTCTGGACGATGCCAAAATGAAGAACTTCACATCTTGCTTCAAGGAAAAGAAATTTCTGCAGTTTTTCTTTAGTCGCCTGCGCCAAAACGAAACGCAGCGCTATGAAATGTTTCCATTTATGTCGCCTTGTGGCCGAGAACGAAACTTCGTGCGTTGCGATGACACTCCCATTGTCTTCACTGAACAGCACAGCGGGGATAATTCCACAGATATCTTGACCTATGCCCATGGTGGTCCAGCTCTGTCTGTGGCTTTTCAGCCGCACAATCTCTACATGCATCCAAAGAGCGGCAGAGTGTATCATCCAGCTTGGCCAAAAGTTGGTGGCATTGGACTTGTGCGCTCCAAACTGGCCATTGAGCTAAGCCAGTTCTTTGTCTTCACCGAAGGCGACGCGTCGCCCACCCACTTTCAGTGGCGAGGCAAACAAATTCAGTTGCAACACGACTGGATTAAGGATTGCCAGCTACAACCTAATGCGAATACTAACAATTAAAATGGGTTTAATTTAATCATCAAACGGAAAGATTGTAACATTGCGTATCTATAAGTGTGTATATAACTAGACTAATAAATAATAACTATTCTATGCTCAGTGGCTTGAATTCGCCCTCTTTAACTTTCACCCAAGAGAGTCCAGTGGCTGCTCCACCACCTCCGCCACCGCTTTCAGGGGGCGTAGCCGTGCTTCTACTTGAGCGTATTTTCTCCAAAACAGGTCCATGCACGTCTGTTTGAAACTGCTCGAATACTATGTAGTGAGGATCCTCCGTTGGCGGCGTGTCATAGATGTGCGATTTGCTTTCCGTAATCGACTCCTGCACTAGAGCTGCGAATGCATCGCGATTGTTATTGAGTAGTTTGGCGCTCTCAACGTTGCTGAGTTCATTGATGGCTACATTGCGTATGCTCTCCAAAGGATCAGCAAAGATCGCCTGCATGTACTTCAGCAACTGCCAAAGATGATCCTCTCCACATCGCCACTCTTGGAAGGCATGACTAATGTCCAAGCTATTTGTGTACGGACAAACGAGCGGATGCACAACGTTGTGTTGGAAGACAATAGCCTAAAAGATAGATTTGTAGATTACAGCAAGACGATTTTAATGAATAATGCAGCTATCGCTTACTGGCACATTTTTGTCATCTGGAAAACGATCCGGCAGCAAAATCGAGAATCGAAAAACGCCATTTTCGTAGAATCCCTGGCGTCCGAAGAAAACGCCGAACCATTCTGCAAACATTATCTTATTAGCACTTTATCACTAAACCCAACTATTTAATGTTTACTCACGCAGTGAATTGGCGTAGCTCGGAATAACATAAACGCCTGACAGCTTCTCTGATTCAATCATTTTGCTGCAAATACATGTACCACATTATTGTTTGCCACTAATCGTGTTGTTTTTGTTGTTATACGTACTATTCCGCAAGGATTTTATACTCTTGCTGTATTGTGGCAAGTAGTATCTTCTCATCTTTTTTTTGGGCGTCCACGTCGAGCGTCATATTTGTTTGTAAATACGTCTATATATATTGTTAATAGATGAATTAATTGTATTTCATTTTGCAGTGTATCCGCATATATGTAGTTAAAATATACCACTTTTAAGTTTAACTGAATAAATTGGTAAAAAAGTCAATTCAAGTAACGGTTACACTGTTCCATACGAAATTCACGTTGCTAAAGCGATAGGTAAATAAACACAATTTTGGCAAACCAGTAGTCATTTCAAGTTATTTTTCTCAAAATTTAATTTAAGGAGTTCAATCATGTTGAGATATGTCTAACACACTCGACAAAGACTTATTGTCAAAAATGGACAATGTAAATGTTGCTGAACACGAAAGCACAAAAAATGACGATGCCCAATTAGCGAATAACATTGAGCAAGCGGAAGCGACGACTAATCGAGATGCCATAGGAACGGAAAATAAGGTTGTACCTGAATTTTACAACAAAGCACAAAAGTACTGGGCCGAGGTGCCAGCAACGGTCAATGGCATGCTCGGTGGTCTGGGCTACATCAGTGCCATTGATATACAAGGCTCCAAGAATTTTCTGCGAGAAATAAAAGTGCCGGGCAAAAAGATTGCATTGGACTGTGGAGCCGGCATCGGAAGAGTTTCACGCAATCTCCTCATGCCTCTGTTTACGACTGTTGATCTTGTCGAACAGGACACAGCATTCACCGAGAAGGCACGCGAAGTTATGCACCTCGGAGGAGGGAGGTCGACGAAACAGTTTGGGAGAAATCTACAATGTGGGTCTACAGGAGTTCTCGCCTTCGCACAAATACGACCTTATCTGGTGCCAGTGGGTATTGGGTCACTTAACGGATCAGGACTTGGTGGCATTCTTTCGTCGCATGCGTCTGAGCTTGGAGCCTGGTGCATACTTTTGTATGAAGGAAAATGTTAGCACATCGAAGACAATAATAAAGGATGATGAAGACTCATCTGTCACGCGTCCTCTTGTGTTATACGAGGAGTCCTTAAAGGTAGCTGGCTTTCGAATTGTGCGAAAGGTGCGACAGCAAAACTTTCCGAAAGGCCTTTTCCCAGTGCACATGATCGCCTGTAGGCCAAGAACATGACTGACATCTGGCTGGAAGATGAACTAACGAAAGACTTGACAAATGTGAATATCAAAAAGAAAGCACGAAATAAATCTTTATTGCTTGCATATGTGTATATGAGTGTATTTATGTGAAGCTAAATTACAATAATGTGTTATTTGTATTTCAGATTTTTTGATTTGTTATGATAGAGCAAAAAACAGATAAATATAGATACAGATATATATTAGTTTTTGAAGAACATGTTTAAGGCATTACGAAATCGTTAAGTAGCGTATATTACAATCAAATGTAATTTCGTTTGTCAACCAATTTAAATCTAAGTTCAACCGATATCATACGTGTAATCGAAAATAAGTTCGATAACCGGCAAATAGCAGCACTACAGTTAAATATTAAAACAGCTGACAGCTGCGTTACTCGCGTGTTGCAGCTTGCAAAGCGGTCAGATAACGATTAAGTTTCCCCCAATCATGTCGAAGCGCGTACAACCGGCGTGGCAAGCCCCAAAGCCTTCCACACGTCCGCAACTGCGATTGCACAACAGTCTAACGCGACAGAAGGAAGAGTTTGTACCCCTAGAGGGCAACAATGTGACTTGGTATAGCTGCGGTCCCACGGTCTACGATGCTTCGCACATGGGACACGCAAGGTAAAGAAAAAGAAAAACAAAGCCACATCAGCAGACTATCTAATCTCGCCTCTCTTACTACACAGATCTTACATTTCGTTTGACATTCTGCGACGCATATTGAGCGACTACTTCGGCTACAATGTGCACTATGTGATGAACATCACGGACATCGATGACAAGATCATTAAACGCGCTCGTCAATATCATTTGTTTGAGAAATATGCGACCGCTTCTGCAGAATTGCCGCTAGAGCAATTGCTGAGTGAACAGAAGGAAGTGCTGACGCAATTGCAAGTGAAATGTGACAAGAACACCGATGCCGATAAGAAGGTAATGCTGGCGAAAATGTTGCAACGCATGACCGACGCCATGGAGGCGCTGACTAAGGCTGTAACGGGCGGAGACAAAGAGCAAATCGCCAAGACAAGAGATCATTATTTGGGTGAGGCAAAGGATCCAATTGCCGAATGGCTGGATGCCAAACAAGGTGCCCAAGTGAATGACAATGCAGTGTTTGAGGCGCTACCGCGTTATTGGGAAGATCAGTTTCACAACGATATGAAATCACTTAATGTGAGTCACAACTGATGACGTCATTGAAAGTCAGGTTTTGTCTTAAGTTAATATCTCTACTATTTTAGATACTGCCACCAGATGTGCTGACACGAGTTTCAGAGTATGTGCCACAGATTGTAGCCTTCATACAGCGCATCATTGACAATGGCCTGGCCTATGATGCCAACGGTTCGGTTTATTTCGATGTCAATGGCTTCGACAAGCGTGATAAGCATCACTATGCGAAGCTGGTACCGGAGGCTTATGGTGACACAGCATCGCTGCAGGAGGGTGAAGGTGATTTATCCGTCACAGAGGATCGGTTGTCCGAGAAGCGCTCGCCCAACGACTTTGCTCTGTGGAAGGCTAGCAAGGCTGGCGAGCCATGGTGGGACAGTCCTGGGGACGCGGTCGTCCCGGCTGGCACATCGAGTGCTCTGCCATGGCATCGGATATATTTGGAGCCACATTTGACATACACACTGGCGGCGTAGACTTGAAATTTCCACACCATGACAACGAGTTGGCTCAGTCGGAGGCGGCATATGATGAAGCCGAATGGGTTAAGTATTTCCTGCACACGGGTCATCTAACAATAGCCGGCTGCAAGATGTCCAAGTCACTAAAAAACTTTATCACGATACAAGAGGCCTTGAAGAAGCACTCATCAACGCAGCTGCGACTTGCATTCCTTTTGCACTCATGGAAGGACACGCTCGACTATTCTGAGAACACCATGGAAATGGCCACACAGTACGAGAAGTTCCTTAATGTAAGTATAAAAAGTGGATTTGCTGAGATAAGTAAGGTATACGCAGCACTATTATAGCTTCTCGAAGGATGTCCAGGCGATCCAAGCAGTCTGGCTGGTTTATAACATGATTAGTTTTTAACTTGAAAACTAGAGAGCATTAATTAATGCAAGCATGATATTAATTCAATTTAACTTGTAGGAGTTCTTCCTGAACGTCAAGGACTTGACACGCGTGGTGTTAACGGGCAAAGCTATGGAACAGTTCACCGAGTGGACTCAGCTAGAAGCAACACTGCAGTCAAAGTTTGGTGAAGCGCAGACACAAGTGCATGCGGCGCTTTGTGGTAGGTTTTAATTGTTATTTCTCCGCTACATAATTACTCTATCAATGTTCCCTCTCCCACAGATAACATTGATACGCGCAGCGCACTTGACGTCGTGCGTGAGCTGGTATCAAACACCAACATCTATATACGCGACAACAAGTCCAAGCTGAACCACTTGTTGCTTCGCAAGATTGCCACATACATAACGGATTTGCTGCACACTTTCGGTGCCATTAGCGGACCACGTGGCGGTATTGGTTTCCCACTGGGCGGTGGATCAGCAGACTCGAATAATGCTGGCAGCATTGATCAGGAAACACTTGTTTTGCCCTATGTTCAGTCGGTGGCTGAGTTCCGTAACTTGGTGCGCGAACAAGCCAAGGTGCTGAAGGCCTTCGATATACTGAAATTGTGCGACGAGCTGCGTGACGATGTGCTGCCCAACTTGGGCGTGCGGTTGGAGGACAAAGATGATGGCAAATTCGCTGTTAAATTGGTCGATCGCGAAACGCTTTTGCGCGAACGCGAGGCGAAGCAAGCTGCCGAAGCTGAACGTGCTGCCGAAAAGGCGCGCAAGAAGCAAGCGCTGGAGGCAGCTGCAGCTGCCAAGGAGGCACAACGCCGTGTCAATCCCAAGGAGATGTTCCTCAGTGAAACTGAGAAGTACTCGGCCTTTGGCGAAGATGTGAGTATACAGCGAATATATCCCATTATTCGAGTATCTATAGCGACATCTTTATTGCAGGGACTGCCCACACTCGACAAGGAGGGCAAGGAGATTAGCAAGGGACAACTGAAGAAACTTCAGAAACTCCAGCAACAGCAGGAGCAACGTTACAAAGAGTATTTGGCCAGCGTCAACGCAGCCTAGAACTAAGTGCACTCAATCATTTTATATAGCATTTTTTGATATTACGTTTGTACACGCAGAAAAACACACATGATTTTGAATTGAACTCGCTTTCGAGCAACCAGATAAATGCAGTTAAAGTTTATTATACACACTTTTGATAAAATGCCCGTCATCCATCAGCTTAAGTAATAAAGACAAGAATTCGAACAGCATATCCAATTGTTTAGCCTTCTTTTTATGGAAATACTACAAGCATATTTTATGTTTTTGTTTATCAAACTAATTATGTTTGTGAAATGCAGGCTTCGTCTAGTGAGTATAATAAGCATAATCCATAACTTGGCTAGATCTTTGGTAATATTGCAACTATGCCACTATATGGTATGTGATATCATTATAGGCTGCCAATATCATTGTAACGCTTAAGTTTATCTGGGAAATTGTCCCTAAACAGCACAGGATCCGCTCGAAACTCAACTGTGCGTAATGGCATTCGTCCGTAGATCTTCGAGAAGCGATCAATGCAAGCGGAACGCTCTCGCATGTGATTCAAATCTGCCGAGAGCATCTCTGTGTTAGTGCACTCGGGGCACTTGAACTTCTTGCGTGGCGTCACCTTAATCGGTGGATTATTTGTGATGTTCGCAACGAGAAAGTTCATGGCAATGTCCTCGCAGTTCATGTGATCATCGACCCAGTGCTTAATGTCGCCGGGCATCGCATACGTGTACATATGGCTCCAGTATTTATGGTGAAACGCCGCACCTGTGAGAACCATGGATATTTGATTAGTCCACTCGGATTCATAGTGCCAGCGCATCGTTGCATTATCCCAGACGTGAATGCGACTAGGGAACCCAACAATATGATCCGGAAACTCTCGCCACACTTCATAGCTAGAAATAGAAAAACGAAATGTAAGACAACTTTGTGAAAACTCTTTCTAAGTAATTGCTGTACCCAAAATCGAGTTCATCGCTAGTCAGCATAATAATGTCGTCGTCTATGGTTAAGATAGCTTCAGTTTCGATCTCGGGATAGGGATAAAAGCGATTCGAGAGCTTATTCTCTCGAGTTTGTATAATCTTCAATGGCTTGGCGATTGAGGGGAATGTGGATACTGTAAGTAAGTAGATGATCAATATTAATAGTAATTATAACAAGGAGAACAAGAAAACAGTTTTCTTACAGTGTGGTGGAGCTTTTCTTTGATTGTTCCATATAACGAGAATACTCTGCAAAGACGGCACAACGGCCAGCTTCTGTATCAACAGAAACAGACTCTCGACGCGATCGTAGGTCAAGATAACAGCAGTAAATCCCTGCGATTTGGGAGCCAGTGAGGTAAGGAATAGAGGATTGAAGGTGGATCGACTGTTTTTGCTGATGGCATTCCACTTGCGGGAGCTCCGAGCTTGCAGTGGGAAGATGCGGCTCTCAAGCACTTCAAGCGTTGTAATCGTAATAGTCTTCAAGTCCTTAAAGTATTTGCCGTAGAGCCATTGCACCTTGCTTCTGCATCTCGACAATCTTCACATTGGAAATGGAATCAAGCTTGCGCATTATTGAATGGATCTCCGACTCGCGTATACGGATCACAGCAAGTGACCAATCAATCACATCCTCGAAAGGCAGCACAAAGTTGTCAATGGCTAACACAGGAATGCAGCTTTGCGACATTGCCTCCAGTAGATCCGGCTGACCAGTGCGCAGGCTGCGGCCCACAAAGCAGAACTTTCCTCGAGCTAGTACACGCGGATAGTCCCAACGCTTTGCATGGTGCATTGAACCGCAGCGAGTGATCAACTCATTGTTCTCACAGGCACCAAGCAGCAGCAATTGCTCAGCACTGTTGGAGCTGCGCGAAAGTTCTCGCAGGCTGCGCACATGCTGTGGCAATAGATTCAATTGAGCCACAATCAATAAGTATTTCCGATGAGCTGTGGCATGAGCTGGCAACGATTCCGCTTGTTGAAGCAATGGACTCCAGACGGGAATAGAGACATCAAAACCTGGGCGATAAGTCCAGGTGTCGAAGCCGCCGCCCAGCACAATGGCATTGTCCACATTGACGTCCAGTATGGTGTTATATGTGGGTGCGTTGCCTGGCAGCATGTTGAAGATCAAATGATTCTCGCCGCGATCCCAAAAGTTGAGCGAGGCCAACGCCGGTCCAGCGAGATGCTTATCAAACACATCCTGGTTTAGTAGATCTAAGCTAGGGAGAAAGAGACAGGCCTCATTGGGATTCGAAGTGTAGTAGCGACTGTTGAGCACAGCTTCCAGGATTTGAAAATACTCGCTGGATAATGTGGTGGCAACTTTGTCGCTCTGCTCGTCCAAAAACTCTTGCAGCGGGTAAATGTACACCTTCAGTGTGTCATGCTCGCACTTGTAGATGTTGAGGCAGTCCCAGAAGGTGCAGTTCACGTTGCGACCACGATACTCCGAGTCCGAGCGCAGTAGAACTTCTTGTGTGTGGGACAAGCTTAAGTCCAGCGCTACCGAATCTCTTTTGGCGTAGAAAAATCTATCACGATGACCAGAAATGTCACAGAAGAGCCAAACGGCACATATCACGACTATGGTTAGCAGTGCGTAGGTTAGAATGTTTAAAATATTCTCCTTCACATGAAATGTATTTATGTTACGAGGCTCAATGCCCAAAAGGCTCTTGCACTTGATCATCCTTAGTTTACTTTGTTTGGCATTTTGTATTAGGCTGCTCGATAAATCCATGACTTAAGTGCAGTCAAAACTCGTATACATTTGAATTATTTTAAGGATTAGCCATTCTTAAGCCCCATCGTCAAGCGCTTTTATTGTTAAACAACTTAAAAACTAAAAGCATATACAAATTTATGCTTCTCAAACAAATACACAACAAAATGTGACTGCACTTCGAAGTGTGAATAATACCAATTTATATTATCGTTCAGAACGATAACCTTTCGATTTCAAATAAATCGCTCATAGTGCGACCACATAACATATACCATTTGCAGTCAGTATATGCCGCTTAAATATAGTGGCATATTTTGAAAATTATCTTACGGTCACCCTCGTTCAATTCGCCAGTTAAACTTATAGTTTGTTAACAAAGCTAAACATGTCGGAAATAATACACCTGGACAATTCGGACAGCAGTTTTATTACTGCCAATGTATCAAACTCCCACAATGATGTTGTTGCTTTTGAGATGAAGTTTGCCAAAGATATCACTGTCGCTCAGCTTAAGGTAAAAACGCACCTGTAAAATATACTTACTTATGTGAACTGCATGACTAACACAACAGATGTTCAAATTTTCACCGCACACAGAGTAAATTGGAAATATTGACGGGAGGATGTGCTGGCACAATGAAAGTCGAATTGTACAAAGGCGACAACCACATGACGTCATTGACTAACAACGATGCCAAACTGGGCTTTTATATCAATTGCGATGGCTTGCGTCTGCATGTCGTCGATACATTCGCCAGTTTCGGCTACAATGACAATGAAACTGTTGAGAAATTTGAGCTAACACAGGATCAGTATGAGCAAAGAACCAATTCTGTACGTAATTTCTTAAAACAAAATCGCTTGGGGAAGTATAATGAGGAGGAGATGCGTCAAATGGAAGAGAAGCGCCGCGAACAGGCCGAGGAAGTCCAGAAGCGAGCTGAGCTTTGCATCGTAGATAGCAGATGTCAGGTGACTGTTCCAGGAAACCCAACACGTCGTGGCACAATCAAGTACAATGGCGAGCTGGAGGGCAAGACTGGCATATTCATTGGCGTGCAGTATGATGAGCCGTTGGGCAAGAATAACGGCAGGTAAGTCGATATTTATCTATCATTGTATATCCAAATTAAATACTTGAATATTTTCAGTGTGGGAGGCAAGGCTTACTTTGTGTGTCCTCCCAATTATGGTGGCTTCGTCTCGCCATTGTCTGTCGAAGTGGGCGATTTTCCACCCGAGGAGTTCAATCTTGACGACGAGCTCTAAATGGCATTCCCCGACATTGCCTTCAATTAATTCCGCACATACACTTTTATACTGATTTAAAAGAAAACTCATTTTTGCGCATGCACTTGTGCATATCAAATTAATTAAGAAATAATCTTTGTGATCACTTGAATAATTATACACATGCCGCATTTTGGGAGTGCAAGCAAAGCCCGTGATACAGCAGTATATTGAGAAAACACGATTTTATGTTTAATACTTTAGCAAACAGCTTGGCAGACACTGCAAATAAATACTCCACTTTATCAAACACAATCAGTTTTCTTTTTATGATCGTGTTTATTAATTTGATGGTTTGATGGAAGATCAAACTAAGCTCAAGCTAATTTATAACTGATCAAGTATTCACTATTTCATTATTCAACAATAAACTCACAGAACGATAAGACTTTTGAATATCGTTTAAAAATCGACGAATGGGATGAGGATGATCCTAAAGAGATCCTGGCATTTATTACGAAATTGCGTTTTTCAAAATTCCAAGTTGGTTTTAATTAAAGAAAATTGTAATAACCTTTATTTTTTAACTGAAAAATGTATATGACGTAAATAAAACAAAAATATTTAAAGCAATCTTATTCCCGATTACTGATAAATTGGAACAAAAGGGTACAAGAAATGGCAAAATCATTCTGTCCTTATTAATACCTTAAATTCATATTATAAGTGATACAGCCAACATTTGTTGTATCTCATTTGTCATTGACGATTGACAAGTAAACTTTTACCCTAGGCAGCGCCTGCTTCAAATTTTGGAAGATGGTTTAAGATCGATCTATACTTCACTTTCGATTTTCGTAGCGCCCTTTACTAATATCACGACAAAAACACAAGAAAAAGTGTAATATCATTTACAAATTTCAAACAAATTTCAACAAATTAATACAGAAAATATATACCACAAGAAATCTGAAATTATACCGAAGGATATATTTGGTATATTGATATAGAACACCATTCAAAATATTTCATAGAGTCCCAAATATACCAGATTGGTAAGCGTATTTTCCCATGCAAAAGTATTTCCTAAATAACTTATACAATTTGTATCTGATCGAAATCAAATTTTCAGGAATCATAAAAAAAGCAGTTACTACTCTTCTCTGAGATCTAGATGTTCACATGAACAAACAGACAACCGGGCTATATCGTCTCGGCTGTTAACGCTGATCATGGGTATATATAGTTTATAGGGTCGGAAATGCCTCCTTCTGCCTGTTACGTAAAATTTTTGGAGGCACAAAATTATAATACCCTTCCTCTACCTTCTAATGTACCGTCATTTCACTATTAAAATGCGAAGCTACTTATCCGAAGAGAACATTTAAATGCCGTCGAGTCTTGAGCTAAATATACGTAGATAAAAATATATACAACCGAAAGAGAGATTAATTTAATGGAGTACTATTGATTTTATTCGATCCACATGTTCAGTTTAACAGAGCAATTTCACGATTTTCTCTAAAAATAATCAAGTGTGAAATTAATTATACTGCTTGAAGCATTCTCTATTTTTACAAATAGGGCATGCACAATGAATACTCGAGGGGAGAGATTCACTCGTCATCAGCTGTGATCGGTCAAACACACCATATGATTTCGCAAAGAGCTTTACACAATTTTTTCTCTTTGCGCGCATGGAATTTGAGTTCCTCGGAAATTTACAATTTTTGGTGAATTTGTTAGAAGTTTGGTTTTTTATTATATTCAAGGTATGTATTTTCAAAAAAATCAATGTTTGTGACCGGTCTATAAATGTGTAGCTCATAAAATGTAGTGGTAATTCAGTGTATTAACAACTAGCCCGGATTAGCGTACACCTGTCTTTCGTGGAGTAGAACTTAATTTGTTCAACTAAGTTCAGTCTAACTCCTTTATTAGCCGAAAGTGTGAATCAGTGGCGTCCAAAATGTGTAATATCAACTGCTATTATCTGCTAGCCTTGAAACTATGGTACTTTTTAGAAACAGTGTTAGTACCAAAAAGGGATCTTTTTTTAGTATTGCACTCAGAAGTCATCCCATTTTTTTCCATCATCCCATCATTTTTTAGATAAAGTTTATATATGAAATGTGGTAATTGAAGTTCAAATAAAATAAAAGTACAACAAAATTTTAAATTTAAAAAAAAAATTTTTTTAAATTAAAAAAAAAAATTTTAAAAAAAATTAAAAAAAAAAATTTTTTAACTTAAAAAATTCTATGATTTTTTTCTGATCAGTGAAAAAAAACCGACTGAAGATATCTATTTTAGTTTAGAAGTTATTAATTAAATGCCGCTAGCGGGACCAAATCGCCCACTGTGCGTTGGGCCCATGCAGAAATGGCTGCTAATTAAATAAATATAATGTAATAAATATAATATACAACTTTTGTATATTTTCAATTAAACATAACTCACTCAAAAAATATATAGACGAAAGAAAACGTGAAAACTAACGCATAATCGCATAAACATGTAGACAATAAAGCGATCCACAAATATGTATATTATATTATTAGATTCCTTGTTGAGAATTCAAAACTATTATCGATGATCTCTGATTTTGCAGTGTTTTATTCAATTAACTGTCATACGCCCGAACAACACACTTATCTGATTTGCTTATTTGATATATTATGTATGTATATATTTTTATTTAGACTGGGCGTAGTATACCAAAAAGAGTTTTGAGCTTGAGTTAGGCCAACATTAAATGTAGTTAACGAACAATTTTCTTTTCTTATGGATGTGTTTGTCTACAATATATTTATGTATGTTTATGTGTGTGTATGTGTGTGTGAGAGTCTGTGTTTATAGCCCTTTAGACAATGCGTAGAAAAATGCAGTATTATTGCGCTGATTTCATTATTATTGTTTATTCTTGATTTATTATTATATTGATGTTGTTGTTGTTGATGCTGGTTTGTTGTATTACTATTATTTGAATTAGAACGGTGTTTCTCTCTCGCCTTCACTGTCTAGCATATTTAACGATTATATAGATTTAAGTGATCCTTCAATATGTGGATATATGTATGTAAGTATGCAATGTGTGTGTGTGTATGTGTTGATGATCTCTTTTTGATGTGCTTATGTACTTAGATATTGGGTAAATTGCTGTCTGCTCGAGTTGTTATTTTATATAAATTATATATTCAATACGCGATAGATCAATGCATAAATGTAGAACATTTCATTTTTACTCTTGAGATTCTATGCTAAAGTGGTGTGTGTGTGTTTTGTGGTGTATCTGTGTATTTCTTTCATATGATTTTTTGAAGCCTTGTATATAAACAAATCCGTCACGTTACAACTGTCTAATTAATATAGTAATTTTATGTTATGTATGTATATATTTTTAGAGAGTTGTGGTGCGTAACATTACTACTTTCTGATGTTGTTGTTGTTCTTGTTGTTTGGTGTTTGGTTTTTCCTTAGATATAACATTGACACATGCTGCCTCTCCGTCCTTCATTTCCTTCTCCTTCTCCTTGTCCATAACGCATTTCTTTTCCGTGTCTCCACCTCCTCCTCCTCCTCCTCTGCCGCTTCCATGTCGCCGCGAGCCAGTTAATTTATACACAATTAGACTTCGGGTATTCTTGATGTTTCGCTTAAATCGATTGCGACCGCTGTCGCCTCTTGGCTTTAGCTCAGCTACACCAACTCCATCTCCATTTCCATTTGCATCACCATTTCCATTTCCACCTCCATCTTCACCTCCAGCGCCATGCGATTGCTTTTCGAAGACTTGATTGTGTTTCTTAATAGTTGATATCGAGGGATTTGTTGCTGGCACTTGCCCTTGAGATTCAGTCGCATACTCTTCCATGATTTGATCTATGGGACGCTGCTGCTGCTGCTCTGACGCCTGAAGGTTTTCCCTCGATCTGAAGGGCAAATAGTTTTGAAATGCTGTTCTCAGAACGTTTGTCGTCTTCTTTTTCTGCTTAACACGCACTCGATTCGCACGTTGTTGGCGATTGAGTGACCAAATTGGCATCGATTGTTCCGACAACTTGCTACTGCCGCTGGCCAGATGATGAAATTTGGCAGTGGAGGTGGTTTTACTGTCACTGTCGGTGGTGGTGTTGGTGTTGGCGCTGTTGTTGCTAGTTTTGTTGTTGGTGTTGGTGTTGTTGGTTGTGCTCATCATCGTCATCGTCTTCGTCGTGTTGCAGCTGCTGCCATTTGTAGTGTTGGTGTTGATGTAGGCCGCGCAGCCTTCATTATTCGTTTTGTTAAGTCACAGACGAAGGTCAAAAGCAATGCGAGACGCAATGTTCTTGAAGCCGATGCTAGTACCTGCAATATGATGTTGCCTATTAACACCTGATCCATGTTTTAGAAAGAGTAGCAAAACTTACCAGAAATGCGTTTAAAGCGAACTCCGTTTAGGGATAGACGCGGCAGCTTACAGACCTCTATCTCCCACTGGACCAGCGAGTCCGTATTTGGATCTCCATGAACGCACCAAAGCACAAATCTAATCAAAATAAATGATCAATCAATGTTTTGTGCATTCATATTGCATAGGTTAATAGTTTATCTCACCGTTCCCGTTGCTCGTAATCACAGTTGTTTTGATCGAGCACTTCGCGTATCTTTTGCATGATTTGATCGGGCATCAGGGGCGATGTTGTCTTCATGGACCATGTGAACCGAAGCACCCTGGGCTTAGCGGCCTCCTCCGTGGTGGATGTACTAAAATGGTTAAATTGCATTTGAGAAACCATCAAGTGTTCTCTACGACTAACACGAGTTAGGCAGCCTCTCCCTAATTACCAAAGATATCACTCTAATTAATAAAGTAAATTGTAACTCAGATTTTCTAGAAGTACTCTTTCCCTTCAATCTTTTTGTTCTCTATTGAAATCTTTGTATTAAAAGAATATATGTAGTTCCTTCGTTCAACAATCAAACACATAAGATGTTATTAATCACACTATCTAATAAAAGTCCTCTGCTTGCATATTAGATCTTTTCTCTGTGCTATAAAAATACATTTCAACTCTTTATCGACCCCAATTTGAAATTCAATTATGCGCCCAGTTAAATGAAAATGTAAATTCATATAAATTCGAATGTATGCTCGATTAATGATCTATTAAGTTAGCACTAAATGTTGGTAAAATGTCAAATGAAAAGACAAATGGGTGGTTTTTTTTTTGTTGTAAGGGCTGATATTTGCTTTGTTTAACAAATCTTCCAGATAATTTATTGCTAATTAATTAAATAATCAATTTATTTAATTAGATGTTATTTCTTTGAAACTTAATATACATAACTAATCAGATCACTGAAGGTGCCCGATAACACGATTTTTCATTTGTTTTTATTTTTGTATTTTGTTGTATGTTTTTCGATTTATAGATAATCATCTGTACAAATAAAATGGTCACATGCACAATTTTTTAATACATTTAATCTTTGATTAAAGATAAATTTGTTTACTGTATCTAAGTATTGTTTTTTTTTTTTTTTTTTCTTTTTTTGTTTTTGTGTTCTTAATGTACTAAATACGCTTTCATCATTTGATGCGCTTCGACTTCGACCTCGACTTTCGACAATTTGATAAACATTTGTTTTATTAATCAATCTTCAATCTTTCTGATTATTATAATTATGTGTTACTCTTAATAATTCTGATTGTATATACTAGTATATGATTCTTGCTTGCTTGCTTGCATGATTGGAAATAGTTTCAAATACAAATACAAATACGTTCATTCTCACATACATATATGTGTATATATACATATATATATCGAAATAGTAGTAAATCAATTTCATAAATTCATAACTGCTTTTGGTGTTCTCTTGTTCGCATTTATCATAAATATACATACGCATATGTACATATGCAATAACTAATTAGCGTTTCGCAGTAATCATTATTATTATTTATATCTTTAATTAGTTTTAGCTAAACGAAAATTGTTGTTGTAGAAAAAAAAAAAACAAAACAGGAAATATGACAGTCATAGCAATAGATCTCTTCTATTTTGTTGTTTTGCTTTTTATTGTTGATTGATTTTGCATTTTTAATATATTTAATTTAATTTACAAACAAAGAAAACAAGTTAAATTAATGGTTTCCGTTTTTGCCGTGGCATTGACACCTCATTATTATTATTAATATATTTTTTTTGTTTTAAATATATATTGTATATATGTATTTTAATTGATTTCTTTTTGCATTTTTTTGTTTTTATTTATAAATGTGTGTAAATATAATTAGTTAATAATTGTAGAAAACATAGACGCATTCTGAATGTCTGTTAAACGTATCGGAACTCAACGTTGTCGATGTTCATGGTTTTGGAGGGGGTACGAATCGGAATCGGAATCGCTATCGGAATCGGAAGTGGAATCAAACCGCCGATCGATCTGTTCTGATCTGATCTGATCTGTGATCTGTGAATTTGTTTTGTTTTTGTTTTGTATCTGTATCGTATCATAATATATCATATATCATATCGTAACTGTATCATATCTCTCTCCGTCACGCGCGTTTACTTTACGGGGGGAATCGTTTGTTTCAGTTTTAGAACTATTAACAAGAAGTAGTTAATGCTTGTTTTGTTAATTACTGGTTTGGCCTAAAATTAAAGAAAAAATTTTAAACAAATTATTCACGGCTGGAAAAAATATATTAATAATGGGTAAAAAAACAAACAAATACGAGAAAATGAAAAAGGGAAAAGAAAGTGGACAGATAAGAATAAGAATTAAAAACGAAACGGAATTTATTTTTTTTTTTTTTTTTGTTTCGGGTAAATTAACTGAAACTTTTGGGTTTAATATTGAAAACAGAAAAGAAAAGTAAAGAAAAGAAAACGCAATATTTTAAACAAATTGAATTAAATGTTCTGACAAAGTAAGAGAGATATAGCAATACTTTTAATAATAATTACTTTTTGATTCAAGAAAAAAAAGAAGATGTCATATGCATTTTAAAATGAAGAAAAAGAGACAAGAACAAGAAAGGCATCCTAACATTGTGGGGTGGGTGATCGATCATGTATACACATAAGTAGCACATAGACATAGATGGTTATACATACATACTATATAGACAAGTAGTATATATAATGGCTGTGACGTAATATCCAACTTATGTATATATCATACAAGAAAAAAAAAACAACAAAATTTTGTAGTAGGAGTGACGGAGAGGGAGTGAGCGATAGATAGAAACAGAGAGATAAGAGAACGAGCGTATTTGGAAATCGATAGATCCTGGCAGTGTTGAACAATTGCCAATTAGATGCAGATCGGCTTCTTTAATACGTATACGTAATTTACACATACATAGATAATCATATGCATGTATGTACGTATGTATTGGTATTGTATGTATGCGTAGTTTTGTATTTGTTTTGTATCCGAATCATTTCACCGACTCGATTGATTTGTTGATTTTCATTTTCATTTTAATTTGTTTTACAGTTTCGATTGATTTGATTTGATTGATTGATTGATTAATCTAACAGCAGTCTGTGTCTAGTAACAAGCTATAGGACTCTTCCATGTTTTTCATAATAATTAATTCAAGTACTCAATGAACGTATACAAGTACTTATTCTTTTTTTTTGTTGATGTATTGATTGATTGATTGTTTGATGTATGTAAATACATATAAGAACGAATCTTTACCAATTCTCCTGCACATTGTACATATGTATATGAGCATATGCAATTATTATGTGTGTTTTATGATATTTACATATTTTTTTCCTCTTAAAATACTGTTAGTTTAAATGAAATGAAATAAACAAAAATAACAACAGAACATAATAACAATTAACAAATAATATAACAAGTTCCATACAAATTAGTCGACAAATTAGCAAGAAATAAGAAAAAAAAAGAAACAAGTAAACAATAACGAAATGTATTACATTGTATTAAGTTTAAATATGTTCACAACAAGACTCTTTTTTTTAACTCATGCAACCAAATGCCAAAAAGACAGTCCGCTCTTCACAAAAATATATAAAACTTCCGAAACATTGTAGGTGACCACATCGTTGATTTAAATATCCAATTTCTCTTTTTTTTTGTAATTATTTCTCTTTAGATGTTAATGTCAAAACTGCACCAGTGAGCTGCTGTTGTTTTCAATTTAAATTTCAAAAATTATGGATAGCTGCAAAGCGAGTCTTAAAGCTCTCTTAGCATGAAGAGCTTTCTAAAAATATGCTCTGCAAAGCCATTCGTAAAGCTCTCTTAGCAAGGAGTGCTTTCTAAAAATTGTGCTCTCTTAAAACTAAGCGAGTTTTGTAATGTTTTTTTAGTGCAAATTCGCAATTTGTGCTCTAATATTAAATGGTCTAAATGCGTGCTCCTAGATACCATATGTACACGTACATGTATGCAGTACATATAGCCAGATCGAGGTGTAATTAATTCGAATTCTGGGATTTAAAGAAGCAGTTAAAGGCGACTCGATGTCCGTTGAGAAAAAAAGTCCATAATTATTTACGCCCGTTCTCTTTCTATAGATTTCTAATTGTAGACATTATTAATAATAATTTTCTAGCAGATATTATTTTGGTAATGGATAATTTATATTCAAAGCAAAATCGTCCAGCAATCGGATGACAATTATTATTTTAACTCTACTACTGCTGACACGCTTTCTCATTCTCGTTTTTTGTATTATGCAATTATATTGAAATCAATTCGTGGTAATTATTAAATGCTCTCGAAAATATCGGAGAAGGAAATTTCCAATCGAAAATATCACATCTTCAGCCCTTTGTCCATTCATTCATTTTAACGGATTTGGTACAAAACATAAACACATACATACATACATGTACATATGTGTGTGTGTGTGTAAATATGCAAGAATGTAACATGAAACAATAATAAAATCATAAATGAAACCAAAAAGAATTATACATAAAGTGATAACAAATGAAAAATTCTATTAATATAGTCAAAATCAAATAATAATAAAACAAAATAGAATTTAAATTAAAAACTGCATTTGCTTTTCTCGTAATATTCGTTAACAGAAGAAATGAAAACAGATATTTGATTATCGATTTATCGATATACAACTCAAAAGCGAACTTACCGTTTGCTAAAACGTGAGGAAAGTTTCGAAAAAAAGCTCATGCGACCGGGATGCGGTGAATCACCAGAGGTGCCACTTGTACCAGAGTATTCCAACGCAGTGTTGTTTCGTGCCCTGGTTTGACCTATAAAAACCAAACACTTATTAATTAGTATCACATCACAGGACTATCCTTAATAATGCTACGTATATTTCCTATATTCGATTAATATCGATTGCTTTAAATTTACAAAAATATGCTTGAGCAACGTCTTTAATTGTATATTACATATTCTTGAGAAATAAATAGATTTATTAACGTATTTATATTATAGAACTAATCATTATTTGTTTACTTATTATATAACTTTTAGTTTTTACCACTATTTTAATTAATAAACAATCGAATTTCCACCACATATAAATTTCAGAATTTTCGATAGTAGATTGAAAAGAATTGAATAATCTCTATATATCAAGTGCAATATTAATATCTTTAGCCTCCAAATATCGTAGTAAAACCTAATATAAAAGAAAGTCATTAAATGCCCATAAATGCTGAAAATTATATTAAAAAAAATATATATTTTGAATTTTTCTAGTTAATAGTACACTTGAAAAAGTTTGATGTGAAATTCGATTGAATAAAAATTGTCAAAACTAAATTTGTATACAAATTCAAAAACTTTTCTCCCAAATTTTTTCAACTGATATGATAAATTTATAAGTATAGTTTTATATAGAATAGTAACGCTCTAATTAATTTCTAAACTATTTAAGAAAACTTGAATTCAAATAGATTATTGGATTGTATAATATTATGTATGTATGTATATAGTTTGCTGCAATTATGAAACATACTTATCGTATTTATATATTATATGCATGCTATAGTTTCTACATCTGTCGTTTAAATATATTTATTAACTATGGATAGAGTCTAGGCTAAAAATACTCGTATATTCAGTTCAATTTGGGACAGTGCTATGTGAACTATTTATTCGTTTATTTATAGTTGGATCTTTTCTGGGTCTTCTTGGTATGGACAAATGAAGAAGGCACCGCGACATGCAATTATTATTAAATAAATACTTAACAAAACAAAGCCACTCTGACGCGGTTTGGCCAATTTCAGCCCAGTTTTTCGCACTCAGACAACAATCGTGCATGATTTGATTTAGAAAAAAAATAACACATTCAAAAACACATTGAAAGAAAATGAGTAAAACCGCTAAAATGAGAAGCGATATGGAGGAGCGCTGGGTGCATGAAACATCGACCAAGAACAAGAACAATAGAAAATATATATATAAAAAAATCATATTGAAAATCGAATTTGTTTTTCATTTTTATTTTAATTTACAGAATTTTCGATATTTTTTTTTTCTTTATTAAGAAACGTGCAAAAAATCGTCGAAAATAAGAATATAAAAATTATGAAGTTAGAAATTGAACTTAACAAAACTCGATTAACATTATTGATTATTAATTTAAGTCTATGATATTTTAGAATTGCTGTTTCGTTCGATTTTTGTTTAAGGGATTTTCATTTGTTTTTGTTAGTAAAGTTTGAGTGTGAGTAAAATTAAGTTATTTTTTTTTGTTGTTGTATTAAAACTAATAAATAAAATTAAACAGAAAACTCACCAGAGTGAAAGGTTGAACGTGATGGAACATTCCTTGGAAAGTGTCTGCTTGATTTAACAGCCGATGCCATTCTAAGTCGATCGAACAGACTATATATATGTACAGTTACAATACATATGGCACACATGGTACGTATGAATGGATATATCGAATCATTATCGTGTGTCGTCAGTTCGTTTCGTTGGGAGAGTAACATTCAAGTCCAAGAGTAATGAATTGCATTTCAGAAAACGAATGTAGTTTTTTTTTTTTAATCAGTATCAAGTTGGTTTTTGTTTAATATTTATGCAATCGTTTAATAGTAGGTAGATAGAGGTGTGTGCGAGTGGATGTGATAAGGATAATAAATACAATTCACGTCATCATATATTTTCGTTATCGATATTGTGATCCAGTTCCAAATTGTTGTTGTTGTTGTTGTTGTGCGGGAGAGGCACGAGACAGCGCGAATCAAGCAGATATTGATTGATCGATCGATTGATTGATTGATTGATTGGTTAATGCGTGATGTGGTGGCAGTGGTAATCAAACGATTATGGTTGTTTTATATATTTGATTTGGATTTGATTTGATATTTTGGTAATCATATTTGTAGACAGAAACAAAATGAAAAGAAAAAGATTTAAAAAAAAAATCATGTAAATCGCTGAATATAAAACAAGCACTTAAATATATAATTTTTTTTGTGGGTTCTTAAACATAAATAGTACAATATAATCATCTTCAAACAATTTGATGGGCCTATTTCATTATTGAAGCATTTCATGAGAATGTTTAACAAAGATAGTGAAGCAATCATGATAATAATCACAGACAGATACAAGAGACATATTTGAAAGATTGCAGATATATTGAGGAGGCGAAGAAATTATTTCAGTTCATCTCAAGATGAACCCAAGCCTATGTATGAATATTACCTATTTGGTAAAAAGAATTAGTATAGGTAAAGTTGGATATAGACGAAACATACGGAAGGAAATACATAAGTATGTCGAAAAGGCACAACATCAAAATACTTATATAAATTATATATTTAGAGATTATATATCTAATAATAAAGTACATTTATATAGAACGGGGGAAAAGTTTCGACGACAACATGAATGGATAATTGGGGCTACCATTATTATTGTTAGTATTAATTGTACTTTTGTTTTTGTTTTTATTATTATAAATCGAAATTGTTTGCAATGAATTTGTCGCGGACATGCAGAGTATGAAGCATTCACGTGATTGCATCTTGTATCAAGACTTTTGCTGCTTATATATTGCATTTTAATTCAATTAATTACATTGGTTTCAACGTAGCAATCAAAAACAAGCCCAATTCAAAGGAAGAAAAAACGAAAAATTGAAAAAAAATTGTTTCAAGTATACAAAAGTATTCAAGTTTAAGTACCGCGCATGCCAGATAAATGTTTTTTTTTTAGCAATTTTTTAAGGGTATATGTATGCTAATTATTCTAAGTCTGAGTTGAGATATTATGCTAAGGATGGTCGCAGAAAAATATACCCAAAAATAGAATTATTTGTAATTGCAGAATCATTTTTATTTTTGCGTATATTTGCCAGACCCCTTGAAAGTTTGCTTAATGTTATTAATTTTCAGTTTCACTCACCAAAAAGTTTGTTCGTATCGATTCGTTTCGGGTTCGAAACGAAATTTGCAAATTTTCAGAAAGGATATTCGATTGGATTGTAACGGGGTATTATCGAATAATAGTAGAGTAATAATTGAACACGAATACCCAAGGACATTTGTTGCAGATTGTTGTTGGTTGGTTGGTTGGTTGTATGTGGTAGTGTAGTAGTTGTTATCAAATATTAGACATTAATTTTTCATAAATTGTATCAAAAAAATACATGAAAAGATAAGAAATTTACATTATTCAATTGATCAAAATGTTAAGAGAGCGTCTTCAAATGATATACAAAGAGAGAGTATCTAACAATACATCTAAAAAAAAAACACAAAACAAATTTTCAAAGAACAAAACAACTAGTAAATGTAAATGCTTAAGTTAGGAATATACAAAATTCATCTACACGATAATCCAAATGAGCACATGAGCTATCTAGTTATCGATCATCACGCACAGCAACGAATACAGTTGGAAATACACTCAATATGAATTAGTAACGAGAAATATCGGACATAGAGAACTTCAACATGAAAACATTTTGCTTAAATTGGAAACCATCTTTCAGGTCATTTTTAGTCAAAAGAGTTGAACATTTCAAATTCGTAACAAATCCTACAATTCTTTTCAAGATTTAAAAAAAATACCTCATTCACATTTTGTCATTAAAAGTAAATTCCATTACACAGACACAGATAATTCTTTCTAAAGGATAAAAACTAAATGCCTAATAAAAAAAAAGGATTAACCATATAGTATTGTAGGACTATTCGTCTAAAGTATGACGCGTAATTATACTAAACTATTATTGAATATAGTATGAACTAGAATTTAAAAAAGTTTCCATCTTCATCGAAAAAACGTGTTCACAACTATAGAATATATAAACCGATTTTAAACAATTATTATTTCTACAATTTTTAAATTTTGTAGAACTTCCCCTAAGTGAAAGTAACGAAACAAAAATGAATGTAACTTGTTTAACAATGATCACATCTAGTTGATTTCGCTATAGTATGGATTTCGCCTCGAAAGTGTCTTGGACATAGGACTTAGACGATGTGCTGTATCTTTCTAAGAAATAACATGATTATTGATCTATATGATTCAAAGCTAGCAACAAAAATACATTTCATTTTAAATAGGCTGCCAATTTAGAAATTATAATGCATAAAATGGAAAGAAATATAATGAAATACAATAATTTGTTTATAAACAATTTTCGTTTTGATTGTATTTTGATTGGTTGGGTAATGTTTTGCAATGTGTGTTGTATACCTCGATCCAAGGGGGTCAATTGATACTGATACACATCCGTCTGTGGATGGTCTAGGGCTAGACACAGACGCACTTTTTGTGTGACCCTTTCCAGCGGTAGCTGCAGATCCACTGCTGGTTACGTAGTATGTTATTGTTTTTATTATTTTGTTTGTTTGTTGTTGCCGAAAAAGTTGGGTAGAGATTTGATTTTGATAAATATTTCGTAAAATTTCAAATTGAATTCGTATTTTGTTGTATTTGGTATTTGAAAACATAACCCGCATTCAAAGTGGAAAATCAAAACGTAAATATGAAAACGATATCGAAAATTGAATAATTTTTGTTTTGTTGCAACTAAGAAATAATATAGTTATAGAGAACTAAACTGTGCGTTCAACGAACGGATATTACGATTTATGCTGAAACTGAACACTATACAAATATATATATATTTGAGATCTGTTTTAATACTAACGATCTTCTCTAACCATATAAGATGATGATAAAAATATATGTACACAAGTGCGAGAGCAGAGAAGATATTGTGTAAGATTGATGAATGAACTGACCAAACAGCTAAAAACTAATGATTGCAAACAATTTGGGCGGTAACCAATAAACAAAAGGGCAAGAAAAAAAAAACAAAAAGAGGAGTAAACAGATTCTTTTGGCCACTTGGCAACTGGCAACACGTACTTTGTCTCTGCAGGAATAACATTGGTTTTCTCCGTCGATGAAGTCTTTTCATACAGTGTGGTTGAACGGCGTGGTATAATACCGCTGGTGCCGCTCACTGTGCGATTACCGTTAGTCGGATCATACTTGGTGGTTGTGCGCGGCTTGGCTGGACTATTCAGCGCTGTAATGTGAATACAAATTGATTAATTTCCAACTTAACATTTAAGGGAGGAGGCGCTTTACATGTATCTGTTGTGGTTAGCATTTTTTGTGTAGCCGACGCTGGTCGCTGATTCTGTGCGGCCAGTCTCGCCGTGTTCTCCTTTATTGTGGCTGAGTCGATGGTGTTTTGACGTTTAAAATTGCTGCCACTAGTGTGAAGAGAATAGAAAAGAACAGAGTTAGAAATATACTCTCTTTAACTGCATTTTGATTACTTACACTGAAGCACGCTCTGCGGCTGTGCCTACGGCATTGTAGTTGTTGCTTGGGTTAACGGAGCCAACGTTTCCCGCTGCAGCCGTGGCTGTTGTTGTGGCATTTGCGGGTCCAACACCTGCAACAAAAAACACGGAGAGAGAAAGTTGTTGTTTAGTAGCAGGCGCTTTTAGATGTAGCCCCAATTATGGGACTTACGTAACGTTTCCGCACCGGACGACGCTCGGCGACTGGGTTTGGTGCTCGACGCCGATATGCTTCTGTGGACGCCACGATGCGTTGGACTTTGCACGTTGCCGGCATTGCCAGCATTGCCACCAGCCTCGTTGCCCGGTATATTGCGCAGTGATAGCGATGATCCAGACCGTGAGCCATCACTTTCAGGCTGCAGGACACACACCGAGATAGAGCGAGAGAAAGCAAATCCATTAAAATATACATATTCGTCATAATAATAATCAATCGATTAACGTACATCTGTGCTCTTGCGGCCCAGCAACAAATACGTGGCAAAGACATCGTCATAACGCCCCAGGGCCAGCGACGTCTCAATCTCCAGTCGACTGTAGCCCATGGCGACTAGAGCTTCTGAATGGTGGCAAACGAAGAAAAAAAATAGAAGAAGCATCGCAAAGCGGGTCAACATTATAAATATATATTTCTCATATTATCCATATACACAACAGCATATTTAGTACAACATCATCATATTTGGTTAATAACAGTAGTAGAAGTAGTAGTAATAGTTTAGTATACATTACATGCAAATTCATTACAATTACATTATATATTCTGTGGCTCGAACTCAAATATCGCCAGCTGAATTGTGTGCGCGAATTGGAAGACTCTTGGTTTGGTTTGGTTTGGTTATAGTTCTTATAGACCCTCTACTGTTTTATGGTTTTGTTTTTTTTTTTTGTGTTTTTGTGAGGGGATTCCTTACAAGTATAGCAAAAGTTGACATGCGAATATCAAAATTACATGTATATATATATACAACTTAATAATTGTCATCGTATGGCAAAGAAAATCGAAAAGCATAAATTAATTTTGAATTCGAATTCCTTTCTTCTCTCATTCAAGTTTTTTTCCGGTTGAACTGTTCGTTTTTTATTTATTTATTTATTTTTTTTTTTGTGTGTAAAAGCGCGTGTCAGAATGTAAACAAAGATGTAGATAAAGATACAAGATAAGGAAAAGAAAGAAAGATAAACGAAATGTTCAGATTAATGGTTGCCATAGTCGAGAAAAGAAATACGTAATTCTCCCCTGAGACGGGGGAACAATGAGGCATACATTTTGATGATGTGGTGGCACTTTCCATTCGCCGATTAAAAAGATCACCATTAGCATCATGTCAAATGCACTGCGTCGTATCGATGCCGATTCTGATTCTGATTTAGCCCCCGCTGCTTAATGAGAATTTGTTGTTTGAAAAAGTTAAACGTATTTTGTTTTTGAACCAGTCAAATAAAAAAGGTGTAACAACTACAATTATGAACTCATATAGTATACGATGACGTTGTATACGAATACAAACGAAAAAAAGATATTAAATATATAGAAATATGAATATATAGAGATAGATATAGTAATAGGAAACAGGCAACAGAACAACTCGACACACAATTCGTTAATAATATTAGTAATGAATTTGATATACAGTACCCGTCTTACCTATCCTCTTGGGATCGGCTAAATCTTGTTTGGGCTGTATGTATGGCTTGAGCTCATCATCCTCAAACCCCATATTCATCCACTTATCGCCCATGATTGTTTCAAGACTAGCACGTTTTGCAGGATTCAGTACTAGAAACTTGCGCAGCAAATTCTCGCAATCAGTTGACATATAGAAGGGAATTCTAAAAAATGCAAGCGCACCGTAAGCAATCAATCATCATTAAGAGATTCGAATTAGAGATTAGAACAAAAGAAGTGGAACATTCTTTCTCACCTATATTTGCCTCTGAGTACACGTTCGCGTAGCTCTCGCAGAGTGGAACCATCAAAAGGCAGGGATCCGCTCACCAATGTGTAAAGAATGACGCCCAGCGACCAAACATCCACCTCGGGACCATCATACTTCTTACCCTGGAAGAGTTCGGGCGCCGCATACGGAGGACTACCACAGAACGTGTCCAGCTTTGAGCCAGGCGTAAACTCGTTCGAAAATCCAAAATCAGCAATCTTGATATTCAATTCGCTGTCCAGTAATAAGTTTTCAGCTTTTAAGTCCCTGTCAAGTACAAAAAATATTATTAAATAACGATAAATCCACGAGGAAGAATACAAGTATTGGATCTCATAATTTCTGAGATATAAGTTATTCATTCATGGCTCAGACGAACCTGTGTATTATTCTCTTCTGATGACAGTATTGCACAGCCGATACAATTTGACGAAACTTGACACGCGCCTCCTTCTCCTTCATGCGGCCATGTAGAACCAGATAGTCAAAGACCTCGCCACCCGATGCATATTCCATGATGAGATACAATGTCTTTTCCGTTTCGATCACTTGAAAAAGTTTTACAATGTTGGGGTGGTCGAGCATTTTCATTATTCTAACCTGTAAAGCAAACATAAGTATCATTATCAGATGTCCTAAGAGTGAGGCGAGAAGATGAACTTACCTCTCGGAAGAGTTTCTGTAGAGACCCAGGATTCAGTTGGGTCTTGTCAATGATTTTGATGGCCACCTCCTTTCCAGTAGGCAGATGTTTTGCCAGTTTCACCTTGGCAAAGTTGCCCTTGCCAATCGTCTTGATCAGTTTATACTTGCCAATATGCTCCTCAGTGGCGCGCCATCGCATTGGAGCACTGCTGCGCATCTGCAGATTGGGAGATCCCTGCAAATGTCGCAAAAATAAGCATAGACATTAGAAAATGTATAAATATTGAAAGTTGTATTAAGCAAAGTCTAGGCTAAGTTCTCCCACCCTAAAGAGAAGGGGTCAAAAATGAGGTCTGATTTGTGGGAAGAGAGGTCAACTGAGCTGAATGAAATGTAGATGGCAACTGACTGAAGCTGAAAGCTGAGCGGATATTTGAGTTTACCTGAGCAACACTGTTGCCGTATGCATTCGTACGTGAGACAACCGCGTTGGCAGCACCAGACCGTTGGTGGTCAGCCCCCGAGGAGGCAGCGCCAGAGCTATAGTTGGAGGTGACAGCAGACTTTGGCTCAGATGTGTGACGCGACGTGTGCTCAGAGCGAGCCGAGTTGTAGGGCGGTATGGGCGCCACAATTGGTCGCTCCGAGCGGCGTTTCGAGGCAGCACCACTTGTGGCAGTGGCAGCACCACTTGACGATGCTGCGGCAGCTGCAGCTGCAGCCGCAGCATGGCGTTGGGATTGGGATGATTTCTGTGCAAGTAAAGCTTCAAATTGTCGCAGATTTTCCTCACGTCGCTTGCTCGCCGAAATTGTCGTTGCCGTGAGCTTAGACGACGATCCACCATCGACCACACTAGAGCTGCTATTGCCACGACTCGTTGTGGTTGTGCGAACCGCGGGCGTCGGAGCTCCAGCAGCTGCTGCAGCTGGACGCCAACCGGCCTGTGGCTTTACATCGTGATGTGCCTTCTGCTTCAGCGTGGCACGCATTGCGAGCACCGTATCCGTGTTCTTAGTGTCGGATGCAGTGCGTGCCAGCTTGGTTTTTAGTGCACCCGAGCCCGCTGTCGTTGTGGACGAATTCTTCGAGTAGGCACCAATTGAGTTGCGTCCATCACTGCCACGTTGAAACTCATTCAGCATTTGCTCGTTGCTGTCATCCAACTGGTTGCGTCTGCCGCCCAAATATTGGAAATCATTCTCGGAGGACATATCGCTGATGCCTGGTCGCAGCAGATTCTCCGTTTCGCCATAGCGTTTGCTCTTCATCTTCATCACATCCATGGAAGATTGCGACTGTTCTTGCTGCTGGCTTTCGCTCCGCTGCTGCTTAAAGCTCTCCTCCATATTGAGTATGTGCTTCTCAATGGAGCCGAGGGCAAAGGCGACGCCCACATCATCTTCAGCGGACATTTGAACGCGGGGCGTTGCCTTCGGCTTCGGCTGTAGCTGTGGCTTTGGCTGTAAGTGTAAGGCCGGAATCGCGGAGACGGCGGTGCGTGGCAGTGGGACAGCGACTGCATCGCCAGGTCGTCGCAGTTCCACAAGTTGGTCGTAGTCTGCATGCTGGGCATCACTGAGATCGATTTCGATTGTCTTTGCTGGTGGTTCCTTGTTGGCAAGATGTGCGATATCACTGCTGCTATCGATAGTGCTGCTATCGATATTCTTATTTTTACTGCTCGTGTTGTTGTTGCTACTGGTGCTGCTGCTGCTGCTATTGATATTGGCAAGGCTGAGCTTGGGTGGAGCTGGCGCCAGACCCTTGCGTGCCGCATAGGGACGAACGCTTTTCCTTGATGCGTCGCCACGATTTAGATCTGGCGTCGTGGGCGTCGGCGGCGTTGTCGGCGATGACTCCATCGTATTTTTCCACTTTTTTTGTTTTTATGTTTATTTGAAATAAATCACAATTTATACACTTGCTATACCGTTTGTATTTTGTTTATGTTTATATCTCTCTGTGTTTGCATTTAACTATAAGTTGCACCAAAATTTGTTATTGTTTATGCACGCACAGATGTTTTTGTCAAGAGCCTGCCAGCTGATGGCTGATGAGCTGAAACCCTTTTGCAAAACCGATAGTAGGCTTATCGATTCTCCAATTGGTTTTGATTGCATGCGCAAATGAAGGGACGAGGAGAGGAACAGGTAAGGCGCCTAGTTATCGGCCAACCTCATTTATTTGGTTCAACAAAGCTGTGATTTGAAACGGTGATGCTTTTTTTTTTGGATTTCACTTTAATGCCAAGTTGAACTCGATATTCCAATACAATTGTGAACACACACAAACGTACACGTCTTGTCTATATATGTGTGTGTGTGTGTTTCGGTTTGATAGTGTAAACTTTTCTTGCTTTCGCCGCCGTAGCAGCAAATTGAATGGAATGTTTGTTGGTGTTGCTAGTTTGCCATTGAGCATACATACATACATAGATACTTTATATTTAATTCAACAAGTCGCTGTTGCTGCGCATTAAAACCTCGAAAACGAATTTAATACACACACACACACACACCCATACATTGCTATTTATGCATGTATGTACAAATGTGTGAGTGTAAGTATCAATGTATGTAGCTCATATACAAATGTACAAGACTAAGTATGGTGAGTGCGAAAGCGAACGTAATATTTACGACGAAAGCCAACAACTCATAGTCAAGAGCTAATCTGACTTTGGTGACACTGAAAGAAACACAGTGGAAAACACTTCTACGCAGCGCCATGGAGAAGGCAAACTGACAGCGAGAGCAGCGCCAAAGAGAGACAAGAGAGCAACCAAAGCGCTGTTGAGAGCGCAGACTTACACCTATACACACACACACCCACTTGCGCTCACAAACACCTGTGCAGTAGTACACTGCGCTATCGCAACCAACGTGTATGTATGCGTGTATACGCTGGGCATATGTATTTAAGTATTTGTGCAAGTTAATTTATATGTATGTATTAATGTACATACGAATGTTTTTAGTATTTGCGCTAGCAACTACGTCGGCTTACGCTCACTCACATACACACACACACAACCAACGACAAAGTACACAGTGCGACGACTGTTGCACAAGTTCAGCTGAGATGTTCTGGGTTTGCGTCACGTTTCGCTGCGCTCACAAACTTCTCTTTGTTTTATGATTCATTAGATGTTTTTTCTTATTGTTGTTGCCTTAATGCTTTAGTTAAACAGTTAGCTCGTAATAGTTTTCAGCAATCGAAATAGTTATTTAAATCGACGTTTAACTAACAGCGTCCGCCAACTGTTCAGCTTCATAACGAAGAGAGCGAAAAGCTTTTAACTCGCACGAATAAACATCAACACACCGACACACATCTTTGCATCCATATATACTCACAGGCACACACACACTCGCACTCAAACACACACAAGAACATACACATAAGTAGTAAATGAACCACTTTTAGACAATTAACTCGTCATTTTCACTTATAAAAAAAGCAAACATTTATTCGTCAGACTTTGGTTTTTTTGATTCGCATTCGCTTCTTTCTTTTTTTTCCAAATGTATTTAAAATCGCGATTTTGGATTCTTTATCGAGGCTATCTTATCAATCACACACGCGGTTTGGTGGTCAGCACGGCAGGGGTAACGAGGGGGCGAGCACTTGCACTTGTTGTAATTGCCGTTATTTATTTCATGTATATAAAATGTGTATAAAGAGTGTGCACACTTTATTTTTTTGTTTTTTGCCTAGAGCTTCCTTAATAATCGCAGTTTGTAACTCTGACGTAAACGCCGTCAGCCAACAATCAACTACAGTCAACAGGCAGTGACAGCTACAGCGACAGCGACGGCGACAGCTCAGCAGCTAACACAGCCAACAACAGCCACTTTAGCCACAGTAACAGCAGCAACTGGAGTACGAGTACTCCCAGTATCGGTGTACCAGCAACAACACACCAACACTCGTACACACACATACATACATACATCAACACACATTTAAAACATACACACACACTCACTCATCTCAAGCACTACCGCTATACCAGGCCAGAGACTGAAAAGTCGGCCTCAATACACGAACACAATACACGCGCACTCAAAATATCGCTTTTTAGTGGGGTGCTCTTGCTTGTGTTAGTTTATACCGCGGCCACTCACAAAAATATACTTATATACATACACACACACACACGTCACTACGGAGAGCACACAAACATTGTTAAACTCGCACACACACATACTCCCATTCACTTAAACAGTATCTGTCTATTCTTGACAAAGAGCTCGTTTGGAGCGTTGATTTCGTATGTGTGTGTGTGTGCCTCTGTCTGTCTGTATGTGTGAGGTTAGTGGGCATACGTATGTATGTGTATGCACACACGTGCAGCATATGCAATGTGTATTGGTGTGTGTGTGTGTGTGAACAAAACTGATATCACCTGAGCGTAACGCTGAGAAAAGAATTGTTAAATTTACTTCACCTGGCTCACGGACAGAAAAAAAAAGTACTAGACAAATTTGTGTGCGAAATTCGGAAATTGTGTGAGCCATTTTCATTCAATGGAAGCTACTGCTTACTCACAGCTATTTTGCTTTAATTAAACAAAAACTTATACGAAAAAACTTTCATCGTTAACGACAAAATCACGTAGATGAGACTTACACACACACACACACACACATACTCAAACACACAGCAAGCAAGCATCTCTCTTTATGCATGCATGTGTGACGAGAGTGAAATACTTTTGTTACGCACTGTATGAGTAAATGAAATCAAGTTTCAGCCAAAGAAATCATGAATTAAAAACGTCACTTTTTATGACAATTAATTGCTTTAATTTCAAATTTGAAATTCTTTAAGCAATCTCAATTGCTTAAATTATTTTTGCAAGTGACAACGCCTGTATATATTATGTATCGCGTTTAATGTTTGCCCAGCTAAATACATTTAATTATCAAAACATTTTCAAATTTCCCCATCGATAACACTGGCATAAGCCGATTAAGCCCATTGAAAGCATGAACGTGGAAGGCACAGGATTGAATCATCTTTTTACACCACACACACGTTTTGAGTTTAATATTCTCCATGTATACCCAAGATAAGAAGTCTGAGTTACAACTGCATTTATAAAGATAAAGCCCAACAAAGTAGATAGCTATAAAATTGCCATATCATCTTCCTATTGTGCAAATTTCATTGCAATCCGGAAGTAAACTTGCAACGATCTACCTGACTAATCACCTACTACCTATGTAAAATATCATTGGGAAAATACAAAGGAAAATTAGATGAAAAAAATATTTAAAAAAAACCGTAGTCGTATTTATAGGTTGTTAAATTGATCCTCAGTCAAATGAAAAAAAAACACGTTTGAAATTGATGGATATCAATATTAATCGTAATTGTGTTAAGTATGAATTTGTATAAACAGAGAATATCTGAAATTAAACAGAAATCATAATCAAAAAGAAAATTTCTATTACTGTTACTCAAAATCAAATGGTTAAGTACAATATCGACAACAATCCATAACCAGTGACTTGTATTGAAACACTTTTCTGTGTGTGTTTGCTTTTATGTGAAAGAGACAGTGAAACTGTGAGACGAGAATATGTAAATTGCAGTGAGACAAAAATACACAAGTTAAAGAAAACAGTCAAGACAAAACAAAGAGAGAGAGAAAATAAAAACACAAACATGAAATACCATTTCTCCCAACATATTTGAAATGGAATATCCAATATAACACAGAAACATATTTTAAAGATTGTAATTAATGATGAATAACGATAATAAGTATGTGAGGGAGAGGAGGGAGAGACTAAGCCGCTAACATATTTTGGGGAGAGTAATAAGTCCTACTTAAAGCACCTCAATGTTGAATAAAGTTGGATTTTTGCTAACAAAAAAAATCAATAGTTAAGTGATTCTCCCTGATACGCATTTTCAGTATTTAGAGCTTTTATTATTTTGAGTGGGAAAATATTTTCGGATTAATGAAAATATGTACCAGTAGAATCCTATAACAATAAGCCGCCCTTGTTGTTGAGTATTGTGTACATACCCTTGAGGTACGCGCCTTATCAGTAGCGACAACTGAGGAGCTGTCCTTACTCTTAGGTCGCTCTGCTTTGCTGGTGGCCACAATCGGCAGCCCGCCATTCTCAATCATGGTAACCACAATTTTGTTGCTGGGATTATTTGATTTGACACCTGCGGCACCTGATGTTGATGTTTTCAGTTCCATTGCTTTCTGTCGCATGGCATTCGACAGCCGCTGTTTGCGCTCGAAGCGCGCATCTTCCTTATCCTTTTGAAGCTTGGCAATTGTGGCAGGAGTATGGCTTTTCGATCTTTTCAGAAACTTTAACAATTGTTTCTTCACATTGTTGGCACCTGCCGCATTTTCCGTGCTCTCCGGGCCAGCAATCTCGTCCAGTTTGGAAGCGCGTCGTGATATCTGTTGTTGAGCTTTCGCGGGCAACTCAAGGCGACGAAAAACACCGTCTGCCATTCGCACAAAACAGCCCTCGGACATTTTGTGAAAGGAATCAGTTGGCAATTTGTGAAAATTTCCGTTGGGACTGCGATAATAGCAGTAATCGGTTTTGTGGTAACCATCGCCAACGATGTAAAACTCATTTCGATTTTCATTGGGCGTCGTCGATGCCGATACCGATGGCACATCCTCGACTTTTGAACTGCAATCGATTGGCAGCGGAAAGTTCATCAGATTGCTGGTGCTGCTCACTTCGGCAGTGCCATCACCAATTTCTATCGAACCGGAAGCTTGTGCCGCCGAACCCTTTAGTTCGCTAATTGTGATTGGTCGACGCTGAGGATCATTCATATTTTTGCGCATGATGCTGCCATTGCGTAGCAAAGAGTCGCGCAATATGGAGAGTTCATCTTTTCGTAATGTGGGCTGCTGCACCAGTGTTGTGTAATGCTTCGATGATGATGTAGACTTGCGTGCTGATGTACGTCGATTGGCAAAGTGTGTGGCAGCAGGTTGCTCATCTTTGTTATTATTGTTGTGGTTATGGCTGCCACTCGCATGGGTTTGTTGTCGATGACTCGTTGTCTGTCCCATGTCGTGTCTGTCGGTTTATCTGAGTGTTCCTCCTTAATTGCTATCTTTTTACAATTTCGATTTATTTGGTAATCATTCAACTCAGTCGTATTGAGTCTGTTGCTGACGCATCATCTGTGCAAAAGATGCCTGCAATTTTTACACACGCAGTGACAACATCTGTTATATTTATAACTGTCCAGCTCACAATCACAGTATAACAGTTGCTCTTAGTGCAGCTCGCGACTTGTTTAATTCTATTAGAGCATTAACAGCACAACAAATATTTATTAAAGACACAGTCACATTATATGTTATTTGCGTCTTCGTTACTTCTCTCACATGCTTTTTTACTTTACTATATACAATATTTTCTGAGCGAAACACAACACAACTCTCATTATTTAAAATTCGCAATAATAATATTGCTGCTACTGCTGCTTACATGACCAAGTCATGCATAGCGAGCCACAGTATATCAAATAAACCACACAGCGTTGTCTTATCATCATATACTGAGTATCGCACTTTAAATACACACACCTACACACACACACTTATTTTAAACCTTTAATGCACAAGTATGTGAGCGTTTGGCTTTCATGTGTGGAACAATTTTTAAGTTGAAGAGCGTTACGATAGTAGAGTCCACACGGTAAATGCATTCCACAGTTACAAAAGTTTGGAACACGATAGTCGCGCTCGCGCACGTCCGATAAATGAGACAACGGCGACGACAACAACGACGGAAAGAGCAGAAATATAGAAGCACAGACGATGAAGCCCCACATACGCATATGTAAGTCTGTATATTTATGTGTTTGTGTGTGTATATGAAAGCAAGTTTAAAAAAGCTCAGCGCGTTTTGTTTTCTTTTCTCGTCTTGTTTCGCTCATTTATTGGTATTCACTCTTGTTATTGTTGTTGTTGCTGCTATTCTTCTGGTTAGCTCGTTTGCATTAAAGCTCTACTTGCTCGTGCTCACGCATACAGCCAACATAAACATGCACACAAACACTTGTAGTTGTTTTTTGTCCAGTGTTTTGTGTTGGAATGTGTTGATTTTCCTATATTTTATACGTTCTTTTTGTTTTACTGCAGACCATATATTTGAAATGTATACAAAATTGTATGTACATACAATTGTACGTACGTTTGCTTGACATAAATATGCATTTGCATGTGTGCGTCTGTGTGTGTGTGTAAGTACTCATGTGCATATGTAAGTACCTTATAATTAAATTAACTTATCATTCGCAATTGGGTTGGCTTAGTTGGATCTCTGAGTCTGAGACAGCAGAGCAGCCAAAGCTTCGCTGCTGAAGCTGAAGCTACAATGGCAATCAAGCCAAAACAAATACATACATCCACACACACACAAACACACACATTTACTCATACAGATCTGTACACACATTCTACATTTAACTCAAATTGCTGAACTATTGTCATGATTGTTCACTTGTATGATTTTGATTCGTGTGTGTGCCTTTGTGCAAAATTAGGCGCAGTCTTACACAGAATATATTTCAATAAATTATGAATCATTTAGTCAATGTTATTTGCTGCGTTCACATGCACCGCGAATGACGAGAAAACAAAAACACTGAAACAGAACCAAAGACGGAAGAAACTACATAAGAATTACGCACAGCTCAGCGCGAAAAATATCAGCAATGACAATGAATTTTATTAATACAAAAAAAAATACATTCATTCAAGTCTAATCATTGCTAACAACTAATGTTTGTCGATAAAAACAACAACAACAACAACAACAACAATAGCACACCAGTCGCAGTAGCAATACCGTGTTGGCAAACGTCGAACAATAAATACAGCGACAACGGCGAACGCGACAGAGTGACCGACCACACGAATGAAGTGGAACTTAATACTAAAACAAGCTTTCGACCATTGACTGCGACTGTGTCGCAGCGGCAGTGGCAGCGGCATATTGGATAAGTTCTACTACCGCGCTTCGCTCAGACAAAAAAAAAATACAAATTGTTATTTTGCAGCTTGTGCTGAACGACGATAGTTGAAGATTAAAGGCAAATGCCAACAAGAACGACACACCCTATAAAAAACTTTTTTTAACTAAGTCACTAGAATGATTCGCATTATATGAATGATTATGCGTATGTATACTATATATACATAGCTTCACTATGTACATCCATACATTATATATGTACATACATCGCATATGTAATAAAAATAAATAAATTTATGTACACACTCATTTCATGTGACATGCCTCACACACATTTACACACACTCAACAAAAAATAAAAGCTCTCACGCAGAGAGCACAAGAGTGAGCTTTTATTCTCCAGCAAACAAAACTTAGTGACGTGCTCAGAGCGCTGCTCTGAGAAGACGCACAAGATCCGATCCGAAGGCTTCAGAGTCTATACAAAAGCTATCAATCAACAAACAAAACAAGTGAGAACGAGAGAGTTATTACTAAATTGTCACTCTCTCTCTCAGGTTGCTGCTTCTATGCCGATTACACTTGCACTTGTAGTTGACATGATAGTTACTCACACACCCACGCAAATAGTACTCTTGAGACAACATTCACAGTTTATAGCTTTGCGCGTAACAAACATTATATCAATATTTTCATAACCAAAACTAGCAAATACTCTTCACAAATCTATTCATTATGCATTTAAAAACAAGTCACGTTTAAAAATTTGATTTCAACGGTAAAAATTCAATCAAGTTAAGACAAAAAATCAGCTTAATAAAAAAGATCCACAGAACCTATTTTTATACCCGCTTCCCATAGAGTAGAAGGGTATTATAACTTTGTGCCAGCACGAAATGTATGTAACAGGTAGAAGTAAGCATCTCCGACCCCATAAAGTATATATATTCTTGATCAGCATCAACAGCCGAGACGATCTAGCCATGTCCGTCTGTCCGTCTGTGTGTCTGTCCGTCTGTCCGTATGAACACCTAGATCTCAGAGACTATAAGAGATAGAGCTATACTTTTTCCGACAGCATTTGTTATGTTTGCACGCAGATCAAGTTTGTTTCAAATTTTTGCGATGCCCACTTCCGACCCCGAAAATAAAAAAAAATCGTATACACCAAAATTTGCAATCCTAGCTTTACAATAATAACTATAGTATTTATGAATCCTGACAATTTGGTTGCGATCAGATAAAAATTGTCGAAGTTATTAAAGAAATACTTTTGTATGGGCAAAAACGCATACTTACTAGGGGTCTAATTTGTTTTGGCCGACAATCTGGTATATTGTGCCGTCTATGGTATATTTTTAATGCGGTACTATATCGATATACCAAACATACCATTTGCTATATTTTTAGTATATTCGGTATATTTTAATAATAATACCCCAAAATATAATTTTAGTATTTTTGTAGTATAATTGGTACGTTTTGAGAATAATACCGCAAAATATATTGCTTTTATTCAAAATGGGTAGCGGGTATCTCACAGTCGAGCACACTCGTCTGTAGGTTTCTTACTTGTTCTAAATATAACTACTGAACTTGATAGAGTTTGTTTACTTGTATTGGAGTATTTATTATTTTGCAACTTATAAAAAATAATACTAGCAAATTGATTTTCATATTGAAATCAAAGGCAAGTATGGAATATATGTATTTTACAATATTTTGTGTTTCAAGAGGGACATCATTTTTGGGATCTATCACGTTTTATATCAAAAACAAAATCAGAAAGTTGAAATTTCTTAAAGCTCTGGGGCGAAATCTTCAATAGATTTTTTACATTTTACTCTTCATTTTGATTTGGCAGGTGGTTTACCAATTTTGCTATAGATAATAATGGCCCACAACCAAACACATCGACATCTTCACACTAATAATAAACATTGTGTTATCGTCTTGAAGTGGACAATCGAGAGCATAAAGCAATGCAGTCCACATAATGATAACATACTCACATTGGCATGTGGAATGCAAGTAGTGTGAAGTCAAATGCACACGAAGCAACAATAAGAACAAGAACAAAAACAGATGCAGAGATTCGACAGAAGTTGATTAATGGACAATGGACTTTTAACTGACCCCTTGACGTATGGCAAAGCACAATTATCAAATAAATTCAAAGATTATGTGGGTAAGATGAATACAAGGACATGGGGGGACCACAAATGTATCGATATTAATCGGCAATGGCAATTAAACGAATGCTGGTCACACTTACCTTGGCAGACGATGTTCGCTGTTTGATGGCAGAGGCGTGAGCCGAGTGTGTGCTGAGAACATTCTTATTGACCGAAGGCGCAACAGGACCACCTCCACCAACTCCGCTTCCCGGCGCATGGTGATGGTGGTGATTGATCGCTGTGGTTGCTGTTGGTGCACCAGTTGCGGCGGCGTTGCTGCTGCTGTTGTTGCTAGAGAGTCGAGAACCATCAGTGGTCATGTTGTTGGCGACATGTTGCTGATGTTGCTGATGATGTTGATGCTGATGGCTGCTGTGTTGATGCGAATGATTCGTTTGATTTGTCGCCGATGCGGATGCGGATGTGGGTGTCGAGGATGTTACGGCCACAGCTGGTGTGTTGTTACTGCTGCTTGTCGAATTGTTGCTCGAGGACATTGTCGTGGTTGCTGCTGTTGCTGCTGCCGCAGTTGTTGCTGCTGCTGTTGTGGCTGTAGTTGCTGTTGCTGCTGGCAGTGAGACAATGTTGGCATTGGCATTCGAATCATGCTGCTGCTGTTGCTGCTGCTGCTGATCCTTGACTGAATGCGCAGACGTGCTGATTGTAAATGTGGTTGTGCTTGCAGCGGCCACCGTTGTGGAGGCCGTCGATGACGATGACAACGATGGCGTAGCAGCTGTTGTCGTCGTGTTGCTGCCGCCATTGCTGCCATTGCTGACGTTCTCCGCGGTCAGGGCTTCAGGAACTGGTTGCAGCGTTGTTCGCATTGCTGTCGACATTATTATTTCAACCGAATAGTATGTGTTTTACAATATTCTAAATTTCCTCTATGCACGCATTAAGAACAGCGTCGCTCACAACGTTCAAATGAGATTCAAGTTAAATCCTTCCTTCCTCTTCTTCCTCGTCTTTCTTTCCTGTCCTTTAAAAGTACTTGCCGTGTGTTGAGTTTGCTAACTTAAAATTGTGCAATTGCTTATTTAGTTAAGCTGCTATCATCCAGTTTTGCTGCCAGCCACTTCACACCTAAAACAAATAGAGACATGTTAATTAATTGTTATCAATTTTATTTGCATTCACTGCCCCAAAATAAATCAATACAATATCAGCTATCAAAGCATATCTTCTTCCATTTCGCTCGTCTGCCAAAGTACTTTAAGCTACTTAAACAGAGCTTTAAAATCAGGGACTCAAATAATATATTATTCTTTTTTATTCTTTTAAAATAAAAAATCACATTAAATATACTTCGAACCGAATTAATCAGCCCACAAATCATTATTGATTCATTTATGATTCGGATTTTGATAAATTTTTATGAATTTCAGACCATATTCATTATAGAAATAAAAGCAAAAACACAAAAAGCTCCAAACTTATCACAAATAATAACAATTTCATTCTGTATTAATTTAATTTTTATTTTTTACTCAATTAAGTTGCATAGGCACTCTTCAGAATACAATTCAGAATAATAAGAGTTAGAGATCGTAGAGATTATCCTGATAGACTTCTAGGGGCACGGATAATAAATTAAATACATTTCGTATTACAGTTAATATTTGTCACTTTATGGTTCAATTTTATTGTATTATACACACTTTAATCTAGAAAACTTGGCTTAAATCTGCAAAATCTGACTCAATCAGAATCTCGTAACAGTCTCTTCATAAGATATCACTCACTCATCTAAAAAAGAAATTTATTCATTATTCAAATAAACAAAACAATTACCAACAAAAAGGCAATGCAGAGACAAGTATTATTGAAAGGAGTAAGCGCAAGGATTAAAAGCATTTTGAATCTATTAGCATAATAATATTAAAGAGCTTTATTGTCTGTCTAACGAATGCGGACAGTGAACTTTCAATGGTACAACTAAATGTTTGCATCGCGTTAAATGGAAATATCGATTAGGGGAATCGTGTGGCATTCCAAGAATAGAAATTTCTTTATTATATGCATTACATTTGAATGAATCAGTATTATTTCTGTACATCAGAATATGCATCTAAATAATACAATTCACAGAGTAAGTACAATTCTATTAAGTGTATAAACCTTAGCCCATTTTAGTGCTTTAGGTCAAGAATAAATTGCGATTGATTTTAGTGGGTATATAGTAAGGACTTAAAAAGTCAATAACACTTTCGATTTCAGCCTTCCGCTGTGAATGTTGTAAACTAATCAACTCTTGCCTAACAGCAAAGCTGAGATTGTTTCTGGATAGCAAATCAACAATTTTCTTGTTATCAAATTGGGTGAGAGACGCAGCAGCGTTGGATACACTTTGCATTTCCGAAGGATGCAGTCCAATCCAGCGCAACAAAGGCGTGGCAAGACTGTGCGAGCTAAAGGACATCGCTTGAGAGCCGCGCTGATAAGTGAGCATAATCTCGATGCCAAACGGATCGGCATCCACAAGGATGTAAGCCGGCAACTGGCACTCAACTGAGAGCCTGTGCACAATGCGACGAGTTGAGCAATCCGGATATCCTTTGCCCGTCAACAGAATAAAACGTAAGCCGAATGTGCTGAAAGCTTGCTGCGATAACAAGCTCTCGAAAACGGATTCCTTTTCCACAACTAAGACCATCTCAGCGCTAGTTTCAATGCGCTCAACATTCTCAAAGTCCGTTGGCAATGTGAGGGCACGGGAATATTCATTGCAGTCCAGAACATCGCCATTGTTCATCAGAAATGTGACATTGCCTGTATAAAACAAGTAAGAAAGCTACAGTCGAGTGTACTCGACTGTGAGATACCCGCTACCCATTTTGAATAAAAGAAATATATTTTGCGGTATTTTCTCAAAATATACCGAATATACTGCAAAAATACTAAAAATATACCAAATGGTATATTTGGTATATCGACATAGTACCGCATTCATAATATACCATAGACGGCACAATATACCAGATTGTCAGCCAAAGCAACTCAGACCCTAGTAAGTAGGCGTTTTTGCCCATACAAAAGTATTTCTTTAATAACTTCGACAATTTTTATCTGATCGCAACAAAATTTTCAGGAATCATAACTACTATAGTAGTTATTATTTATACCAAAATTCGGAACTCTAGCTTTAAAATTACGCTTATTATTCGATTTTTTTTATTTGCGGGGGCGGAAGTGGGCGTGGCAAAAATTTGAAACAAACTTGATCTGCGTGCAAACATAACAAATGCTGTCGAAAAAAAATTATAGCTCTATCTCTTATAGTCTCTTAGATCCAGTGTTTCATACGGACAGACGGACAGACGGACAGACGGACAGACACACAGACACACAGACACACAGACGGACAGACGGACATGGCTATATCGTCTCGGCTGTTGACGCTGATCAAGAATATATATACTTTATAGGGTCGGAGATGCCTCCTTCTACCTGTTACATACATTTCCTGCCGGCACAAAGTTATAATACCCTTCTACCCTATGGGTAGCGGGTATAAACATTCATTAAACTCAGTTGATAATGAGGAAATGCATGTGAAATATTTATATACCTGCTATAAGACCCTTGGACGCCGACAATAATCCCAGTTGAACCGGCGCCGTGTTAAGCATGTGGCAAACATCCAGTTTCGCGGCGTCAATATACGATTGCGATCTGATCATTTGAGTATCACGATAATAGAGACCACGCACCGTGCAACTGCCGCCAAACACATGCAAACGATGTATCTCGGCTAGCAGATAAACAATCAGGCAAAATCGATGACGACTTGGGCGACGATTAAACGTTATCTTGCGAACTGATAGACTTGACCTGCCCCGAAAGTATCGTGGTACTTGGATCGTTACCTTTTCTTCGGATATTATGCTTGCGACTAGCTCAATCGCAATCTGCTCAATTTGAGCCAATAAATGGCCAGTCATAGCCATAAGTATGCATACTATGTATAGACTAAGAGATTGTTTTTAAACTTATCTTAAGATGAGAATGTATGTTATCTAAAAATAAAAAAGTCTTATTATAGTCTCTTATTTGTTTTCTTTTCTATTTTCTGTCCCTTCGAACACGTCATTTTATTCGATATAATTAAAAGTATGGTTAGCTAAAGTCGAGTATGCTCGACTTCATATATTCCTTCTAAACCGTAAATGTTTATAAAGACGGACAGCAATATAACAATAATCGTATTCTCGTGACTGCTTTATTGACTTGCCTGCAATTTCTTGCTACTAAAAATCGATAGAATGTTTATAAATAAAACTTTTGCATAATTAATAAAAAGCAAACAACTGCGGCTGCTAAGGTTATGATTTAATTGTTTGGCCTTCTGTTCGACCCAATGTCAGTGAATTATATAGTTAGCTTTTATTAATAATAAAAGCTACTACAATACAGTTATATTTGTTAACATGATTTATGAACTGCTCTAGTCGAAATATAGTAACTACAATTTTTGATAAATTGAAGTTGTTGTTCTCGTAACTATATTTTTTAGAAGATGTCTTCAATACCTTCTTTCAGCATTCGTCAGAAGCCCGAGTTCGCATTTAAATTAATATTTTTTAGTGCATTGGAGTTGAGATTCATTATATTTCTCATGGGCCAGCGACAGTTATGATTTCTGAGCATCGATGTCATATCTTCATAATTTCTTTAATTTCCCAGACAAACTATAACTTCGTCATTTACTTATTCGTTTTATTTATGACAATCTGTTCTAATCTAATGTGTCTACTTGTTTTTCAAAACAAAGGATCATCAGGGAATCATTAGAAACCTAAAATCATGAAGCCCCATCAAATTTCATAAAATATATGGTGTACAAATTACACAACTTTATAAATATATATAGAATATACTACAAAATGTAAATATTTCTTGAATACCTTGTGAAAAGAATTAAAACATAAGTGAAACTCGTAAATAAACATTAAATAGATAGTAAATCTAGGATATTTTGTTAAAAATACTGTTAAATCATACATTAAATAATAACAAGTAAATTTAGCAGATGCAACCAAAATTCATCCCCTTTTAATCCTTTGTCTTTAATGTTTTCTTTGTCTCCAAAATATTTCCGATTCATTAACTTCTGCCAAAATAATTCAAAATAATACAAAACACAAAAATAAATAATAAATAATGAAACTATTCTCAACAAATTTTCCATCTCATTTAATATTTTTATATTCTAAGCCAAAAAGAATTGTTTTTGGCAATCAATAAAGCCATGGTTACAAATTATATTTAATAATATAATTGAGCAGATTATCGAAATGCTGAAATAGTTTCTGCAACGCCCCATTTTCGAGTAAATGAAATAATCTGTTTGATTTTAATCGTTGTTTTCCCCATTTATCGCTGCTCACTTTATTCTTATTTTAAACAATGCAAAACTGTGCAACGAGTAACTTTTGCGGCATTCGTTTTTGTCAATTTTTCACTCAAAAACTATAAACGAATTACACTTTTTGTTTTTTTGGTTTTATCTATAAACAAAGGGAGAGAATTTAGTGGAAACTACCAAAAACTGAGAGCAACTAAAGATATGGATTTTGATGCATTAACATCGACACACACACATTAACACATTTCCACATATACACCTACATATATGTAAGTGTGTACATTCTTATTTCACACACCCTTTTATTATTAATCTATTTTATGTTTATGTATTAGTTCATATTTATATATATTTTAGCCCCGACATAAGTAGCAATAGTGTCTGTGTCAGTGTGTGTGTGCGAATGTGTATATACAATTTATTTTTGTGTATATGCTGATGTCGAATAAATTCACGTATGAAAATATCAGAGAAAATAACAAATTATGTACATTAACGGCACACACACACACACAAACACTAAAACACACATACACTGACATCAAATATAACGGTCGTCGTTTATGCATAACTTGTCAATTTGATTATTAATGCTTATTTTCATGTTGCTTTTCATATGCGCCCAGAAAATGTACTCGTTATTTTACAAAGCAAGAGAGTTTATTTTCTTGGACCACGGGGGCTGACAACGCATTTGGGTTGCAGAGGGGAGGGAACGGTCGGGCATGGGAATGGGGAGCAGAGACAGCGGCAGCAGCGAATGGAAGAGAAAAACTAGCGAAACAGCAGCAGCAGAAGCAGCAACGAACGAAATGGCAGCCCCCAAAGTATTGATTTGCTGGCTGGTTGACTGGCTGACTCGCCATACCCCGAAAGCAAGAGCAGAAGAGTACTTACCAATATAAAATATAAATTCCTGAACAAACAATATTAGGTCATTAAATCTCTGGTATTTTCGTGAACAACGTTTCGTTTCGTTTTTTTTTAAGTCATACGCGATCCATTACCTCATGCCTTATTTCATTCATATAACACATTATTACTTAATTTTTCTTATGTATTTTTTTCTTTCGGTTTTTTCTTCAATTTTCCAACGCCAACCAACCAAGTGGTAGTAGAAAAGAAAGACCGACTTTTACCGAGCGAGCAGTCGACGACACTACACACAACGAAATGCAAATGCATACATACATATGTATGTGTCTTTCTTTCTCTTTCTCACTCTCACACACACACTCACAGTCACAGACACAGGCAGGCAGAGCAGCAAATAATTCTCAATCAGATTTTTGTGATTATGAAAAAAACAACCGTTTCCAAATTATCGCATTAAATAATCACGAATTTTTTAACTGAAATATATATTGGGCTCACTACGACTTTATTTTTCTCTTGCCTAAAATATTGTTTGCTTTGAACCAACTACATTGTCATTTCTTTTCCAATACTGCGAAAGTGGACAATCAAAAAAAGTAACTTGATATTATTGCGCTCTGTATAAGTTGAAGTCAATTATTTTTGCTGTCGGCTGGCAAATGCAATAAATGACTTCACAGTATCTTCGTTGCACTACAGAGATTTTATTATTATCTTTCTCTAACCACATACACAATAAAAATTCAGCAGCATACGTCGTCCAAAAAATTCACATTAATACCAGGCAGCCATGTTGTAGGGTTGATAATTCGCAATCGATACATCGGCATTCCGAAATATAACGATCTTAGCACAATCATTGAACCGTTTCTAGTATTCGCCTGACCTGTTTTGACGAATGCCTGTTCGTTAAATTATGAAATCTATTCGATTAAAATATGTTTTGTTGTAATATACATTTCAGTAATATTCATTAATGAATTCATTTTTCAAACCAACCGTATGCAACAGATTGACAATTATCAAAAGACTGTCGAGAACAGTTTATTTACTTAATTTTGGTTTAAATTATCGATACCGAATCAGCTGTTTCACTTTTAATTATTTTGCGGTTACAAAAACCTGAAATGAGCAATATTACAGAATAGGTGACAATCAATAACAATGCAATATTTAAATTTTATTGAAGTCACTGTGTATAATTCCAATTAGAAATGGAATAATGAGCTATAAATACAGTCCAATTAGACTGTCGTATTTGGAAGTAATTCTAATTCACCTAAACGGTATGTTTGATTAAAGTTATTCTGTTATTACAAATTGTTATTAAATTAAATTTGATCTATATGCAATTTCTAAAAAGTTATATCTGACGAATCGAAATAAAGTTGATTTTGATAAGTATTGGTTGCGTGTTTCGTGTATATCGATATAATTTATCGATATTCGCAATCGTTGGCATTAGTTGACACTGAACTGAAACACGCCTTTTTCCTTTCTTTCCTACATACCATAATGGCGGTAGGTTTCTGAAATTTTTGTCCGATGTAAATTCCACTTTATCGTCATTAATCTTTGTAATTTTTTACAAACTTTGAATGCAAAACCGATGCCAATGCATCGTTTGTGACTGTTGAAATAATATTTTTGTGAAAAACCACTTTAAAACCAAATTAATAAATACATAAATAAACAATTGCAGGCTGTTGCTAAGAAGGAACCTAAAATCAAGCGCGACCCCGCGAAGAACCCTATGCGGGATCTGCACATCCGCAAGCTGTGCCTGAACATTTGCGTGGGTGAATCTGGTGATAGGCTGACCCGTGCCGCCAAGGTAAGTAAAAAGAGATGGACGTGAAAAAGACAATTTACAAACAACAAAGTTGTGTGTCGTTGCATTTCGTAGGTGTTGGAGCAGCTGACCGGTCAACAGCCCGTGTTCTCCAAGGCCCGCTACACAGTGCGTTCGTTCGGTATTCGTCGTAATGAAAAGATTGCCGTCCACTGCACGGTGCGTGGTGCTAAAGCCGAAGAGATCTTGGAGCGTGGCTTGAAAGTGCGTGAATATGAATTGAGACGCGACAACTTCTCGGCCACTGGCAACTTTGGCTTTGGCATCCAGGAACACATTGATTTGGGTATCAAGTACGATCCCTCAATCGGTATCTATGGTCTGGACTTCTACGTCGTTCTGGGCCGTCCAGGTAAGAAAATGAACAACATTAACAACACAACAATTGTGCATTTAATTAGGTATCTCTTTCTAACACGAAATTGATGCTCAGTAACTGTGCGCAAAGCAAAGAAGTGGTGCTTAAATAAATTCGCTTGCATGTGAATTTAAACGGTACCAAGTCGACAGTTTCTCTTCCAATTCTTAATCCATTGATGTTAATCCACCTTTATTAATACATCTTTCTGTACATTTTAGGATACAACGTGGCGCACAGGAAACGCAAGTCCGGCACCGTTGGCTTCCCTCACCGTCTGACGAAGGAGGATGCCATGAAATGGTTCCAACAGAAATACGATGGTATCATCCTGAACAGCAAGAAATAAGCTCACATTCAACTGGGTGTTTTTATAAGATGAATTCTATAATAAAGCCGCCGGCGCATCGGTCAAAATTAATGAAAAACTACAAGTTTAAGTTGAAAGTTTACACAAGCATTAAGTATTTTATTTATTGCTCTTAGCGTTATGCTTGGACTTGCTGCCTTTTCTATGGCTTAGTACTGCGAAGCGAATTTGTTGCACCAACCACTGAACTCCCTCGTCCAAGCCTTCGCCAGAGATGGCGTTGCTGGAGCAGATGTGCCATGGTTTGTCCTTGATATTATCCAGTCCCAAGGCTAAAATTAATGCGTTGAATTCAGCATGAAATCCATTCATAAACAGCTGAACAACATACCTGCTGCAATTTTGACATTGGACAGTGAATCCTCGAGATCTGATTTGTTGCCATAGAAAAGTATGGGCACTGTGCGATTGCAAAGATCTGGATGCTGTAGCACCAAATCCAGTTCGTCTTTAACAACAACTAGAGGAGGAAGCGTAAATGAATTTTCCACAAGCAAGTCGCATGGAATTCATGCCTTACCAAATCGCATTCTGTCACTAGAGTCAATAACGTAAATAATGCCTTGACAGTTCTTGAATTGGTGTTCCCACAGATTTCTGTAGCGTGTAGCGCCGGACATATCCATGGCCTTAATACTCACTCCCATGGCTTAATTAAAACATAAGTTTATTTATTTGAGCACACTTGTTTATTTACTTTTTGAGACTCACTGTAAAATTGTTCGACCAGAAAGCCAACTGTTGGCACCATTATTGCAGACTGTTCATTTGATTTCTTGAAGTGATTCACTATTGTCGATTTGCCACTGTTATTTAGGCCCAGCACCAATATTGTCATTTTATCCTTCTTCACTTTTATTAAATCTGCCAAATTATTAAGCATTCCCATGTCGTATTCGCTCGCAGCTAAAAAAAAAACAATATAATGCTAACAATTTCATTTGGCTTTGGCGATTTAAAGTACTTTTGGTTACCAAGGTAACGCCTTCGGGACATCCATCGATTTATTAGGACTCTTTCAATGCGAAAGGTTCTCGCAGTCAATGTCAGACATACGAATTACGTTCTAAGGACTCATTTTACAATATATTCGTACCAAAGGTTGTTTTATTTTTGAAGGTGACTATTCGGTCATCGACTTTAGTGTTTATTAAAATGTTCTTTTTTAGCAGCTAGTTTGATTTGTATTAATTTTCTAGAAATGTTTGAAGAGCTTTTACAACATTAGTTTAAGCACTAGCTTGTTCTTCGGCTTTATTATTTTTATTAATAATTATTAACATTCTTATTAATTTAAAAGGGTCATTTATATTGTTTATACATCTGATTTTAGACTAATTCTTTCTCTAGACTTTCAAAATAGGAATGTAACATCGACTTATTAATGTTGTGTTATTGCTCCTTATATACAATTAATTCAATATTTATTGTTGCATTTTTCATACTGAATCAGCAATCAGCATTCTTATTTGTTCTTCTGGATAATAACAAGGCAATACTTGATGATTAATACACTTCTTAATAAACTATAAGTACTATATATGACGGTCGACAAATCATATATATTTTAAGTTTATTAATAACTACAACACAAATAAAATTAAAATTTTAAGATAATACTCTAGCTTGGTCTTCGGCTATATTGCTTATACATTTAATATAATACTCGAACTGTCGGCTTTATATATAATGTAAATTTGTTTTGTGTTATTGCACCATTAGTTTCATTATACTTTGTTGTATTTTTTATAGGGAATTTATATTGTTTGTTCTCGTGGGTAATAACAATGCTTTCTTTATGATTAAGAATTTTTTTTATAAAATTCTATAAATACATGCATACAATTGACGATCGACAAACCACAAATATATCAAGTTTATTAACTACAATACAAATATAATTTAAATTTTAAAACGAAATCAAGACCTTTCGCTTATTGTTCTGCACTTTCACTACTGTAATTATCTGCCTCAATTATTCGATTATAGAAAGACCAAAGATCTTGTGTCAGCTCTTTTATAATTTCTTATGTCTAGGTCCCGAACTATTTCATTGTGTAAGCAGCTTATTGCAACGATTTGCTCTAGTATTATATCTTCTTATAAGACAATTTCATATATAGCGCAGTTTTTATAAAAATAAAAAAAATATTGAAGGTAACAAAAACATCGCCTGTAATTCGATTCTTGTTTTACTCAATTTCTACAAGTATTACCGGCTTCAATTATCTGGGTGACCTTGCGAGCCATATCAACGGAATATCACCCGGTGCACCTGGAAAATCTACATTATAAAACGACAGGTGTTTGTGTGTATATGTAATCACTGCTTGATCATTGAATCAGATGCCTGGAAAGATTGTAAAATGAATGAATAACCCAAATATGCTAAATTGAATTCAAAGTGTTCGGTTGGCATCAAATGATTAGAGTAAAAGAAAGTGAAGCACAGGAGAATTACATTTTATTTACTTCATTTTGTATAATTTTTTTAACATTATCAAATAATAAACCAATATCTTAGCAATCTAGAAAGTTAGCTGCCATTAATAGTTCTAAGGCAATCTCTGGTGCAATCGGAAATTCTGGTATTTCAGTTGAACTGTTGGTATAACGAACTTTATATGTAAAATACATGCACACCTTTTGTAAGACATGTGATCTGAAAAGATAAATACAAATACGTGCGATTAGTATTTTAATAATTGTAACGATAAGATATGAATAGTAAATGTGTAAAGTACAAACGGTACAAATTCAGTTGATTCCTTTTGGAGCAAAAGAGTCTGTGAACCGCTATACCTAAAAAAAGCTTGCCAATGTAGGTTGGGAAGATCTGGATGTATTTATATTTTAACGTCTCTCAAGAGCGTTTCCCAAAGATTACATTGAGATGGGAATTGATGGCAGAAAATCGATAAGTGCATAAAGAAGAGTATGAATTCATTCATAATATATAAATCGACAATTTTCGCATACCTTCCACAGAGAGGAAAGAGAGTGGGAACAGCAGCAAATAAAACTAAGTAGACGAGATAGAACAGCGTTCGACTTTGAAGCCTGTTAATAATGGTATCCACAAGATTCAAAACTTTAGGGTTTCGCGGTGCATTTTGAAAATTGCATCAACTGATAGAGACGTGTATGCACTGTACATATATGTAATATATGTGTATGTGCGTATATAATATACATAGAAAATCTTCACATACCCTTCATGAACCGGTCAATAGGTCACTCTGCGATTTGCGAATTTCAGCAGTGTGCTTGCTAGAGGAACTACTATGATTGGGAGCTGGTTAATTGGTACTTACGGAATTTCCCGAAAGTGCACTTCGTTAGCCTCGTTCTCGGCGAATTGTCCAGGACCAGATAGCATAGCCTTTATTGTGCCAGAGGTGAGAGCGTGTTCGCGTTTTACAATAAATTCGTGGCCGTCGGATGAAATGAGTTTGACGTACATGGCGTCTGGGCCCTCACAACCGCCATAGATCTTATCACTGCGCTGCTCATCCATTGCTATCATCGGAGTAATTAAATTTTCTTGGTTTTTCGCAATAATTCAACTTATTTATATTTTTTTTTGTCTTACTGGCCAAAAATCAGTCGGTGACAACACTTATATTCTTACATATGTATGTATGTATGTCTATATATAGTGCAGTGTTGGGTAACGCATTGAATTCAACGTAGAATAATTATTAACTTATGCAACTTAATAATCGTATATCTACGAACAATTTAATAATCTTATTGAGCACGTCAAAAAATCTTTATATATATATATAAGCACTACTTTTCGTTTAATGTCACGGTTTAGCAACCCTCGTTTTGATTTTTGGTTTGCTTCATATCATATCATAATCCAAAGGGGTGCACTCAATGTTGATATTATAATCAGAGCGACTGTACATACGTATGCATCTTCATATTTATATTCAAATGACTGATACCATTTACCATGCAGCATTTTTGGTTGCTATATTAATAAAAATTATAATAATTTCTACATGTCCCAACATTTGTTTTCGATATCAATCTGCTCGATTTTTGGGACAGTGCTGCAAAATGTATTGCGTATGCTTGCTCGATACTGAGTACTTGTTGTTGGTTATCGATACATTCATCGCAATTCAAATTTAATTTATTTAACTACATTTAGGGAAAACTCCCTTAACTGAAACATCTATTAGCTGGACTCCGTTTCTATGTTTGGTGTAGTTCGCAAAGAATTTTCAAAGGGGATACCCCTTGGAGAGACCGAATCTACGCAAAACAATGAGTCAACGTTCAAGAGAGAGTTCACTTCATAATGTATATGTAAGGGAAATTTGTCTGTACGCTCGCTATTGCTAATTGATTTTCTTTCTTTATGAATGAACAAATATCATATTGTGATATCTTTGAAAATGAACGATACTATACTATAGCAGTTCTGCGGTTACCGTAATCTGCCTTTACATTTCAAAGTCTGAATACAATCATTGTTATATTCTTATTTTATCAACAACATTCCTTTCATTATTTCTAATTCATTCATGCGTGCGCACATTCTTGATAAATACAAAACTATTTCTTTGAATTTGCCGGGTTTTTCTTTTGCATTGAAGGTATCCACATTACTTTTGGAAGTTCATGTTATTCATCTAAATTCATTTAAAATCCAAAACATTCAAATTATCGGTAACTCTCTTAGATTTGAATTTTGTATATATTAACCCCATTTTCCCAAGAAAAAACGATTGTTTATGTTAGTTACCAAGGCAATAAATAGATTTCAGAAGAAATAATTTCGACTTTATTGGTTACGACCTTTTAAAGAACAAACACTTTTTAAACTTAATTTTTTTTTTGTTCTCATTTTATTTCGCGCAACTTGAGAAGTTAGACAGAGAGCGGCGAGAGCGTCAGAGAGAGAGCACTTTAGTTCTCATCGACCTCAGCCTCTTGTTCCTCCTCGAATTCAGCATCCTCATCAGCGGTGGCTTCCTGGTACTGTTGGTATTCAGAGACCAGATCGTTCATGTTGCTCTCAGCCTCAGTGAACTCCATCTCATCCATACCCTCGCCAGTGTACCAATGCAAGAAAGCCTTGCGACGGAACATAGCGGTGAATTGCTCAGAGATGCGCTTGAACAGCTCCTGGATGGCGGTGGAGTTGCCAATGAAGGTAGCAGACATTTTCAAACCACGGGGAGGGATATCGCAGACAGCGGTCTTCACATTGTTGGGGATCCATTCAACAAAGTATGAGCTGTTCTTGTTTTGAATGTTCAGCATCTGTTCGTCGACCTCCTTCATTGACATGCGACCACGGAAGATGGCGGCGACGGTCAGGTAGCGACCGTGACGTGGATCGCAGGCAGCCATCATGTTCTTGGCATCGAACATCTGTTGGGTCAGCTCAGGGACAGTCAGAGCTCTGTACTGCTGGGAGCCCCTAGATGTGAGTGGAGCAAATCCAGGCATGAAGAAATGCAGACGGGGGAATGGAACCATGTTGACAGCAAGTTTGCGGAGATCAGCATTCAATTGGCCAGGGAAGCGGAGGCAAGTGGTAACGCCCGACATTGTCAGAGACACCAGATGGTTCAAGTCACCGTACGTGGGTGTGGTCAATTTCAGTGTACGGAAGCAGATGTCATAGAGAGCCTCGTTGTCAATGCAGTAGGTTTCATCTGTGTTCTCGACCAGCTGGTGCACGGACAGTGTGGCGTTGTAGGGCTCCACAACGGTGTCCGAAACTTTGGCGAGGGCACCACGGAGTATGTGTTCATGATTCTGTCGGGGTATTCTTCACGGATCTTGGAGATAAGCAGAGTGCCCATGCCAGAGCCGGTGCCGCCACCAAGCGAGTGTGTAAGCTGGAAGCCTTGCAGGCAATCGCAGGATTCAGCCTCTTTGCGGACAACATCGAGCACCGAATCAACGAGCTCAGCGCCCTCTGTGTAATGGCCCTTGGCCCAGTTGTTGCCAGCGCCCGACTGTCCGAACACAAAGTTGTCGGGTCTGAAGATCTGACCGAAGGGGCCCGACCGGACTGAGTCCATGGTGCCAGGTTCCAGATCCACAAGCACAGCGCGGGGCACATATTTGCCACCGGACGCCTCATTGTAGTACACGTTGATGCGCTCCAATTGCAGGTCACTGTCGCCATGGTAGGCACCAGTAGCATCGATGCCATGTTCATCGGAGATGATTTCCCAGAACTGTAATTCAAAATGAAAGCGTTTTGTAAAGTTTAATTGTGGAGATAATTGACTAACTATCCTAAGCTATCGAAATTATTTGAAACTCTTAATTGCAAATTCTATTTCTTTTTGATCAACCAAGTTAAGATTTAAAGCAACCGTTGATGTTGTATTTCTTTTGAGAAAATTGCTTCATAGAAAACAGATGTTTTTTCTGCTTAAGAAATCAATAAAGAATTTGTTAAGTTGTAGCAAAAAGGGCGTGAACCTATAGCTATATAAACTATTGATTTCTAAGTACATACATATATGCCGTTATGTATGAGCTGGCATGAGTCTGCTCAATTGAAGAAGCAAATAAACCAGGCTTTATATAGTCACAACAAGCCGGGGGAACTGAATAGTTTATGGCTTGTCATGAGATTGTTTTTTCTTTTTATTATTTTGGTGGGCCGAACGACAACGGAAACAACATCGTCATCATCAACATCAACATCATGGTTGCGGCGCTTGCGTGGGTCTATCATAATGCCAGCTGTCCACCTTTGTGGTCTGGGTACGAGACTGAGTCTGAGACTTGGTCTTGTCGTTGTTGGCTTTCCAAATATGCATGTAGGCAGTGTCTCGATCTTATATATATATATATACATATATATCTCTTCTCAATCTACCTATGCATGCGCCCCACGCATTAACAGCAGCACGCCATAAGTGTAGTTGCGATTTAAGCTGCCGACCTCAAATCTCTTTCCCTCTCTGTCATACTTGAGCATAGGCGTATACACAGATACGCATCATACACACATAGACAGAGGCGAGCTTACATCATCGCCACCAACCCACACAACAGGCGATGATAAAGCGACCGTTGTTGTCGCTCACTCTCTGCTTCTTCTAGCCGAGGCCACCGCTTGCAGCGAAAACTTTTGCCATCTGGCGTTAGAAGTGAATTTTCTGGCTAGATTACGTCACTTTTTGAGTCGTACTTTGTTGTGGCTTTGTTTACTGCATATAAACAAAACTCTTGCTACATTGCCACAAATTAATTGTAAGTGGGAAAAGTATTTGTCATGCTGCCCAAACTTACCCCTAAGTAAGTGTGTATCTATAGAGTACAAACTTCAAGCCATTCGCCTCCTGCCTGCAATGTGCGTGACAAGGCGCCCGCACCTATTTTTCTCATATACATTATATATATAAATATATATAGATCTTAATGTATGCATCTGCCTATGTATGTACACACATAAGTACATAACGAGTCATGCAGCTGTTACAAGGGTAGGTTTTTGTACCTTGCAGTGCCATGCCGAGGACAACAAGGACTCTATTGATTTGGCAGTCTGCCTACCGATGCGATGACGAAGCGAATTCGCAATGAGGCACAGCCGGCAAAACGCCGCCTTACTTTACGCATGTGCATGAAAACTGGCAACGCCGCCTTTGGGTGTGTCATTTACTTGCACACACACATGCACGTATGCATGCACGTATTTAAATGGTATTTATGCTCGGGGAAATTGCAATTGCTTATTTCACCTTTTTTCATTCAGCTCTGATGCTAATTGATTGCATGTTATACTTATTAAGCTCGACTATGCAAACATATACAAACATTTGTGTGTACACGTCGATCAATGTTTGTATACAACAACAAATTGTATACCATATAATGCCATATTTAAAGCGACTTTTCTGTGTAGATTACATCGGCAAAAAACACATACACATAGGAGATGGTCTCTACACACATACTTAGCGAATATATGTGCAAAATACGTAGATAAGTACGTGTGTATGTATGTGGACATTTAGTGCCACTGCGAACCGGTCGACAACCGGTTCAGCCATTTTAGGTAAAATGACGTCATATTTTCTCTTCAACAAACTCCGGCAGCAAGGCGCATACATATGTATGTACATACATAGTACATAGATCGGACCAGAAACCGGCCGACACAAAAAACATGAAAAAGTCTTGTTGCTCATGTGTTGGTGTATGTGAGTGGAAATGAAGTCAGTCAAGAAACTTTAATTTGAGATGCAAGAAAAGTACCTTTCACCAATTACATACCGACACAGTCGGTATACAAAAAATATTTTCTTACACATACAACGAAAAGCGACTTTCACGAAGAGAGTATTAAAACAAATGAGTCATACATCTATTTACTCATACATACGTAAGCTAAACAGTAATCATTCACTATGATAAATGGATTGAACACAACCAAAAATGATAAATGCATTTAAATTCAAATATATAACTACTAATACATACACAACAGATACCTATGAAAATGCAGACACACCCAATGCGTCTTTAAAAAATGGAATATCTAGATTGTAATGATTGCTAAAGTTCATTTGAACAGATGTGCATAGAAATGGAGAAAACTGCATTAAACGTTTATGGATACACATCTCATATGCATGCACTCATATTTATATCCATAAATATGCATTTGTGTGCTGTGTGTATATGTATTATAGAAATTTATGCGCAAAAGCCGGGTGGCCTCAATAAATTTGCCACATGGCAGTATGAAAATGACGCCATGTTGACTGCTAACTGTACTTCATTCTTATTTTTAACTCAATTAAGGAAATGCCAAGATATAGAAGACATTATTACATACCTTAGCTCCGATTTGGTTGCCGCACTGACCAGCTTGGATGTGTACAATTTCCCTCATTTTGTTTTTTTTTGTATAAGTTTTAGACTTTTAGCTTAAATAATATTTCCTGCTTGTATTCACAAACACACTTCTGCCCGCTTCACACGACGAATACTGTCTGACTCTGCAATAGAATTCGCCGGAATAATATAACATACGGTAAATGTGACCAGACCGCGATATTCGAAAAATACCCATAGCTCGCATGCGCGCATAAAAGAGGTTGGCAATGCGCAACACAAATTAGAATACGTCACAAATGCTTATGTACATATCCTAAACTATTACTTAAATTTTAAGTAATATTGATCAGTAAACATTTCTATGCACTTAATTAAACATAAATTTGAATATTTTGCTAATATTTTCAGTAACACGGATACCCATTTTCATGAAACAGATGTATTTACGAAGTGAATAGTAAGAAAATATATATACATTTGATCAGAATGAATCAGATTATTCGATATATTTATCACTGTTGGCTTGTTTTTAAGTTATCTTATCACTTTGTTTTGTAAATATGCAGATTAAACTTGTCAAAGTTTTTTTTTTTTGCGCAAAGAAAACATATGCACTTCGAAAAAAAAGATAAGATTGATAGTGGGAAGATAATTTGCACTATGTCATTGCTAAAATTCGAAGTAAACTAAAGAGAAAAATAGAAGAATAATAAAGCATAATCTTTTGAGTCATGTTGATTTTGACTATATTTTGAATTACGAACGCCACCAGGACCTTCGCCAACAGATAAAACAGTGTTGTACAATATTAATCTGTTAATGGCAAAAGCTTTTTCTATGGGGAATTCCAGGCTGTAACTTCAATTGAGAAAAGCTAATATAAAGAATAACATAAACTGTTATTTTTAAACATAGATAAAAGCTTTTAGAGACTTTCCAAAGAGAGGACTACATTACTAAATATATGTATTATCCTTCGAAATGAGGAAAAAGTAAGTTTTTAAAATTATATTTCGATTCCGTTCAAGATATTAATAAAAAGAAACATATGAATTGTTGTTTACCCCTATTAGTGGGTATGCTCTATATTCAAAATTTCGACATTTATAACATTTTTTTATAAGCAGTTCAAGTAAACAAGTGGAACTGGATTATTTCTTGACACTTTGAAATTAATTGTAAAAGAATGCAAAATTAATCAATGGACTTCATCTTGCACAAATGATTAATGGGTATCATTTTAACCTCATCATTTATCTTGCAGACAAGAACGTCACCCTCTTGTTTGGACAAAACCTTGCCCACAGATTCTCTTTCCTCGCCATAGATAACTTTGAATTCATCACCGCTATTGGGTGGAACCGGAGCCAAATGCTCGCTTACAATCGACACGCTACGATCCTCCTGACGCAGGAACACAGAGCAGACACCATTGGACACAGTGCGTATGATGCCAGTTTGACCAACAAGATCGGTATCATCGTGCGTGTGAATTCGCACCTCAATATCAGTAGTACACCAATCGCCCATGGTAGAGTCCAGACTGGCGCCAGGTGTTTGTGGATTGTATGGCGATTGTGGAACACCGCCGGGTGTGTTGGGTGAGTAAGTCGATGGCGATGGAGTATTCATATAACCAACCGGATAAGGAGATGGTGCAGGACTGGGGCTTGGATTAAATGGACTATAACTTCTATCCGAGCCGTACAGCGTACCAGGAGTTTGAGGCGCAAATTGCGATGACATTTGGTAACCAGGAGTACCTACAGCGATTCAATAATTAAAAGTAAATTCTATAGCAGGCAAATACAAATAATTTACTTGGATTGTAGCCTGGACTGGGGCTTGGTTCCTCCAACGAATAATCAAAGTCAGTATTGCGCGCCGGAGTTGTATTGGCAGTGGGATCCCAAGCACCATGGCGCGGCGTCATGCTGCCATCATGTGATGGCGTCATTGTGCCATAAGGAGTGCGGGTATCAGTATCCCAGTTGGGTGTCTGACTGCCAACCAGAGGTGTCTTCGAGCCAGCAGCAGTGTAGCTGGGTGTTTGAGCTCCATAGCCAGGTGTGCGTGCCGGAGTGCGACCATAGGTAGAGACGCTGCCCTCCTTGCCGGGCTCGCCGACGATTACAATGTGATTGCGATCCACTGAAATTGTTTGACACGATGTATGGAGCTCCACACGGGCTGTGCTCTCAGTAGCATCTTTAACAATTCCCACAGCACCTGAAAGGTTAATATTAAAATATTAGTAGTGAGATCCCTTGATTCTATACTAACTCAGACTGCAAAGTTAACAGACTAAGTAAGCGATCTTACCTTTGTAAGGTCCGCCACAAATCTTGATGGTTTTGCCCAAAAGTTCTCGGTCGCGAGTCACACGGAATCCGCCACGTCCGCCCCGTGATCCACCACGAGCACCACGACCACCAGATGGATGCATTGGCGATTGTATGCGCGGCGACATGAATCCCAAGCCACCCATTGTGTTGGGATTGCTGACGTTAGTCTTGCTGCCACCGGCCAATTGCAAATGGCGTGTCTTGCACACAAATATTCCGCCATTCTCTGTGTACATGCGGCAATGCAGGAATGCCAAGCTGCGATACAAGTGCTTGATCTCGCCAGAGCGTCCCTAGAAAAATAAATACAAAAGTTACCTTTTTGAAATTGCAGTTATATTATAGAACTTACGGCATGGGGTCCCTCCATTACTTTGACAATATCGCGACGACGAATTTGATTTTGATCAGCGTCAAGAGCAACTGTATTCTGATTTTCCCGACGTTTATGCAGAGCAGTTGGCTTGCACTCAATGCATTTTCCATTCATGCCCAACACATGAAAGTTCTCCCGTTCCAAGCGCACAATAACACCGACATTTTGAGAGCTATAAATGAAATAATTATAAGAAATGGATGGACACCAAATGATTATGTATCTAACTTACTCGAGTTGCACAAGATCTCCCCATTGAAATTGGCCAAGACAATCGACACCAGTTGCGACATCGGAGCAGAGCTGCAAATCTCGTGGCAGTACCTCAAGCTCATGATTAGTTAAATCAGAGACAAGCACAACACGCGCTGGTTCCACACGAATAATTAGACCGGTTTCGCCTTCATAACGTCCAGCCAAAACTCGAGCGTGATCGCCAGTTTTGAAGTATTTACGCAACTCGCTTGCTTTGAAGATCAGTGGATCCTTTAAGTCCTGATGCTTGGGCATCACTGTGATCATGGTGCCATCAATAGCAACAATCTTAGCTTGTAAATTTTCCAAATCTCCCACGCAGACTTCAACATTGTCACCCATGGAGAAGGAATGAGCGGCCGTAGGATCATCCTTCGCATTGGCCATAATTTCCATATTCACCTCTGTCAAAATCAATTGCAATATTGTGAATATAATTATAATTTGGCCAGCGATAGCGACTTACCCTCTGGTGTTTCCTCAAAACGCTCCAGTTCAGCCAGTGTTGGCTTAACGCCCTCCGAAAGAATTGCGGACATGGTGAAGTTTTTGTACAAAAAGCCTTTGCGCGAGTAGCGATTTCCTTCAAAGAGCAAAAAGTCACCATCCGAATGAACTTCGCCTCCAATAGCCCTAACAGCCTCAGGATCAAATGGCTTTGCTGTTGGTCGACGTTTCTTCTTACGCTTGCTATCGTCATTTTCCTAGAAAGATTGAATCTTTTAGTTTTAATTAATAAACAATAGACTGTGGTACTTACCGTCGCTGTGGTTCTTAATGCACCTCGCATGCGGGTGTAATCGATGCGTGGCAAAAGTTTGAGATGCACTTGATTTTGTGCCAAGTCCACATAGTCCACTTGTGCAATATCATCCTTGTAAAGACCGCGCTTTAATCGCACCCATTGTTTGACCTTAAGGCCCACCTGCTCTTTGACAACTTTGAGAACATCCGTCATTTCTTTAATCGGCACCATTTCCTGCTTCCATTTGCCCACACGCAAATTGCCCACATTATCAATGGCGGTTTTGACGTGTGTTTGCTTGTATGCCTCGAGATAGATGTATCCCTTCACACCTTCTGGTGCGATAATCGATTTAATTTGCAAAGGATCATCGGTGTTCAAGTAGGTTAAGAACTTTCGCATCAAGAGCAATGCCGTCGCCTTCTCTTCACCAATGCGACACTTGACCATCCATAAATTTGGATCCCTAGTAAAATATAAAGTTGTATTATTGTTTTGTTATGTTGTTTAAGTAGTTGAGAACGCACTTGATGCCGGGCAACAGAGTTTGCTGAGTGATTTCATCGGACATTTCTTCGCCACCATCGCCAAAATGTCGCTTCGCTACTGATTCGTCAGCATATTTCTTTCGCAGATACTCCTCGATCTCATCCTCTTTTTGAGTGCTAAAAAGGGTACGGAATTAAAAAAAATTTTCCAATATTTTGTAAATGCGTTAACTTACTCCCACAAATTGGTGCCGCGTCGTCGTATTTCAATATCTCTAGCGGTTGGACCGAGCTCGTCAATTTCGTTGCCAACAATGCCAATCTCGTTGGCGCCTTCTTCCCACTCATCATCCTCGTCCACCTTTAATTACAAACAATAAACATTTATAAGAATTCTGCAATAAAATATACGAGAGAACAACTGCGCACGACGCACTGACTAGATTGAATTACACAAAGAAAACCCTGTTTTTGTTTATTACAATTTTACCTCGTCATCCACTTCAGCTTCGTCAATGATGAAACCTCCAAAGCGCTCCTTCTTCTTCTTCTTTCTCGGATGGTCATCGTTTTCCTCTTCGTCGTATTCCTCCGAGTCTATATCTTCACCCTGATCATCCTCAGAGTCCTCGCTCTTGCGTCGATTTGCACGTCCTCCTTGTGGTTGAGGGGAATCTGACCCAGAGCCAGAGTGAGCCGAATGCGAGCGTGACCGTGATGATCTAGACCTGGACCTGGACACGGATCGCGACCTTGAGCGAAAGCCAGATTTGGATCGAACACTCTGCTGCGACTTGTTAGATATCGATCCATCCTCGGAGCCACTGTCCGACATATTGCTGACTTCGGAGTCCGACATTTTTCACACTGCGTTGTAGACGTGTACAAAAGTGTGCTTTTTGTTAATCTTGCTAAATAAATCAAATGCATTTATTTTATAGGTAATCTGGGCTTATAACTTACATATTGGTTATTAAACTATGTGCATATATTGTTCATTTGCTAAACTTTAGAACTTTCCGTAATTCCAACACACTGTTTCCACATAGATAGGGTTGCACTTTACTTTTTTATAGACGCCTGGTTTAAGCGTGACCGCAGGGTAGATTCTAAAATAAACCAAATATTTACCTTCTAGTTTACCAGCAATCCATAAATGGCCACACTGCTTTGGGCTGCCATATGTTTTTACTTCAGCTTGCGTCAGCGTGAGGGGTATTCCTTGTTACATTTAATAATGTATTTATTGTAATATAGCATTTTTATTAGAGTACCTTCAGTTTTAAAGACAATAAACTGTTTCGTAACGATTATTAAACAATGACTTTTCATATATATTTACATTTTTAGAGACAAAAAAAATTGCTTACCTTACCACACCTGTATGTTTGTGACGTCGTATGTAGCTAGTGCATTTTCTCTTGTGTGAATGGCGTCATAATACCATGTACAACATATTGGCACTCCCCTACGAATAGAAAACTCGGCAAGAAGAAGCAACCGTAAAGGGAAGTAGTTGCTGTTTTAAAATAGTAAAATTATGAAATAATTAAATATTAATGGCTAAAATGAATGTAGTTTATTAGATTGTGTTGGTTGTAAAGATGGAGAAAATGCAATTGTGTCGTCGCGAAAAGTTCACGTAATTATAAGTAACCGAACACTTCATTTTAAAGTTGTACTTACATATACATATTTATGTACATATGAGTGTATATGTATTTATGTGCACTTACGTGCATACATACAGACAAGTTTCCTTTAAAAAATTAGAGATTGCGATTAATCGATTGAGCGCTAGGCTGCAACCTGTGGGTGATGATAGTAAGTGGGCGGGCTTGTAGGCGGTTGATGATAGGCAGTAGGTGTCGGGTGTAGAGTGCACTTGTGGAGTTTGGCCAATGACGCAATTAGTCCTTTGCTACGCGGCGATAAATTCTTAAAAGCTTACAGTAAGTCTGGATTAAATACGTATACTTTCAACATACTTAGGTGGTGAATGCACACACGCAAAAATCGCCAACGGTGCGATATACACATTTGAAACATGAACACAGCGGAGGTCAATCAAAGCCAAAGCCCACCACATATGTGCAATGAATGTAAGTAAATAGAAATCTCTTTAACGCTCTCTATACTTAAACCATAATGCATTTTTTGCTTCCAGCACACGATGAAGACTATGTGCTGCATGTGCATATGCCAAACAAGAGCTTCAAAGCGATTGGCTTCAATAAGAATGAAACCGTGTTGCACATTATCAAAAAAACCGTGTCAGAGTTCGGCAAAGATGGTCAGCCACCGCCGAGCACACAACGGTATGCATGTCGCATGTTGAATGTGATCACGAAAGAAGTAAGTAAAATGTGTACGCGTATTGGTTTACACTAAATATTTACATTGTTTACTGTTTTGTTGTTCTGTTTAGATTGTATGGCTAGCGAGGACCACGTTAATGGAGAAGGTGATGTCGCACATTTTGTCGCCCGGGTGCTCAAATGTCGATTGTCCAAACAATGATCCAAGCACATCTGAGATGGCGGAAAATAGAGATGTGCATCAAGGCAGGCGATTCATTACCAAAGGCGTGTGGCGCGTTGAACTGCGCGTTCGCTATGTACCACACAGGATTCAAGATTTGTTTGACGAGGACAAAACCACTTGTTTCTACTATTTTGATCAGCTAAAGGAAGATTATATCCAGGCCAACATTGCGTCTGTTGATGTTGATTTGGCGGTGCAACTTTGCTGCTTGGGCGTGCGTCATTATTTTAAAAACATAACTCTTAAGGCGCCGGATAAGAAACAGCACATCGATTACATTGAAAAGGAAATTGGATTTAAATATTTCATTCCGCAAGCTGTGATAGTCACAATAAAGCCAAAGAATCTGAAGAAAATGATACAGGTGGGATACAAAAGGGTCTACAATTACAACGACATTGAGTACTTAACAAAGTAAGTTTATTTGTTGTTGTATTTAGTTTAGCAAATTAATATCAAATTGCCAATGATTTGCAGGTTCTATGATCTTCTGAAGAGCCTTTCATTAGCCGACTATGAACAATTTTCTGTCACCCTGAGCTCTGCTTGGAATATTTCTGGAATTCTGCATGTTGGTCCCCATATCGGTAATTATTCTTAACCATTAATATAAACAAGAAGCTTACACAAATATTTTTCGACAGGAATCTCCTACCAGACACATCCCCAAGCCAGTTTAACAAATGTCGCACAATTTAAGGATGTCGTTGCGATCAGAACCTGCGCTCTACCAAAGGAAAAACTCGCCAAGGATAAGTCCACAGAATTCGAGTCACAGAACTTGAACTGCAATTGTCAAAAAATCAAAACTCAAATCAAAATATCTGCTTCAAATATTGAAGAAGACTTAATTATTACATGCAATGGAGTAAATGTAAATTAATACATTTATATAAAATTTTGAATATATAACTAATCGTGATGCATTTTGCAGACTGCTGAAAGCATTGCCGATCTTATTGATGGATATTGCCGATTGCTGACAAAAGATGTTGAATTCACGATTTGGGAACGCGAATCAAATACACCAAATACCGACACATTAACGAAATCTTCGAATTCATTGCGAGAAGCTCCCAATACTTCATCGCCAAAGAATAAACCAACTTTAACAGATGATTATGCTGAAATTGGTTTACTGGAAGGCGAAGGAGACTACTCCACGCCCACAGGTAAACAATGGCTTAACGGTTCTTACCATGTTATATTCAAGTTTTTACATGTTTTTAGTACGCAACTATGAGCTGGATCGATCGCAAATTGTGCTTAGCGCTAAAATAGGCGTGGGTCAATTTGGAGACGTTTACGTTGGGAGCTATACGTTTCCAGTATCAGCCAAATCGAAAACTAAAGCAAATGACAGTGCTTTAAGTAATAGCGACACCAAATACGATGTCATTCAAGTGGCTGTAAAGACATGCAAGGCAAATGAGGATCCCGAAAAGACAGAAAACTTCCTTGCAGAAGCATGTAAGTTAAAATATATTGATATATGGCTAGTTCTTTATTTAATGTTGTCCATTTTTCATTGTAGATATAATGCAAAAGTTTGACCATCCACATATCATACGTCTGATTGGCATTTGCAGCATTATGCCGATTTGGATAGTAATGGAATTGGCAAAACTTGGTGAACTACGCGCCTACTTAAAAGCGAATAGTGATAGGTGAAATTTAGATTATCGTTTTTAAATTGCATATGTTTAATCAAAAGTTTATATTGCCAGACTGAGCCATGCAACCTTGCTTAAATATTGCTACCAATTGTCAACAGCGCTGAGCTATTTGGAGTCTAAGAAGTTTGTGCACCGAGACATTGCTGCACGTAATGTTCTCGTTAGCACTCCCACTTGTGTCAAGGTGTGTAATTAAATAACAAGTATTGTTTGGTTACTTTTACCAATATTTATGAATTCCAAATCGTAGAAAAATCAAGATACAATTTAAGAATATATTTAAATCATTTCAGTTGGCTGATTTTGGTCTATCTCGCTGGGTCTCCGACCAATCGTATTATCACTCAACGCCCACAGGTTTGCAATATTTAGCTTTTACTTTGTTGAATTTAGTGTAATGAAATTTCATCTTTCAGTTGCGCTACCGATTAAGTGGATGTCGCCAGAGTCAATTAATTTTCGACGCTTCACAACCGCTAGTGATGTCTGGATGTTTGGTAAGCCATAAAATGCTTTTAAATTCATGTTATCTTTATGATTATATTTGGCTTTAGGTGTTTGCATTTGGGAGATTCTTATGCTCGGCGTGAAGCCTTTTCAAGGCGTCAAAAATAGCGAAGTAATCACAAAACTGGAGAACGGAGAAAGGCTTCCTCTACCGCCAAATTGTCCGCCACGGTTATACTCCCTAATGTCGCAATGCTGGGCTTACGAGCCTCTCAAACGACCCAATTTTAAGCGGATTAAAGAGACATTATAGTATGTATTCAACGCAATGTTTCTACTAAATAATAATAATTAAATTTCTTGGTTTATAGTGAAATTCTATTGGAAGACAGCATGAATGCGTCGGAGACAATGCGACGGGAACACCGCCGAGTAGCTGGTACTTCTTGGCTAGGCCCCGAGGACAATGACATTCCTCCCTTGAAGCCATCGAGAACTATTAGTGACATTGGTAACATAACTTGTAACATGCCTCTGAGGTAGAATATTATGCAGATTTATTATTGTTTATAGATAATCCAAGCCTGATGAATGCCAGTGAGGAAAAAGGCATTGTACCACAGACATACATAATTGCCCAAAATCCGGCGGTGCTCGCTCGACTCATGATGGAGAACCAAAAACGTGGCATTAATCCCGCTGCGTACACTACACCTGCCTCGGTATTTAACACTTTAGCCGTAGGATTAGATGCCAGTAATTCAAGTCAATCGCTTAAAACCACTAAACTCCCAGCAGCGGAGCTGCTAAAACTCGATCCTGTCGCTGATTCCGATAAATTTCCAACTAACAGCATCTCATCTCATAATCTTAATCCATCGTCATCTGAAACTAGTGTATTTGACTCATCCACTTTAAATGCCATGCATATTAAGCCCCAGGTATTATTTACCGATCATTTATCGATGAAGAACAACTTTATCATATGTGCGCCACCTACGGAGAGCGATTTTCACCTTAATCAAATGCAAATGGATACCAAAACTGTAAATCAAATGACACGTGCTGCAGGTTATAGTATTTACGGCAGCCTCGAAAGGCATCAGCCAACGATGGATAAAACAATGTTGTCCAAGGGTGGCAGCCTGGAGCGTCATCAGTCACTAATGTCGGCTCAAAATATGAATTACCACAAGCAAGTTGCACCACACCCAGCAGATCGTTCGAGGAGTATGGACCGCAATAGTCACTTTCATGCTTATCGCCAGCAAATGAAGACATCCATTGAATGTGAAGCCTTGCCCGAAGAGATCTACGATTTTGGGGGTGCTGGCCTCAAAACTTGCGTGTCTGTTAAACAAGTACCGAATGCCACAATGCAATCACTGTTGCATTCATCACCAATTAATTCAAATCAAAAGACACAAAATTACAATGGTCCGCAAGCTGCTCTACAAGAAGTTGACGAGCTTAAATGCGATTGGAATTCGCAGTGGACACAACAGACTAATCTCTCCCAGGAAGGCGCTGCCTGCATGCCACTAAATACTGATGTTACAAATCAGGTTTGCGGGACGATGCACATCAAATGGATACCTCTTTTTCCGCTTTTCCTTTATTTTTTTGTATCATTTGAACATATATTTTTTAGTTGTTTACGCTTTTAAGTTATTTATTAGCTATAATTTAGCACTTTTGAACCTAATATGAACTACAATGTGTGTGACATTCATTTGCAGAATATGCCCAATCCAATCGGTGAAAAGTTGCGGCAACAACGCAAGGACAGCAATAGTGATGGTGAATGGCTGCATCAAGAGGAAATGCTGGTATGTTTTATATTCTATTCGACAATAGTTTATTGTGCATAAAAAAAAACCTATTCTATTTTGCAGAGAAAGCGATCTAGCTCTATACCCCCTGGAGCTGTTACAGACATTTTGGCCAAGCATCAAACATTTAAAACAGACTTGACATCAGCTGGACCAACAATTTTACCGGACTCGAACTCCCGAACAAAACTCTCGTTGGATTATTTGACAGCAGCTGAGGAAACTAATGGCTCGAGGTCTCGAAATAGTGAAATTCCTGATGCCATTCGACCCGTAAATCGTGCCAACGACGAAGTCTATTGCGCCACAACTGCCGTAGTCAAATCAATAATGTTGCTTTCGCAAGGTGTGGAAAAGTCGCACATTGATGGCTACTTGCATTTGGTTAAAAATGTTGGTGTCGAACTTAGGAATCTACTTAAATCGGTCGATAAAATTTCGATACTGTTTCCAGCGCAAGCTCTGAAGTAAGAAGGCAAATATCTATATTTAAATCAATATATTTCAATGGCATATTCTTGTTGTGCTTGCAGAGAAGTGGAGATGGCGCACAAGGTACTTTCCAAAGACATGCATGAATTGGTCTCGGCAATGCGACTGGCTCATCAATATAATGATACGACCTTGGATAATGAATACAGAAAGCAAGTATTTCTTAACATTGTGTTATTTAAATTATATTGATGTAATTTACTCCTAGGAGTATGTTATCTGCTGCGCACATCTTGGCAATGGATGCAAAGAATCTCTTTGATGTAGTCGACTCAATTCGAAATCGATATCAACAGATATCAAGTACCTCGAAAGAATCAGGCAGCTCATCTGTAAACTGTGAACAGCAATCTGGTCAATTGAGCTGTGAAGTAGCTGGTCCTTCGTCTTTTTCACTAATTGGCGATATTAGTGGCAATGTAAATGACATCAGTCTATACGACAATGAGAGCTTGGCGCACAGCTTCAACGCTCGACAACTACAAGCACAAACGGGAAATAAATCTGGCAGCTTACAGAGAGATATTGATATTAGCTCGGTTGCGACGACGGGCAACGAGCCCCTAAAAATAATTGAAGACACGTTAAATAGCAGCTCATCCGCTGAGCATATGTATAGTAACACTTCCGCCCTACATAGCCATGGATAAATTGAAAAAAAAAAAAACAAATTAAATAGTTCGACTCTTTTTTATAACTTTATTAAAAAATAGAGTACTATATGCTAACATTCTGTGTATATAACAAGCCAAAATACATATGTACATAAGTATGTGCTTTCTTAAAAATGCGCAATTCATCCAAAAAAAAAAAGGAAAAGAAAAGAAAAACAAAAACTAAACTCTCATATACACACATTAAATATTTTATGTATACTGCTTATGTTCTTTACATGTGACGAACACTCAACTTCGGCCGGCCGCTGTTAATGCATTATTAATTCGTCAAATAGTCAAAAATACATTTAAGAGACACTTATGTATATGTAATTAAATCAAACAATTACTAGTAGGAATATCAAAAGTATTCGTTTTTATTTCAATGGAACAGTGATTTGGTCAAAGCTGCCACTTGATGCACTTTGAATAGTATGTGATATTGGGAATTAATTGAGATCTTAGCTGTGTCCTGTCCCAAATTTAACATTACTAAACGAAACCAAACTTGGCGAATAAGAAACACAGAATAGAAATAGATGGTTTTTAAATTAAATGTTGCTATAATTTCTTTAATAATAATAATATGCATTTTTTAATTAAATGTATTGCGTAGTTTTATTTGATATTCGATACTAAAAGATGACAAAAATATGTAAAAGTACGAAATCAGATGAATATCTATATAACGAGAACACTGATCGAATTTATGTGGTGAGAAAGTAGATTATGCCCTTGTCATATAAATATCTATTAAATTCTTTGTTCTTTGTTCGGTAACATTTAAACAAATGCAAATGAAAAATCAACAACATCGCGTAAATAGAACAATTATTAACGAGCTGAGTTGCTATTGAATGTAATTAGGAATATATTGTCCGTTCAATCCATTCCTCCAACGTAAAGGTGGCAGTTTCGTTCTTTTCGGCATCTCGTTCCTTGAATATTTCTGGAATTTATATTTTAAATACGTTAGAAAGACATTCAAAATATAAATCAATTTCTATATATACCTATATATGTCTTAATTTTGACGGCACACATGAGGAAATCATCAAATGCAATCTTTCCGTCTCGCGATCCATATCGATGACCTAAAGCGTTCAACACACGATTATTTAAATGATAACCAGCCGATTGAAGTGCTTCACGAAGCTGAAAGCCTGAAATGCGGCCAGAGCTGTCAGTATCGTATTGCTTAAAGATCGCCTTCCATTTGGCGATATCAGAAAGCAAAGCCTCAAATTCTTCGAATCCCAGTTTCCCGGACTTATCGGCATCCAACATAGCAACCATAGAGCGGCAAACATCTTTGGAAAAGCCGTGCGTCTCATCAACAATAGCTATAACAAATGCAGTGAACAATGAGAATTATGTTTACATTCCACGCATGCTGATGTCTTACGTCGATTAATAGCTGGATTATTTTCTATTAGTGGCTTGCTGGACTGATCGCCCGCTCCCAGCTGATTTTCGAAGGGTGTGCCTTTAAGGAATGGCCCACAAATCAGGGCAAGCAACCCACAGGCATTGCCAGAGTCCTCTCCTCCCATGCCAGCTGCTTGAGTCTCAAATGCATTGTTGGCTTGGAAGCGACTGTATTCGATTGCCTTTGGTAAATCTGGATTGTAAAAAGGTAAACTTAAAAAAAACTTGATATAATATTAATATGTATATCAAACTCACCATCCTTCATCGAGTGATCCAAGATGAGTTTCAACTCCATCCAATCAACTTCTTGATCCTTGCCAGCAATGCTGTCGAACAGTCGCCTCAAGCTGTCCTTTTGAGGATCTGTAGGCCTTGGCGAAGGAATTGCTGGTACCACCTAAGATACACAAATAATATTCATTAATTATTATCAGTTATATTGAAATGGTTATTAACTTACATCATCAGCATGACCGCCGTAACCAACATGATCATCGTTCTCTCTACATAAAAATTGGTGGGAAATTTGATTTGGAAAATTGATTGATAAAATAGAAGGTTTTATTAAATTGTCGGTATGTAGCTACAATATTTCTATTTCAAATAGAGCAATAGTATAATACATTTGAAAATTGTAATAATACGTACAATAAGATTAGGGCAATATGCATTTAAAGGAGGTCCGCCATTTACAGAACAGAATAAATTATAATTTATTAAATACTCAATCCATTATTGGTTGACTAGTTGTCGTTTGACATTATACTTTTTAATGCAATAATTTACAATACTCGTTTTAGTTCAATTAAGTTCATAAAACAATAGATTGATCAAGGAATTTTTAAAATTGATCAGATTGAATCATGTGCAACTAAATATATATTTTAAAATTTGCTACCACTAAGGGATATTCAACAATAACATTTTTGGAATGTACTCTAAAACAAAAACATGATTTCTAATTTTACACCTGTGGGCAAAATAATAGCTTATACAAACCTGCAAAGCAATTAATTGTTAATTATACTAGTAATTATTCTTACATTACGGTGAGTAATGTTAAACTAAAGTGACGAATTCATAGAACCAAGACGGAAACTTGTTAGATATTACTCATCTTTTTGCAGGTTTGACATTTTAAATTACATTTACATTAACATGTTAGATTATAATCTCAGCTGAGTTTTTTTTTTAGATTAGATTGGTGCAGTTAACATTTGAGTGAGCATTAATTGAAGAAATACAAACACCGTTATGTTTAAATATTTATGAGCATGAGTTAGAAAACTTTTTTTTAAATGAGCATGAGAACATGTTAGAGCCAGAATTTAATCAACATTTACTGCTATTTTATCTTCCCACAGGTTTATATTACTATAGTATAAGTTAGCTGTTACACATGCACACAGGTACAAACAATCAAGGTAATCACAGTACCCACCCCTCTCGCATATTGCATAGATAGAATAATTGAAATATTTATCGGTTGCCGAATTTTAGATCTAATATACAAACTCTTCTGCATTTGCATTGTATACGCACTCCATATTATTTTTAGTTTCGGAAAAGACTCGAATGATGAATTCGCCTTCCTCATTTGGATCGAAAGTTGACGGTACAATCAGATAATGACCCGGAGGCAGTTTAAAGCGAGCGCACACCTATTCAAATGGAATGCAAAGAATTATTAATTGATGAGATAATAATTAATATAATATATACTTCTCGTGTGTTGATAAAGTGTGGCGAGCGGCCAACTGACGATTTATATTTGAAGAAATTGATGCCCTGCGGACGATTCTGCAGATCGTGATCAGTGAGACTATAGATGGCAAAACCAATTGTTAAGCACTCCATGCCCATGTTGCGCTTCGATCTGCGATTCTTTTGCATCAGGGCCACAATCACAGTGCAGTGTCCCTCCTCATCCTCCTCATCGGGATCGACGAGTGTTATAATATACTGGGGATTGTGCCAGAAAGTTTCCAAGAAGTTGCGACAACCTCCAGCTGTCACTCCCGGCGTCCATTCGCCCTCGTACATGGACATTTCCCATTTGCGTTTGCCATTTTGCTGATAGTCATCGCTCTTTTGCGAGAATGAATCTGGTGACAAATTGCAGATCTCGACGCGATCGAAATAATTCAAAAAGTCCTGGAACGACATCCAGAACTCGCCATCGCGATCGAAAGTCAATCCTATTTCCGTCTTCTGCTCCTCGGGTATGTAACGCCACTCGGGTGAACTGTCGCTCCAAGGTCCGTTCCACTCGGCTTCATTGCCCCACGGGTTACGCATACGTATCATGGGAATCTTGCCTTGACGATTTGGAGTCACAATGTCAATAAGGCAAACCTGCAAACAACAATAATGAACAAATGTATTAACAAATTACGACCAAGTTGAAGAGCAACACTCGCACCCACCTTGGTGATGGAGTAAGCATGTCCGCGAATTAACCCCTGTGGCGTTTCAGCCTCCAGCACATTGGGATCCGCTTCGATGGAGCAGCCCATCATGGAACTGCGCTCCGCCCCTTTTTGCAAAATGGTAAAAAGATTGTCCGGCGACTCCTTGAGGTCATACCATTCACTGACACCGCCAGTGAAATCCTCCATAGCCTCGCAAGTAGTGCCTCCCTTAAGCGCCTCATAAGAGCCATGAAGTCTATACAAATTATAGGCATTAGGAAATGAGTTAATTCAATAATTGATTAGCAATTATACTTGGCGTAGGCCTTTTCCAAGAGAGCACTCCAGAACTCGTTCTTCTCCGCCGAATGCATATAGAGTAGCTCTCCACGATATGTCGGCAGACGATCATCAATAATTACATCCACCCATTTACCTAATCAATTTAGTTAAATAAATTAGTAGTGAAAAAATACGTAAACAAATTCAATAATTACCGTACTGCCAAAAGCGAAAATGAAAGATGCCCGCATAGTTTTCTTGGAAGCTTTGCTCCGGCGGAATTACGCGGAAAAAGAGATTCGATTCCTGTGTCAAATTTGCGGTGGCAGCCAAAAGCCAACAGTCTCCAAGTTCGCCCTGCTGCACATCAAATCGAGAGAAGCCTTCCACAAAGAACTGCGGATCCTCCACAATTTCCTGAAAAGTATGTGTTGAGAGTTAAGAAAAATCGCATCATTTTGTATATAGAATAACTTACATGCGGACGCAGCCATTCAATGTGCCGATCAGGTCGACGCGAGAACATCAGAGATTCGTTGCTAGCGGGGAAAAGTGGATCCTCGAAGAGCGAACCACTCGCCAGGCAGCCGTTCAGCAATGACTCGTAATCCTGCACATCGACATTGTGTCCCAGACCAGCATTCGTCTCACCCAGCTAAAAACGATGCACTTTCTTATTAGTATCACAAACATATGAAATTTACTATATTTGTGGAAAGGGAAATATGAAAAATGTTGCTCTACATTTTATACATGAAGTATACATACATATACATATAGTAAGAGAAATGTGAGATGTATCCTAAAATGTTTACACAGCCACAATCACGAACACAAACACAAAGTAATAAAGAAGGACGACAACGTGTTATCCTTGCAAAAGCAAAGTACTTACATTACCATTAAATTCAGCTACTGCATTTTGCAAGGGTCGCTTAGTTTTTAAGTAGAGTTTTCAATGACAAGAGTAGAGTAGAGTGTAAATGCATGATTAGAGGAGCAAAATGTAAAAATGTAAGCTTTGTTCGACCGTCTGACATCTTGCAAGAGATACTGTCAACTAACGGACTACTTACGTTGCCATTCACAGTGGCTACCTCACTTTGCAAGGGTCGCTGAATTCGAATGGCAAAAGGAAAGTGTAAATGGATTGAGCAGGTATTAAAATGTATGATTGTACGACTGTATGTTATATAGAATGATGTACCCTCACTTTAGTTTGTCAATCACACATACCACTCGCATGTTCTTGATGCTAGGCAGAACTCGCTTTGTTTCGGCCTCCTTCTTCACAAAAATTTCATTGATCACAGATCCAACAACTTCTTTGGCGGCGCCCATTGCGGCATCGCCGGCGGCATTGAGGAACTCTTGCCCTGCCTGTCTTAAGAATCCTTTGAGTTCATCCATCTTGAATTCCTATGTTGTTGGAAAATCTAAAAAAATAAAAAATCATAGGTATTAAAACTAGAGAAAGCTTTTTGGCTTTACAATTTTTTAATTCATCATTTTGGGACCAATATTGTAATAAACACGACACCTTGACCCCATTGGGTATTTAAGTAATGTGTTGACATCATGCGTAGATGTTAACCAAGTATATAGTCCCGTAGGAAATTATATTTTAATTATCTTGGGTGTATATATGTAAATATGTATTCATAAGTATCTGCAAGGCGTGTGTAAACTACTCAAAGTCACGCAATGAGTTGCTCTCAATTAGTATATCATTATTTACTTATATCTGCAAAACTCTTAGGATAAACTATCTAATATTTATTATTTGGTTTGCAGACTTTATTTGATGAGGTTTTAGCAAATAGTTATAAAAATCAACAAATCAAAATTATTGAACTTTCAAAATTATAACTTTTAAACATTCACATTGATATTTCGTTTGTTTGTTGATAAATAAGTCAATTATAAGATTATTTTTTATCGACAGTTTAAATAAACAAAAAAAAATGATATAATTAGATAAACAAATAGATAGATAATAAATAAACCCATTAAACCAAATGCAATTTATCAATTCCGCACACATGACAACTTAGTAAGGGCGTTCATAAGTAAACAACATGTTTAACGCTTGTTTTATGGACTTAGACAGTAATAAAACTGGCAATAAATGCTTTAATCGTTTTTAAACAGTCAATATTTACGATTGCAATCCTTTTCACATAAATCCAAATAATCTCTAACCATAGCATTAGATTATTTGGTAAATTCAGTTAAAAATGCGGAGAACTATATAATTTATTTTCTTTTAAAACGAAAGACTTAAATTGAAACCGTTCTAATGTGAGTCATTAAAGATAAGAATATTAAAGTTAATAATTTGAAGTCTATCCGGAGGGCGCTGTTCGTATATAACAAAATACATATCTACCAAAATGCGGCATGATGTTTGTTACATACCAAACAGATGAACATTTTTTGATATTCAACTGGATGGTGACATCATTGCAAAGAACATACAACCATATGAATATGTATAGACTATGTGTATGTGTGTCATTTCAATACATTTATTTATCGTATGCTTGTAAACGGCGGCATCGAAAATAAATATACTTCTATACACATTTATTTACGCACAAATTTTTTATCTTTTAATTAGCATAAACATTTAAGTTGGACGCCCGCTTTCCCTGTGCATGTGTGCATGTGTGCAGATGTGAATTAGTTTTGTTGTGTTGCTGGCCAAGTTTATTCACTTTATAAATATTTCCTTTTGCACCTTCGTCATCATAGGGCGAAAACATTAATTAAAGCATTTAACTACAAATTCGAATGCGAAGTTGAAACAGGTTTAATAACAATCACAAGTTCTTAGTGTTTCCACCACATGCCACAGCACGCACATACAAATATATATATAGACGTATATGAGCCAATAATAATAGACAAAGTCTATTTATAATATATAAAATATATTTGTTGATTAATATAAACCTTGTAGATTGAATAAACGATTTCCCCACTTCACGCACACTTGCAGACTCTCACTTTAAAACTGACAACAATACTACGTAGTATATGCACATTTACACAAGAATACAGTTTTCTTTAATTTGAGAAGAATCAGCACCACATTCGTCATTGACGCTATGTAGTTACTCACTGAAAAGAATTTTCGAACTTTCGCTGCTGCTCAACAAAAATTGTTAATGAATTTTATACAAGTAGCATGTTGCCAACTACTATGAGCAACATATGTAAGTATGTATGTGTGTAATTTCTCATCAGCTGACAAAGTCACAACACAAAATTATCGAAAATCGATAGCACGTTGTTATACGACAGTTTGACAAATTCTTATGAAGCGCCAAATTTAATTTGAATGGATAAACCAACTGCGTAGATTATTATTACTCATGATTGGTTATTAACGTCTAACGTGCTTAATATTTAATAATTTACAACAGCAAATAACAAATAATAATTTGTGGCTCATGGAAATCTTAGAATCCCTTCAAGAGGATTATATTAATTATTATTTGTTCTTGCAATTTCAATAGCTACGTTTATTTTTAATTTGATTATCGATAATATCAACTTGAAGATAAATCATGAAATATGAACCAACGAAGTTCGTTCCGGAGTTTTCATTCCACAACGATCGCGCTGCAAAGAGCTGCCAACTCGTCGGAAACTACTTCCAAGAAAAATGCATCCATGAGATTAAGATACATACAACAAACTGAAGACAAGTGTGTAGGAATTTTTAATGTACACATAAATACTCTGCATTCTAAAGGTTGCGCATTTAAATTGTTTGAGCAGAATACAGTGTACAAAAGTAAAACAGATGCTCAACGATTGAAAAGATTGTTAATATTCCAAATAACAAGATGACTCCATCTGTGGTATTTTTGCCGTCACTTTGGCTAATTTCAATGATTTGTATGCTGCCATCAACGTACTCAACACAGTCTGGGATCTACGTAGACAATGGCAAAGATCAAACCGTAATGCAACGCGTGCTAAACGATGACGACAAGATGGATGTTTCATATGAGATCCTTGAATTTCTGGGCATTGCCGATCGTCCACTGCACCATAGAAATCACGCCTTGTCGCTGCGTAAATCGGCGCCCAAATTTCTGCTGGATGTCTATCATCGCATCACGGCAGAGGAAGGACTCACTATTGACAATCATAATGATCATCGCCGCTCCAAGCGTGAGGCAGATGATAATGAGCAGAATTTCATCACTGATCTGGATAAGCGGGTAATTGATGAGAGCGATATCATTATGACATTCCTGAATAAACGCAATCACAACATGGAGGAGATGCGTCATGAGCACGGCAGTCGCCTTTGGTTCGAAGTGTCCAACATTCCCAGCGACAATTATCTCATGATGGCCGAACTTCGCCTTTATCAAAATTCCAATGAGGGCAAATGGATGACGACCAACAAACAATTCACAGTCACCGTTTACGCAATAAACTCAGCCTCAGGATCGGGGCAAAACTCGCTGGAACCACTGTCCTCGGTGAATACGACAGGCGACTATATTGGCTGGTTGGAGCTGAATGTCACGGAAGCTCTGCATGAATGGTTAATTAATGCCAGAGAAAATCACGGCGTCTATATTGGAGCACATGCTTTAAATAAGCCGGAACGTGAGATAAAGCTGGACGACATTGGATTGACACATCGTCGTGCCAAAGCGGACGATGAGTACCAACCCTTTATGATTGGTTTCTTCCGTGGACCCGAACTTATTAAATCAACCGCACACAACACGCAGAAGCGAACAAAGCGCAGCACTTTGCATCAGCGCAAGAAGAAAAAGTCTGAGATGAGCAATCCCTTCATGGAGAACACGATGGAAAATACGCGCAGCTGTCAAATGCAAACACTGTACATTGACTTCAAGGATTTGGGCTGGCACGATTGGATTATTGCACCTGAGGGTTACGGTGCCTTCTATTGCAGCGGCGAATGCAATTTCCCATTGAATGCGCATATGAATGCCACCAATCATGCAATTGTCCAAACTCTGGTGCATCTGATGCAGCCGAAGAAGGTTCCAAAGCCATGCTGTGCTCCGACACGATTGGGAGCTCTTCCCGTCCTATATCATCTGAACGATGAGAATGTCAACCTGAAGAAGTATAAGAATATGATTGTCAAGTCCTGCGGGTGCCATTGATTTATGCTATTTGTGTATTTATCTTTAAATGTAATAACATAGCTCTGTAATTAATTAATAACTATATACAACATGTCATTCTCTGTAATCTGCAATCTCAAATATATTTTTGTAGAAATAAACCAAAAGTATTGTATGAAACGCTTTTTTATTCATTATAAATTCAAACGAAATGCTTCTTAATTGTTTAATTCAATGTATATAATGAAAAACACTTTTTCAAAGTTAAAAAATTATAAAAAGAAATGATATACTCTCTTATTCGTTATGTAATCAATAACTGTGGAAGAAAAATATCTATTTTTGTGTCTCATTATACATTTAAAAGAAATCCTTCTTAATTGTTTAGTTCAATGTACATACATAATGAAAGGCACTTTTTCAAAGTTAAACAAATTATAAAAAGAAATGATATACTTTCTTATTCGTTATGTAACCAATAACTGCGGAAGGAACAAAGATCTATTATTGTGTATCCAATAATTCCGGAAGTCAAAAATATCTATTATTGATACTCTTATTCGTTGTGTATCCAATAATTACGGAGGGCAAAACAAATCTATTATTAAGTGTCCAACGCGTTTGTCGATGAGTGAAGTTATAAGACGACCACTTAAGTATGGTGAACAAGTTAAAAAATTATACAAAGAAATGATATATATTCGTTATGTAACCAATAACTGCGGAAGGAATAAAGATTTATAAATGTGTCTCATTATAAATTCAAAAGAAATGCTTCTAATTTGTTAGTTCAATATAAGTAATGAAAGGCACTTTGTCAACTGCGGAAGGAATAAAGATCAATGTGTCTCTAATTATTCCGGAAGTCAACAAAATCTATTATTGATACTCTTATTCGTTGTGTATCCAATAATTACGGAAAGCAAAAAGATCCATTATTAAGTGTCCAACGCGTTTGTCGATGAGTGAAGTTATTAGACGACCACTGAAGTTTGCTAGATTCACATTAAATGGAGCACTCCCGTACCTAAAACACACATTTTAAAAATAGGCATGTTAGTGAAGATGTTTAGAAATTCTATTTAACAAAAGTAAACAGAAGAGACATTCAATATTTAATTACTTAATTAATTTTTTACTTACATAATTTCACTCACTGGAATCACGTTCCGAAAGTATTCTCGAAAGTTGATTGCGCCCTTATGGAACTCCACTCGACTTATGCTAAGCATTCGATTTGGATCTGTGGTGTATAAAATGACAAATATTTGCCGAGTCGGAATCACAATAGGGCGCACAAACTTTCCAATCACATTCTCTATATATGCTGCATCGCTCTTTTGATAGAAATCATCTACGGTTTCTTTCGTATACAACGAAAAGAATTGTCTTTCAATGCTCTGATTTTCGATCGATGTAAAATGCTGATCGAGAATGCCTTGTTGACCAGAAAAGTACGAGTTTATATTTAGCAAAAACCATTTCTGTACTTTAACGCACGGCTTCACGCCAATTGGTGGTGATGGTTTAAAACCAGCAGTGACATCCTCATGATAGAACATGGTAGCCAACGCATCGACAAGAAAACGATGGTTCTCTGCCATTTTGGAGTCGTTGCGCCATTTTTGTGAATCGCAGCAGTATCGCAGAAGATATTGATAGCTTCTGAAAAAATGTTGACGTGTTTTCATTACTAGATCTATGTTGGGCTTTGATGTCTGCATCCAAATCCATTCGTCTATGTAGAAATGTACGTTGGAATCATTTGACGATGGATCAGATGGCTCAATCTCGACTGTTTGATCCATGTCCAACTTGGGTGAACCTGAAATTCATAAAAGTAATTTAGAACTGTTTTAATTTGACTCTAGCTCTTGGCTTACCTGCAAATAAAGCCACAGCTAAAGGAACAGCAACCGATGCATATTTGATATTATCCCTTTGCTTGCGACAGACAATCCAGTCCGCTTCCTCGAAAATATGCTCCGCATAACTGTTGCATGGCTTCATAAACTGACGGATCACCGTGTTGGGATGCAGATTAGTTTCGGTTGAGTACGCCGACTTGAGCAAATTACTTCCACCGTTGCGATCGATGGCACAAATGCTTGGATACAGGCCGCCTGTTAAAGCTGCTTTAGCCAAAGGCCAATTGTCTGCCTTGCTATTCACATGCTGAATGCTCAACGCACCTTGGCAGTGCACGAGGTTGGCTGCACGTAGTGCACTCAGTATTTTCGATCGTGTGAAGGTCAACTGTTCCATTAGACCATTAAGCATAAATTCATATTCAGTAGAGAGACAAAGGGGGGTGAGATTGTTTTGGAAGCGATCTTGCCACTCTTGATAAATATGCAGAAACACAAAGTGATCGGATAACTGATCTGCAGCCAAGCGATGACGCTCTTGCTTAACGCTATTCTGTATAAATATGGCGAACTTATCCCACAAAGCATCGATATCCTCATTGAACGGCAACGACAATGGGTCGTCGGAAATAATAGAACTGACGATGGTCAAAACTGGATCCAGGCATTGCAGCAGGATGCCAAAAACCAAAGCACGTCCGAGTTGACATGGCACGGGAATGTCAACTAGTCGGAAGCCCAACCAGGTCACATCCTCAAAGTCATCGAGGATATCAATCTTCTTCAGAAACTGCACAGCCTGATGCACATGTATCAAAGGAGGCGGTGAAATTGTGTATGCCAGATATTCACTAATGATCGAATGCGGCGACAATAACTTGACAATCAAACAGATTTTGTCCAACGACATGGTTTGCAGCGCCGGTTTGCCGATCTCCTCTAGCTGCTCGTAAGTCTCCTTGGTCATTAAACGAAAGCACTGCACAGCAGCAGCAGCTTTAAAAAAAATAAAAAAAAATGTAAATAACAATAAATATAACTTGATCGTATTTGCACAAACCATCAGGGTGAAGCAGTAAAAATCGACGAAAGAGTCCGTCTTTTTGAAGCCAATCGATTTTATCCTCAGTTTCGCCACTGGTTCCTCTGCTCCACGATCTCTTCTCGCACACAGTGTCAATTAAATATTTAAATGACACTGGTACTACCAACGACTCTATGACGGTCGTGGCCAAAATAATCTTTAGAGTATCTGCTGGCGCTTTAAGCAATGCATCCAAATCCTCTCTTTTCATATTCTCGTGCAACAGATAAATGGGAGAGGCATGTAGATAGCCATTCAAAAAGTGACTCAAGAGCATATAGTTTAGTTTAACCAAGTGCAAGAATGATGGCAAAATGATCAAGATGTTGCCTGTAATAGAGGAAGGATGGATAATAACTTCAAAGACCACGTTAAGAAAACACAAATAAGGAAAATAAAATTGTTTATTAAAAAAGAACACTTTCAAAGCTCTAGTCTAACGAGGTATTCAGACGAGTGCAAGTCAAACTGTTTTTATCGCCTAATCGAGACAGAAATTGTTTTGTTAGCGAATACAAAAATATACAAAGGGGTGAGCTGCTGCAGTGATTTATTCCTTTTCGATTTTTTATACAATCTTATTAAAAAAAAAAAACATAGAAATATAAAAGCCCTTTGTTATTTCTCCCGGAGGGGAACCTGGCAGAGAGTACTCAAAACAGAATACAGATATATTCATTCATATATGAAAAATACACACACATTTATATTATAAATATTATTACAGGGCTGCTGCCTTAACTAAAACTATTAAAACTATTTAACAGATAACTGTACGACGAGATGATGGTAGAGGCAGGCAATCAAATTGATGAGGATATTCTCCTGTAACACAAAAGATGGTCACACCTTGGTAAGTTCCTCCAGCTGGGCTAATTGCCTCAAAATCTCCGATTTTTTTTTCACTTTATCCAATTGATCCTTGTCCAGCTTATTAGGGTTGCCCGCTTGCATTTTACTCTCAATTTGCTCAATTTCACGAATTTTCTTGCGCAATTTCTTCAGTTGCTTTGCAGTATCCACTTCATGGGAATCGGCGTTAAGCGTAAGTTCAGCATCCAGTGTTTTGGCCAATGCAGCTATCTCTCGCTCATTCTTAGCTTTTGGCGCTGAAGCTGTAAATTGCGCCGGTTTTATTGTTGTTGCTGAAGCGGGTGTTGTAACTTGTGCCGCTTTTGTCGTTGTTGTTGTACTCCTGTCCACACGCTGTTGTTTTGCCTTTTCCTTCTTCTCGTGTGCTTTTTTAAGTTCGGCCGCCACAAGCGGACACATTCCTGGCGGCACTCCAGTTTGTCTCTGGGCCACAAACTGTTTGCCCTTGCTTTCGTAAAGCGGCACTTCTTCTTGAGGCACATAGCCATCCTTGACGCGCCGTGCTTTTCGCCAAGTGCCGTCGGGTCGCTTAGTTGCTGGTATAAATTTTCCCTTATCACTCTCCAAATATGTGCTCATTTTTCTTATTTTTTTGTTTTTAATCAAGCGCAATGCAAGTCGCGTTCTGATCAAAAAAAGTATGGGTTCTAATCAGCGTGACCACAAGTGCAATTTGAAATATACTATTTAGCTTTTGCAAAATATACCAATTAGTCGCTTGGTAACACTGCATTTGAGATGGGGGAAATTTGTTTCACGACATTCAACTTTTTCGTGCAGATTTAAAGGGTATTTGACTAATTTCGACATACCTATACATTTTTGGAATTATTAAAGGGGATATACAATTCAAACGTAAAGAATTAAGTAATTCTTGAAATATAAATTTTGATTTGCAGAAAATAATTAAATTCCTTTAGAAAAATGTTCACAGTATCTTTTAACATAAAGAAATATTTTAGTAGATTTTGAAGATTAAGTTAACTTACCTTTGGGATAATCGGACTTTGCATATAAGAGATACATGATATCAATAATACAGTCGAAGTCCACAAATTCTGCTTTCAAATTTTTTAATACAAAACCATGAAGACCATAGTTTTTGAGCACTTCAACGCAGGCATCGTTCCCTCTGGCAGAAGCCGTTGATATGGCATTATCCTGATGATTGTCGACTATATATGGGTTGGCACCCATGAAAAGCAGCAGCCGCAGATGCTTGACATTGTTCAATTGAGCCGCAATAATTAGTGCTGATTTGCCAGTCATTGAATGTTGATAGTTTACTGGAGACAATTCATAGTTGACCGAGTAAAGAAATGGACCAATAGCCGTGTCCGTGCCGATTGCCTCGTATACTTCCAGGAATTTATCAAGATTTTCATTTTGAACATTTGTTGCTCGAAAGATTTGCGGTCTATCCTTGTAAATTTGCGGTCCTTTGTACAGTTCAGCTCCAGCAATCGAGCTATTTATGTCTTCCAAATAAAAGATTTTGGAGCCAGTCTGCTCAATTGGCGATTCTGCAGAAACCTCCGTGCCTTCGCCAAAGAAATCAAGAAATATTTTTGAATCACAACGTTGCGAGAGTAGTATGATTCGTAGATTCTGATTGACAGCCAGTGCCTTTTTCAATTCGCACAAAAGTATATCCGTATACGCGTCGTGCAGATGTACATCGCTGACCACAAAGTGGCTGATATTATTCAGATTTTTGTTCTTATTAAGTACAGAGCTGAGAAAGCATTTTGCAGTCGTAAACAGAATATGTGTTGATGAGCTGCTCACGCTAAGCTGCGAGACTTCTAGACCAATAGTCTCGCCTATGCTTTCATCCAAATAATTAGCAAATCGCTCACTGTTATTCATGGCAACAATAGTTTCCTTTTCGATGCAGATCATTTTTAAGTTCGACTTTTTAAACTCGGAGTCGTCCAATATGGTTATGGGTAAAAGTAACGATTTATCCGTTTGAAGATCGCCTTTAAAAACAACAACGCGATGCATGTAAATGGCTGTTAATATGTTCATGTGGCACGAATAAGTAGAAACGTCTCCGAAAAAGTTGCGATATTTGTCCGATTTCTTTCGTGGTGCTGGTGGACTCAACACACCCATTGGAAGTTGAAGAGTCGACGCCGTTAGCAACGAATGTTCACCAACTATGTCTGCTGGTATCTGGCGTTCGTCCCTGGAATTGGTGCCTATATAAGCGGCGAGAGAGTCCATTTTCATCATTGTTGATGGCGAAATGGTCAGCTTTTTTGGTTCCTCCAAAAAATGGCGGCAAGACAGCTTACAGACCTTCACGCATTTCTGTCCGCCGGATATAACGTACTGCGATCGCAGGCCTAACGATTGGGCCCATTGCATAATTACTTTGTTGTCCAATGTGCGAAATGAGCACGATAATTGTTGGCAACATCGGCGACCAGCAATAAAATACAGCAATTGCTGGGGAATATACTTTTCGTGAATCACTTTATCCATAACGCGCTTTCGAATGCTGACGCCATTTAATAAAACTGTCTAATGCCGTTATATTCGAAACAGCAAAAAGAATTTTCAGTATGCAATGACGGAATGGAACATTAAATTAATATGCAAGCTTGATTGCAAATCGATAACCATTCTTTATTAGAGATAACTTTCACGGTTTTATATAAATTAGGTAGTTTATATGTTATGAATAATAAATGCACGTTAGCACATTGTAAATATAAATGGTGTAGTACACTTTTTATGAAGAAAAAATGTTTAAATACGCGATGTATCGTAACTTATAAACAATGTTCTGAAAATAGTTCCTTTTTAACAGTTTAATAAAATAACTTTTATAAAAACTCGGTTTCTAAAGAAAAAAATTATTATAATTTAGTATAAAAAAAGATTATAATAAAACAAGATTTTTAAGCTATGTGTGTATCGATACCATCCTGTAAGTTTGAATTCCAAATTTAATCCCGATAATAATAATAAGACTTCATAAATAAGAAAAAAATTAAAATTCATTTTTATTTTATTCTAGCCAACTTTCCGACAATTGATTTTTTTAATTACACATATTTCTCGGAATCATTTCTTGTGGTCATTATCTTTATCTTTTATATGTATGTAAGATATTTATTTAACTTGATTACTCTAGTCCTATTACAATAATAGAAACTTTTTAAAGTCTCCATTGGGGACTCCCCAACCTCCCAATTTCATCTGCTATAATCCCAAACTCTCTTCTCCAACTTAAGTGCCTGCTAGTCAATAGGCTATGACTGCGACTCGGCTATAGTTTGATACTTTTTTGGTAATATGAATTTAAAACAATAGTGAATATTTCTTTTTCATATATCAACTTATGCTCTACTTAACTGATTGTCTTCAATTAAGCAACTATAATAAAGCAAAGACGAAGCCAGGAATAATAATAATAAAACTTTTTGCGATTACTTTGACATATTTGTATTTATTTTATATACACATAAGAAGGTAGGAATAGCTACAAATATTTCAGTTGAATCAAAAAAGATTCATTAGTACCAAAATGGTAATTATTGTTTTCAATTAAATCATTTAAAGAAAATTTGATTTGTCCACAGAATTTTGGGAGCCACTGCTTTGATTTGACCAAGAGTTTCCAGGTGGACAGCCATTCTGTAAAATAAAAGTGGGTGATAAGTAAAAAGCTATACGTACAATTTGTTGTTCAGATCAAGATAGAACTAACCTGCTGATCATTTGAAGAGTTATCGCCTTTATTCATTCCACTGGAGTTTTGATTATTTGAACCTTTATTTCGTCCCGAGTTGTTCATGTTACAGTTGGAATGCCCGCTGTTTTGAGCCATCCACGATAAAAAATTGCCTCCCTGAGAAGTAACTGAAAGAGTTTTTTGTTTGAAACAATGATAGTGTATAGAAGGCTTGCCTGCTGGTCCTGGTTTTGATTTTGCAGCTGATTGCCCAAAAGGCTCCACTGATTCAACGCAGCAGCAACCAAAGCAGGGTTCATCGGCAATGAGTTTAAATTAAGTCCGACGCCTAAAGGGTTGTTCATGTTTTGCCCTTGATTTGATGAGTTGGATCCTTGCGAATTTATGCCTAACGCCTGTAGGTTCGGCATGTCCAAATGTCCCCTGTTCATCCAACCGCCATTGCCTACGTTGCCATTGTGCGGCTGATTCATGCCGTGAAAATTGTTCTGCCTATTATTATTATAGGGTATAACACCGTCTTGGCGATGGTTCATGTTCCCGCCACTATTGTGATTGCTACTGTTCGCGTAACCCCCGCCGCCCATATTTGCGCCAAAATTATTGCCACCCATTCCGTAGCCACCACTGCCAATGTTGCTGTGACTATTGCCGATTGCAGTGTTATCACTTCCATGTGCATTGTGTTGTTGGTTATTACCTCTGTGGTGTCCGCTTCGCCCAGAGTTCATGTGATTCCCCTGATGGTAAGAATGCATGCCGAAATTGTTGCCCGCATTGTAACTGTAATTTTGTCCTTGATGGCTTCGGTTCTGCTCGGCTTTGGGCGCAGCATTTGATACGTGAACCGACACGCCTGTTTTAAAAAGCAAACTTGTGATATAACATGAATACAAAAATTTGTAATTGGTATACATACCTTTTATTATATGATCCTCTCCGCAGAGAGATTGAGCAACATCTGGATCGAGAAATGTGACAAAGCTAAACGCTCGAAACGGGCGAGGAATAAACACATCTGTGACCTCGCCAAATTTTGAAAAGTAATCCCTCAGATCATCTGAGTTTATATCCTCAGTGCAACGACCAACAAATACCTTGCACGGCACTTGATGACCCATGCCCTTAAAAAATAAAAATTTTTATTTACAAATCGATTCAAATTCCAAGTTATTTATTTGACAACACCTTTGAATTGGGAACTTTTACTTCACACCATCGACCATCGATGAGATGCCGATTGGAGAGTACTCTCATCTGTGCTTCATATGAGCCGAATCGTACGAATCCAAAGCCCTTCGACTGCCCGGACTTGACATCTTTTTTAATCTGCGCCATAAGCACTTCGCCATAAGTCTCAAAATACTCTCGTAAACTGTCTTCGGTTGTTTTCCATGCAAGGCCCAACACAATAAGATCGGTGCATCGTAATCGGGTTTCAATGCGTTTTGTTTTTGCCGTTGAATTTTCCAAGTTATCATCGCTTTTTCGTTTGTTCTCTACGGGAGGCAATATGGGTCGATAAGCTGCACTATCGATGATCTCTGTCGCATCAGAGCTTCTGAAATTTGGTATACCTTTTGGAAACACACAAAAATAGATATCTTCGCCCCAACCCGATTCAGCACTTGGTGGAAACAGACGTCCCTCATTTGAGCGTACACCACGAACAGCTTGTGTATCTATATTCCTGTATTTCAGTCCACAAGAGCCAGGAAACTGTGCTTGAAGTGTAGACAATAGCAAAGTGCCATCCTCTTCCGCAGGAAGTTCGATGGGCTCATCACCCTCCTCCTCTGATACTTGCACGAAGTCCATTTGGTTCTTTTATCCAAATTCTATAAATTTTAGCATATATATTACAATTAAAATATGTTCAGATTTAAAATCGATAGTGTTTATTTTGTCTAAAATCATTCAATCAATTAAGGAAACGCTCTGATATACTCAAAATACAGTCCCATTGTATAATAATCTCTTGTAACAATTAATGCACTCACTCATTGGGCAAGATGCGCACACAAAACATGTTAGATAAAAAAAACAGAAATGTTTAATTTAGAAATTGAAATAACGCAAGAATGATATATGGGTGCTTTATTGAAATAATTTCCCAATGATTTAGAAACTATAACGCATAGGTTTAAATAATTTTGTAAACACAAATGAAAGAAACCTAAATATGCAGCATGTTTATAAACGGTAGTTAAGGATAGTTTTCAAAATAAATAATCTTTTCAGATTAGCCACAATTTAATTATTTAAATAGTTAAAATATCTCTTTTATTTTAAGAATATTAAAATTGAATTATCCTTCTATCAGTTCATGAACATTATATTTTGGTAATTTTTTAAGAGGTACTAAGTATTTTAGCTCTCGATTTCGAGAGTTATTATACACAAGTTTATTTACACACACAATATTCAAAGATGTATACACATACACACACATACGCAAATACATATACACATACATATACTCATTCTCATATAGATATCTTTCAAAAACAAATTCATTCCATAATCGTGTACCTGATCGAAGCTTATAGACGTAGTATGCGACTTTCATTAATAAAACACTTCATCCAAAATTAGCCCAACTATGACCAAATATTAAACTTATGGTTAAAAATATACATTCATAAATTGGCATTCGGTGTTAAGTATGTTTTGTCACAGATAGTTAAAAACAATTATAATTATGTCAATTGCCTAAATACACTAAATTTGAATTGGACGCAACTTGCGCAAACGCAAATTTGCCCGATAGCTGCGCTGAATTGCCCGAAAGGTGCGCACAACAAGATAAGTATGGTTAACCTTCATTGATTTTTGTTGCAAGGATATATATTAATAATCTGCGAGCATTGTCCGATATTTATTTTATATCTATTACTTATCGATCGATATATGTGTGTATATGTGTACCCATTGAAAATGGTTTAATAAAAAACTGTATAATGCAGAATATTTAATGTTTGTATCATATTATCCATATATGTATACGCCGCAAAGAATAGGACGACTACTACAAGGACTCTGGTCCTCAAATACAGAATATATTAAACGAAAAGAGACAACTACTGACGCTCAACACACTTTGGGCGCTTTAAACATAAAAATTGTAATGAATAATAATGCTAAATACGATTATTGTCCTACATAATGACTGTTTTGTATATTAGAATTCTTTTTATATATTCCTATTAGTATATACTTATATATATGTATGCAGATGTACATAAACATACGATGCATCAATAATTTGTAGTTACATACGTAAATATGTAATCACACACACATGCACTGACACACATACATAAGAATGTAAATGCCGTAAAAGAATCGCATTTGGAATACGATTTGACACGTTTTTACATACAAATCAATAGAGATCTAATATGTATGGATGCAGGCATGAGTAGAAACAAATATGTACGTACATACATACGTACATTCTGCATGAACATGAATTATTATACCTAAAAGAAAAATTAAGTTGATTGATTGGCGATTTGGGGGTCTCCTAAAAGGTTATACAACAATTCTTACACTATTAATAAGGGGTTAGTTGTAACACTACAGATGTAATGCCTTCAATAAATGTATGTATGTTTTTCTTAAACAGCTCACACACGTAATATTTTATGTTGTATGTATATTTCCTTTATACGCTCGCTCTCTCACAAGATTCACACACAGTCAGAACCAGATTCGAAGTCACTTTTCTTTACACGCTCGATTCGCTCGACACAACACACGCTAGGTCAATATGCACATCCACTTTTTTTAATAAGTGCGTAATAAATATAAAGAATATTTACAATTTCGCTTTTATTAAATTTGTTTTCGTAAAGTACACCATTTCTCCCTGCAAAAATTCGTGACAAAATTTTCTGTATGTATAATCGAGTCAGTGTTACCACAATCTGTATTTCAAAATATACCATTTTGCTACAAACCAAGTACCATATTCATATACTATAAAATGAAAAATTTGGTTACACTGTGATTAGAGAAGGGGTGATATTAAATTGTTGAGAAACACCAACATTTAATTTTAAAAAATTTTGTACTGATTATCCTAAGTATGTTACAAAAGCAATGCAAAGCTAATGCGCATTTATATACGTTCTTAATATATACATATATTTAAGAGATATACTCAAATTGTTAATCCTAGCACTTATAATAATACATTCTTGTTTTTTACACAAAACACAATTTAAAATATTATTGGTACAGGTGGTTGGTTATATGATAAAAAGGCATTGTTGATCTTCACTACAAAAATATTATATTTTTCGTAATAAATGGTAAAATCACAGTGAAATATTACTACACGCTGCTGAATTAAAAATATAGTTTTGGGCCTCCAGTATGTGCATTTCGGTTAAGCAAATGGCAACTAGTAATATAATATATCCACTGTAACGAATCGCTCGTAGGAAGTCCCACAACTTGTCGCAAAATATACTAAGCAGTACGCAATGGAGCAGGGCATGTACGTTAACAATACGCCACATCCATGCCACGCAGAAAAATAGCGTCGACTTAAATACATAATTCTGGCACTGGTACTGACTGCTACTGACATCCTCTCGCTCCAACATGTTTTGGTAAACGGCAATGTAACGATTCCAGGCCGTCGAGCTGAGCAACAGTTGACCCGTAAAGCTGATGACATTTTTTGCCACTTTGCGTGTCGTAGCTTTCATTTTGGGAATCATTGTTGCGGTTGTCGGCTCCGATTTGGATTCGCTCATTGGAATTATTGAGTAACCTCGACGTGGTGGATTATTTTTTAGATAGAAAAACATGCCCAAGAGTAGCGCAGTACAACCGAGTCCATCGCAGAGACCATCTATATAATACCCTGATGTTCCAATTTCGGATCGCTCACCACGAATGTGTTTCCTGACGCGTGCCACATGCCCGTCCAGGTCATCCAAGAATGTACGGATCTGAAAGAGTAGCACTCCAAGGCGCCTGTATCCTAGGCTATCGGATGACACCAGTTTTCCCGATACGCAAGCGACTCCCACGTGGAAAAAGGATATCATGTTGGGCGTGATGAACGTGGAACGTGAGATCTCAACCACATTGTCAAATATGGTGGCCAATGGTGCGAATACATAATGATTGGTGTGATCCAAGAGTATGGCTTTAACGGTTATATGACATAGAGGATTTATATCACACGATATCCACGTAGTTTCCTCATAGGATGGCTCCTTTGCGACGGTGGGAAGCTTTAGGGTTTTACTCGGATCGGAAGGTGAATTCGATGGCTCCGACGACGTTGTAAATATTGCTGTCGAATCATTTGTGTGATAGTTGCGATCGATAGCATAATTGTGAACTCGCAAATAGAGCTCAATATCCATAAAAATGTAAAATATTATCAACAAAAACAATAGAGTTAATAATATTTTGCTTATTTGCGAACTCGGCCCAATCATTTTCACGCCGTGAGGTAGATATCATCTATAAATTCTTCGAGCTTTCAGCGAATAGCTAAAACGATATTAAAATAACAAATAGAACAAATAGATTAATAACAAACTTATTAGTATTCTTATAATTAAAGAATTCTACAGTAGATTTTAAAGTAACCTTAAAGCATTTCGAACATGTAACATTAAATTACTATTGATATTCACTTGATTACACCTACAGCAATATTGATTACCGATTTGGATCGACCTAATCTCACTTATTCTGACGCATTGCTGACGATTTTTCATTTTGGTTTCCTTATCAAACTTAATTGTTTCGTCACCCAGAGTATCTGCCTCACTTTATATGGTATTATCCAGGGCAATGTAGCATTTATAGAAATTAATCCAATTATTTACAATTGACATGCCTTCAGTATGAATTCAATTTAACGATTTGTTTACATATGGTATCTTGCTGTGCAAATGAACGCATTAATACACTAATACACACACCATGTACATATACATATCCGTATGTATATCTAAGTAGTAAATAAATTTAAACACAATCCATTGTTTGCGCAATTTATGCAGGTAAACACTTAATGTGGTTGCTCATAAAACCTATTGACACATTTTTTTTAGCACTTCCCATCAAAGTACAACTTCAAATAGCCTGAACTACTGTCCCGTTTATAATAATCAATTAACGATCATTTTTATGGCCATCCATCCAAGTTTGTGTACTTGCATGCCTGTGCCAGCACACATGTGTAAATTCATTAGAATGTGTGTGAGTGCAAAGAGCTGTATTTGTGTATATATGCATATATGAGTGTACGTGTGTTTTCATACAAACGCATCGTTACTCAGCAGTAGATGAGCGAAAGATATATACATATGTATATGTATGGAAATAAATTAACATCAGCAACTTACAACTAAATTACGCTGTTAAGATTAGTTAATTGTACAGATTTTGAACATTGTGCAATTGGAACTATTAGTTTATGTGATAATTTATCCTATAGTTGTTTATACATATAAATATATATACCATATGATCATACATATATGTACATATGAACATGTACACATGTATGTATTTATTTTTGGTGCAACTGGTAAATGTCGTAAATATTTTGTTTTATTGATTTTTTTATGTCATGAGTGTAGTAACAGCATTCCCGTCCAGATTTGAGCCGCAAACAAACTTTTCGTGAATTGATAACAACAATATTCTATTTTAATATTTTACATATGTGAAAAACACAACAATATTATAATTATACTATGATTTAATCGATTGTAATGTAGAGGTGGAAAAACATCAGGTTAATCGAAGTATCAATATTTTAAAATTTTTCAAACATCGATATTTAAACTCGATGTTTTTATCGCCAAATAATTTAAATTCCTTGTTATTAGGAGTTTTTTGGAATAAATATATTGTGCGATGAATGTTGACTTCGTCTCCTGTGTGCGGAAGCAACGCCACCACAATTTTTAAAATAAAAGGTGAAGTATTTTGAAAAAGGGTTCGAAAGCCTGAAAACATTAATTTAATTTTGTTTTACTTTAATAAGTAAATAGTTATGTTTTGATTCTTCTAGTGAATCCAATTCGTGGGCAAGAAAAAATATCGATGTTTAATAAAATGTAGAAAAATCGATAGTGCTAACAATATTTCCCCGTCTCTATTCATTTTGATATATTTGAAGAAGTTGTTTTGCGGTCACACTAGACAATTTTTGTTTGTCATCTCATCACAAAAATTACTTCAGCATTGTATTTCATTGCTGCGACATTTTTTAAAAGAGAATTAAAATGGCATTAGCTGAGATTTGCAAAATTTCCAACGCTTCGTACATGAAGCCTTCTGCATGGACATCGTCCGAAGTTGAAGAAGATCTAAATGCATTCACAAGCAACCTCGCCAATCCTTATACTTTAGCTGCTCCTCCATTCGAAAACGTAAGTTGAAATTAAAAATACAGTTTGAAATTGGAGTTTGTCATATATTCTTTTGCAGCCACTTGAAAATCTAAATAAAATCCAAGCGAATGGCGAAAAAACCGGCATAAAAATTAACTTTGATCACGGAACCACAACATTGGGCTTCAAGTACCAAGGTGGTGTCATATTGGCTGTCGATTCACGTGCCACTGGTGGTCAATACATTGGATCCCAAACAATGAAAAAAATTGTGGAAATCAATCAGTTCTTGCTGGGCACATTGGCTGGCGGTGCCGCTGACTGTGTCTACTGGGATCGTGTGTTGGCCAAAGAATGCCGCCTCCACGAGCTGCGCAACAAAGAGCGTATTTCGGTCGCTGCTGCCAGCAAAATCATGGCTAACATTGCCCACGAATACAAGGGTATGGGACTGAGTATGGGTATGATGTTGGCCGGCTATGACAAGCGCGGCCCAGGATTGTACTATGTGGATTCCGAAGGATCACGCACCCCAGGCAACGTATTCTCGGTTGGCAGTGGTTCTATTTACGCCTTTGGTGTTCTTGACTCTGGCTACCATTGGGACTTGAAGGACACTGAAGCCCACGAGTTAGGTCGCCGTGCTATCTACCATGCCACCTACCGCGATGCTTACTCCGGAGGCATTGTGCGGGTTTATCACATGACGCCAAATGGTTGGATCAAAATATCCGAGACAGATTGCATGGAATTGCATTACAAATATAAAGAGGAGAAGGAGGCCAAGTAAAAATTGCTATTTTTGTATGCTATGCACAATAAAATAAAATATGTTTGGATTGGAAATCTTATAATACATTAAAACTATGTTTATTTTTAAAATACGACTTCAATCTAAGAAGCTTGGGATTTAAATTGAGAATTAATTTGTCTTATTTATTATCGTTTTGCTGTTTTGTAATGTGATCCAGTGTTTCCTTGTGACGATCTTCGGCTCGCTTTGCTTGAACGTGCGCTTTGTATTGTCTTCTTGAATCTGCCCCATCGCTTTTGCTGCTGCTGCAACAATTCCGTTCTAATGTCCAAATCCGCAGGCAAATGTAGCAGACGAATCATACGATTTCGAACCATAAAATTGTCGAATGCGTGCTGTTCCCCATTGCGATCTATAAAGACGGCGTCTGTCAATTCGCAAGTCATGTGGCCGTCGGCAATACTTATGATGCCCGCCACCGAAGTCTCATTGTGCAGATCGATGAGCACAGCGCGTCCTTGGAGCAAAACGGGCAAACAGTTCAAGGTGTTTGTAATCAAAAACTTTTCACGCGCGCTGAAGTTTTGCATAATGAATATTAAATGGGTTTGTTTACAGGATTTAATTGTATATAAGACATGTAAACAATTTATTCGTACAGACTTTGGGTTGGTATTTAAATACCAACAAGAGAAACAAAGTGAGACCATTTCCGTTTTTTATATACATATATATTTTTGCTACTTTTTTTCTTTGTACATATTGTTTATAATTAAAGGATTTTTGATTTGTATTGTGTACAAAGAACATGTATTTTGTATATGGTAAACAATGTATTTATAAAGTATTTCTGCTTACAGTTAGAATTCAATTATTATAGAAGGTATTTTAAATGGCCGTTCCTCGCTCCAGATTTTGCTTGATCTCTGCCGTATGTTCGCCATAGAAACGGTCCAATTTCTTGTTGAATTTAGAGTTGCGTTCGTTTATGAAGTCCACATCGGCATCGTCGTTGTAAATACGTCTTCTAGAGTATTTCTTTCTACGCTCAATTTGCTGATCTAAGTCCTTGACCATATTGTTTATAGCACTCGGCGTATCCTTTGTGCGCAGATGAAGTGT